>VXAX01000620.1:14625-104094 GCA_013399835.1 Leptocoma aspasia | reverse complement strand
CACCCTGTCCCTTACATGTTTGGAGATTGTCCAAAGAAATTAATTAAACTTGAAGGACATGATATTTATTTCTTGTTTCAACCTCTTTCCCAGATTCCGTCTGCTGGGCGTTGCCCTTAATTAACAACATTTCTGTTTGAAATCACATACTTAATGATCTCTATGTTTGCACTGTTTTGTTTGGTTTGGGTTTTTCCTATTTCCTTCTTCTGTTTCTTTTCTCCTTTGTTTTGTTTTGTTGTTGTTAAAAAACGTAAGTTTATTTATTTGCAAAGACTATACTGTTTGTCCAAGTGAATAGTATCTTTAAGTGGAAAAATAAAAGCCAGGCCAATTTTGTTGCNTCACTTACATTGGGAAAAGCTCTTAAAACCTTGTGGGAACAGGGCTGTTGGGGCCAGACAAGGAAATTCAGCTCCAAGTACAGCATTAGGGAAGTGACTGGCAATGAAAGGGTTTCATTACACAATGATGGAAAGTGTTAGGGGTGGAAGGAAGAGAGAAGACATAAGAGTGGAAGAGAGTCAGATATCTGACTGGAAAACTCAGGAAATATTAAAGAAAAAAAAAAGAGAGAGGCTAGAAATACATCAGCCCACAACTGGCACCTTCTTAAGTTCATTACAGCAGCAGGAGCTGAATTCAAGATGAAGGAGCTGGTTAATACTGGGGAAGAAAAGGATTATTTTCATATATTAAAAAAAAAAAAGAAGAAGAAAAGGCAAGAAAATGAAGTGGGAAAGGAATACATATTCTTTTGCTTTGACTCATTTCTTTTGGCTTTGAGGTTTTTTTCAGTAAGACCTGGCAGGGATTTGCTCTACCAGGGGCACATCACTGTGCTACACCTCTGTGGCTGCACTGGTCCCATTTCCAGCTACAAACGGACTTGAGGGCACTGCTAAACCAATGGGAAGAGCTTTGCTGGGGTAATGGTCAGGGCTGCAGACAGTGATGACCTAGGCGATTAGAATGCATGGAAGCAGCCTTTTCTGCAAGCAGGAACCACTTTTCTGAGCGTTCTGCCACAAAACAGCTTTGTGCATCATGAAGAGGCTGCTGTGGCATCCAGCCGCTACAAACATTTCAAAAGACCCCATTTGTTCAGACACATGAAACTTCATTTCCCCAGCCTCTCAGGTTCTGGTTACAGCTTTTTTGGGAGGAAAACATACTGACTTCTAAATTTCTACAAATGCTACTATTTCAAATTTCAGTAACTCTCTCTTTTNTGTTTTGTTTTGTTGTTGTTAAAAAACGTAAGTTTATTTATTTGCAAAGACTATACTGTTTGTCCAAGTGAATAGTATCTTTAAGTGGAAAAATAAAAGCCAGGCCAATTTTGTTGCTTCTTTACTGTCTCAGCTTAATAGCTCTGTGGTTTCTATTTTTTTTCTTTCTTTTTGTGTGTGTTTCTAATTCCAGCTGTGCAACACACATCAAACCAGACTGTGGTTACACTTCTTGGTAAACTATGCTACTTAACATTTAATTTAAAAAACAATTAGACTTTCTTCCCCCCAAGAAAACAAAATGAAACTACAATAATATTCTTTCAGTTACATCCACCAATACAGGATAATTGATTTCCGCTGTACATTAAAAAAGTTTTATTCTGTTTTGTTGGCAACAGCAAATCTTTTTTTATTTAATTAATGTTTCAAAAGGTAAACTGATTCAATTGGGATAACTTTTCAATGGAAATAGTGAGATGCAGAATAAAGCATTTTCTAAGCTAGGATCTTGTGTGGCTTCCCCATGACAGGAAACCAGCCAGCTTGAAATCAACTGAGTTTCATCAATAAAAGAAGAATGGGGCCTAGTGGAATCACTCTGGAGCTCAGCTGCTTGCAAAAAAACCCATTTTATTTCCCACACTAATGTTAAAAAAATGGGGAGCTGCTTATAAGAATGCTTTTCTCCCCGCTGCCCCCCACCAACAGCCAGCCTTATTGAGCCAAAAACAGCAAACAAAACACTTTTGAAAAAAAAAATCTGATTAACTATTTAGAGTTGCAAAATGAGGATAAAATCTTGCAATAGATAATGGATGTAAGTGGAGTATAAAGTGTTTAGGGCTTGCGTTACATCTTGAACAGAAAATAATGTTACACCCTCCTCCTAGGAAGTTTTGTTCCTCAGCCCCTCCTTTGTGGTAGGTGGACAATTACACACTGATGATGTGCCAGAAACCATTAGAGACAGGTAGCATCCATTGAAGGCGACCTACTCAGGCCAGCAACAGGGCAGTGAAGCCAACACTCCTTTCACATCCATCTTCTCCCCCTTGCTCTGCCAGTGCACCAGGAAAGGGGCTGCTCTTTTTCCGTCTGTGTGAGGATGGACTTCATGAAAGGACAAGCATAAGGAGAACCAGCCAGCTCAGATAGTGCAATCTGAGGACTCTGAGGTCTGACAAAGTCCATGACTAATAGCACTAAAGCCCCTGCCCACTTTAATAGTTCACAAGAGCAGTAGCACTGTTTTATGAGACCCAAAACTCATCCTCCTCTCTTTGCCACTAGGAGTGAGATGACGTTACCCTGAAACCAGCAAGAAACAGTAATTCTACTTGCCATATTCAAAACCAGACAGTTTTTCAGTACAGGTTTGTGCAGTTTCTACTGAAGCCCCAAACCCAGGAAAATCTGTTCTTCATTAAGGCTTTGGGTCATATGCCATTCATCTGTGTGCATGGCACCCTACCGATAGTGGCTTGTGGGATTGACACACAGAAGAAAACCAGCATGTAGCCCCTTTCGTGCTGCATTTCTCCGGTGGATATATTTCAACCTCAAGCTGTAAATGGCTTAAAATGCAGGTATTGCTTCTCATTATTTGTGCCCAGACTGCCCACTGATGCTACTGAGGAGGTGCATGTACGACAAGCAGGGTATATTGCCTTATCTCATGAATGGAGGTTATGGCACTTCCTTCAAAAAATAATTTTCTTAATCATCAGGAATGACATCTGCTTTTGGTGAGAACAACTCAAGCCAGCTAAAAGATTATGGGTAAATGGCCTCCTGCTTTCACCCCTGAAGTTACTAGGTAATCATTTGTCTCTCTTATAAAACAGGAATCATATTCCTTTTAAATTTAGATAAGAGAAATGGAACACATCCAGCAAAAAATGCTAACCATCCTCCAGCAGACCACAGAAGTCAGACAGATGCCAGCACTGAAGGAGGCTCACTTAGGTAGACAGGAAAACAACAGAATTCACACACTACTTCTCCCCTCCCCAAGTTGTGCAATGGAGAATTACAAAGTCTCTGAAAACATGAGCTAGCAGTGCATGTAGGACATTCAGAAATGCCTACACAGTGCAATCTAAAAAACTGAGTTCTGCAAGGTGGTCAGCCAAAGGGACTTTATGGTGATGATGCAATATCTGTAACTTGATAATCTGCTTGAGAAATGTGAAGAAGAAGTTTCTAGAACTATTTTGATCTGCATTGGAGCCTCCTTGCAGATGAACAGTTAAAATAAATCCATTTTAGGAAAACACCAATTTCTTCACTAGTTGAACTTGATGGGTAGCACAAAGCCCATCTCTCCTCTCAAGCTCAGCACTTTGGCTAATAGGCTAAACAGCATTGTTGACAATACAAATTACTGACTAATTCCTTTTACACACCTTGCTAAGGAGATAAGATAAGCCCAGACACAGTAGGGGTGTTTACACTGGTGTGACACTTTGGTATCTCTGGTACCATGTCCTACTCTCTATTCATTTGCCAAGAAATCACTGGGGGACAGGAGGAGATGATGACCCTTCTTCACACACAGTAATACTGCTCAGAGTATAAACAGTGAAAGGTGGTGAGACTCCTGTGAGACTGGGCCATGGAAGTGGAGGAATATGAGTTGGATGGGGAGAGGAACAAAGCAAACCAAAAGACTTTCCCCCCTGAGTCAGGAAAATGGGGACTTTTCCTGCTCCCATCCCTGTCTAGACACATTATCATGATCCAAATGGAAAGCATTTAATTCATACTTGGGGCAGGAAGTGGGATTCACTCCTCCTGTGTTAAGGGAAGCCCACTCCAACAAAACTTTGCTGTCTCAGCCCTGAAAACTCCTGATCAGACTCAAGGATATCAACCACAAGAGCAGTTTACAACTTGGTGTTGTAAAAAAAATTACTCCATCAGCACATTAACAAATCAGGCAAGTACACAGTCACCCTCCTTCCCACCCCAGGCCCTGTCCTAAATTCTCACTGGGAACAGGTGCCCAAGGCTCCTGGTTCCACCATCAACATTCTTGTATCACTTACAGCTTTTATGTGACATTCATGGAATGAGGATAGCTACAATTCTGGCAAGATTGTATTTTCAATATGCCTTGTGTTGTTCCACATGAAGCTGTACCAGCATGTTTTCAGAAGGTAGGAAAAAGGTGCAAACACAATAGAAATAATCATCAAGCAAGCTTAAGCAGTGGGGGAAGGAAATGAGCTAATTTCCAAATGCTCAGTGCCCAGTCATGGAGACCAAGGGCAGGTAAACAGGAAAAGAGAGGAAGGAGGAGGTCATTACACCTTTGGCTAGAGAAGCTTCTTGGGGTAGTTGTTTGAAGCAGCTGTTGCACTTATCTTTAAGAGGTGAAAAACGACGTAGGCTGAGGGACTGTCTGAGAAAAGCTAGACCTTGAACGGATTGTGGAGTCCACACAGCCAGCCACACAAGTCAGCTGAAACATTGTGGTTGTTAGATGCTTGTTAAGACTCTTGCTAAATGCATTTTTTTTTAATTTTACATTACTGTAAGTCTATGTTTTTAATTCTTACTTTGAGTTACAAGTAAAAATGCATCTTGGCTAGGGATAAAGTTGATTCTTAGCAATTTAACTCATGATATATACAGTGAGAAATGAAAACTCCCCAATCTCAGCTCCCTCACACTTCATTCCATTTATTTTCATTTGAATAGTGGGGGCCAAAACCTTAAAGAATACAAACTCAGATTTGTTGAATGGGGCAGACTCATTCTGGTTCCTTGGTGATTTGCAAAAGTAGAAGCCCGTGGGCTGAGAATTCACCAGAAAAATGTGCTCCATTCTCAAGGTACAAAGATAGGCTTTTTTTTCCATACCAAGAGTACCAGGAGTGGCCAGGAGCATATTCCTTAAAGAGATTTGGGGTTTTGGTGCCCAGCCATGCAATACACAAATCAGGCAGCCTGCAGAGAGGGGCTTCATGGGTCATTATCCAGTTGTCATGCTTCCCTGCAAAACATATCCTAGGGGTTAAAGTGGAGGATGCTTAGGACACCACAACATCTATGTAGATTAGCAGAGGCCCAGCAACACCTAGACGTCTGAAAAGCACCTAAATCTTCTCTTAAGCCTTAAAAAGGTAGAGAGAACCAGGGAATCTGAGGAATTTGTCAATCAAGTGACTTCAACCAGTAGGAATTTTGGGGGATCCTGGACACTGAAGTCTGGAAAGTGTGGCAATAGGGCACCAACAATAATATGGTCTCTCTTCCCTCACAGTTCAAGAGAGACACTGGCACAACAAAGTATAATTTTAATTTCCCTGCTCATGTTTCAGGGAATCTTTGAATTTGCAGTTAATTCTCCTTTTTCCTTTGCTGCTGCTGATTCTCTCTTTATCCCAATAATCCAAAAGTGTTATTTTCTCTCTAATTTGTTTCCACAGATGGCAGAGTAGGGAAATAGAAAACAGAAGTCAGAGACCTTGGGAGTATAATGAAAATGAAATCATGTGTCTCCAGATTAAAAAGAGGAAACATATTAAACCTTTAAAAATACAGATTAATCAATTATGTATGCAAAATAGGACACAAGAATTACAGTCATGAAAAGCAGAAGGAAATTCAGAAGTACAGTATATGCCTCTGGGATCCTCCTGACTCAAATCCAGCAAAGGGATGTATTTTCCCTCCGTGCATGCCTATAAATCCCATGAATGTCAAAGGGACACTGTTCATTTAGAATAGGCCCATAATTTAGGTTTAGAGAAAAGAAAAACTAAAGAGGTTTCATAAAACACTATCATAACAGCAACAGCTTTAAAAATTTTCAGCACATTTCAGTGACCACTAAGGAGGGGAAGAAAAAGAGAGAATGAACAACTTCTGTGAAATTGCTACAATTCCCACACCAGACACTATCCTTTACCGACAGGGCTATATCGGCTTTCATTACACATTGTACTAGTGGGAGAGGCCTGTGGCTCTCCAAAATTGATGCACCAGGTAACAGTATGGGGAAGCACCCTGAAAAGGATGCCTTGTGCTCTTTAGGATAATCCAATGACCTGGCCTGCCAGCAATACTGTAGAAAAGAGAGTGATCAAAATGTCACCACCTAAATTTAGCGTTTAGTTTTCTGCTGTTGCAATCCTTGAGAGATTCTCAGAATGTCTTCTGGATAAAAACATAAAGAAGGAAAAAAATTAAGTGCCCATTTATATATGTGTGCTTGGAGGGCCAAATTTTACCCAACCAAATTATCTGAAACAGTAAGCTAATTCTTAAAACCAACATAAAAGTGACTCCTCTGTTGGTGGTGTTTTCCTTCAGTTCTTCCATTATCCTGACTAAGTTTCCAGGACCACATCTTTTACAATGAGGAGTGAATTCCTCCCTGTTATGTCAACAAATTACATAAATGTAAAACTTACATCACTTTATATAGAAATACAGTGTGTCAGAAATCTCAAGTCCAAGAATTTATCATCTCAACCAATCAGCAGTACATTAAGAACACTTTAATTACCAGCCAAAACAAAACCAATGGAATATTTCCCTAGGCCCTATTTCCAGAATTATCAGAACTTGCCCTGAACTTACTATAAAACTAGCTGAGTTGCTTTCTAGGGTCTCTTGGAGGAGAGCCTTTCTAGATCTTCACCACTCTGATGGTTCAAAAGCTTCTTGTTTTAGATATAGATGTATTTGTGGCCAGTGGTTTTCCCTTGTGTTTGTATCAACATTGACCTGAATAATGCTGAAACATTGCTTTCCCTACCCACTCTTTATCCTTCTTACCGCTGTATAATTATATACTTCTCCCAGACTTTGCTTTGCCAAGTCACCTGATCCATCAAAGTTGCAGCTTCTGGATCATCCTACCAGTTCTTTCTTGTATCTGCTTTAGATCCAGTCACTTAGTATGAAAGGACTCAACTACACCCACAGTCACTCTAGCTGGCTCTTTCTCATATCTAACACAGCACCATCCTAACCTCCCCATCTCTGCTGGAAATACCTCACCAGTGCAATTGGGATGTGTGTTACTGCTTGTGGCTGTGTATCCCTCAGTCTCTTTCCACAGGTGTTGGCAAAACAAAAGCTCCTTGCCTAGGGCAGAAATGCTAGATATTAGATCCTAAATGAACATTTTTTGCTGTTAACTGCTGTTAACTATCATCGCATTACTGCTACCTCACTTCTCCGAATCATTTGTGCAACATTTTTTGTAGAGTATTCTCTCCAGTACCATACAAAATATTGACAATGTCTTCCAATTTGCAAGGAAGACACTGGGAAACTTTGGGAAACTAGGAAACTTTGTTAATATAAATCTAATTGTGGCATTCATTAAGAAAAATATTAAATAAGGTCCCACACTGGCTACTGCTGACTTCTGCTAGCTACATCTTAGAAAGCACTGAAAGTTTTTGCATAGTTATAGTAAAACAATGACATTTCTGTTGAAGAGAGAACAATTTGTCACAGTCAGTAGTAAAAGGTGAAGATTAACAAACAGAGGAGATGGTTATACTGATGTCCAAAGAGATTTTAATTCTGGGTTTCCTTCTGTCTTGAAGGAATCTTTAGGTCTGTGAAAGACACATATCTTTTCTTACTAACATATCTTTCCGTAGTGCCAGAACTGACCACACTAAATAGTTCACATTTTATTCCTTCAGAAAGCAGCTTAACACTGTTGACATTATGGAAGTTTTTCTGTAAAGCAAAAACTGTGCACATATAATGCAATACATAGTTATGACTATGCTATTCAGGTATTATTATAGGTGCTATGGAATTTCACCAAGACCTGTGTAGAATCTGCACCACTTTGCAACAGGTGGGCACTTCCTCTTTTCCTGTAGGTTGCATTACAGCTTGCAGCAGCTATAAAATTAAAATATGCTATTTTGTCTCAGCCCATACACTGTTTGCAGCATCTACCAGTTTTCATGGTTAGCACAAACTTCTTAGAAATAAAAATGAGATTCACTCATGCTTAAGAGATTTCTTTGAGATCCCTGGGAATAGCTAGATAGCACATTCTAGTACAGTTTCACCCAGTATATTTTGTTTTCATTTAACTTATTACTTTTTCTCTAACATTATATGTAGATAACTCCTACAATTTTTCCCAGAAGAAGTATATCAGCTGATGGGATTTTGACTTCAGAAGGATCCAGGGATTTTTTCTCTTGATTTTTTCCACCACTTCATTTCTTCATCTTTTTTAGCTTCTTATCTGAATTCATTTACAAACTGCAATCCTATTCAGAGAAATAAAATCAGTTAGTTAATTATGTCAAATATACAGGAAAAAAACCCCAACGTGAAGAGACACTGATAAGCAAACAGTATCCCAGATTGTATATCTGAGGAAAGTACTCTGTCTACATTTCTCAAAGAATTGAATGCTGTGATTTCTGTAAAAGGAAACAAAGTATACTAAGAAAAGTGTTGTGACTGCAGCTAAGGAAATTTTGTCATTGTGCAAGGAAAAAAAGGACCTTTGTTGCACAGTGCCATCAACCTGCAGTAATACATAATAATTATCACACACTATAATAAAATCTGAGAATTTTCACAATTATATACACATGCCATGCTAAACGTTACAGTATTCTAATCATCTACAAGCAAGAAGAATTTCCTAATTCTCTTTCCAATTTGCTTCAACATTAAGGAATATATGCCCTTGCAAATATATACACTGACTTTATGAGGCAACTTAAAAGAGACGTTCAGCCATGGCACAGACTATCATGAAGGAAGCAGAAGTGAGAGTTTGGGGCAAGGTCCTATTATGTTGGCTGCCGATTCATTCAAAGTTGGTTGCAGATGGATAATAGGTAGTACGCTGTGATTTCCATGCAGCAAATGGGGGTGCTGGGAAGAGATGCTGTATGCTCTCAGTGGTTCGCAAGCTGTTTCTGTCTCCATGATGTTGCCCTTCCAGTGACCTTCTTTCTTCAAAATTTATTTCAAAAATAAAATATGTTTTTCAGGCTACTTTGAAATTACTTTACTTGAGGATCAGTTTACCTTAAGATAAATAAAATTAATATAAATTTGTACAGTGATGATTGTTCCTCTGAAGTTTCTGAACTAGAAGTTACTGTAATCACACCACCTTTTTGTCCTGTATGCACTTAACTCGTAAGCAACCGCACAATATTATGGTTTCATATAGTGTAGGAGACATTTACCAAAGTGACAGCAAGATGTTGTCCCAGTAGCTTATTCTTACAGCATTTTTGTCCCTTAAAATACAGATAAACTCACTTACAGTGATTGCCACATGAAACTGTTACAGTTTTAGAGGTCCAGCACAGCAGCACGATCTACCTGTGTTTACAGGATTGCGTTCAATCCCTGTTCTCAAAATTTCCTAATTCACCTATTTCAGTGTAGTTTACTTTGTTGTCACTAAGTCCATAACTTTCTATAACCTAGCTTATGCAGTTTAGACAGCATTATCTTAAAAATATCATGATTTTATAAGACCATGTAGCAAAATGTGATCTGCAAAAATAAAATATTAAGTTCCTATTTTAATAGGGTTACTTGCCCTGATCAGTTGATTCATTCACAAATTCAGCTATAAAATCAAGAAGTCAGGTGTCTGTGCCATTCTCTGAAAAGCACCAATACCAAATTATGCATTTCCCTCTTCCCAAACTGCAGCTAATTTTCTTCTGCTCCATATAGCACAAGCAACATTTGTTAAGTATCGCAATACAGGCACCATTCAATGGAAGTTTTAATGTGAATTCAACTCATTCATTAATTTACCAGAATTTCCCCCAAAATGCACACATTTGACAATGTGCAAGAAAGACATGTCTCATTTCATATGGTTTCTAAATGGCTTAAAAGCATGTGTCAATTTTTCACTTTGTTGTTTAGCATTTATAGTGTTTGAAAGCTGGTATTTTTGTTCTGCAACATGTTCAGAAGTACTGAGGAAAAATAATTTCACCTTCGAATAAACATCAGAAGTCTCATAAAGAAGGAAATAAAACTATTTGAAGGTATTAAAAATCATTGCTTTCGAAGCAATGAAAGTATATAAAACTTGGAAGGTTAAACTCTGAGTCTCCTGCCTCCCTCTATCAGCTAAGAATTGCTCTCAAAGAGCAAGAAGTCCTGGAGACCTGGGTCCCAGAGCAGGCACTCAGGGAAGATATTTGGAAAGCAAGTAAGATTGCATGAGGTTGTCATTAGCACTTTGTCAGAAGAGCTTTGAAATGGGTAGGCTTCTGGAAAATTTTTAAAACATTAGCTTTTTAAGGAATTTTCTGCTGAACTAAGTTTTAGAAGCAATTCAATGGGGTGTCACTTTAAGCAAGGATGAGACCATGATGTGCTTGAGATTTTAAAATCCAAACCACAAAGAGATGTATTAGTGCAGAATATTGCTGTGAACACAATGTAGCCTTCAGTATTATTCTGAGGAAAAATGAACGCCCCCAATAGCCTTCTACATTTTAAATAGGTCAATACCAACACAGAAATTCATATGCCTTCAGAACTTCTTTTTTATTTCTCTGTAGTCTTCCATTCTCAAAAGATGTGGTTTTCTTTACAAATGTCCTCCTTAGAAAACCTGAACTGAAAACTGAGCTGCTTCAATTAGCATGTCTTATTTGTCTGTGTTTCTGTTTCTTGACTTCATGTGCTTAGGTCTTCAAAGCAGATCTTCAGGGCAAATTCTTGTGGATATTTATTCCCAAATGCATTTCCCACAAATAGCCTGTAAGATATATTTAAAAATCAGATATTTTGTTTAACATTCTTTCTAGATGACCTTTTGCTTGTCACAGTGACCTCATCCTACCCTTTCTTCCAGTGTCAGTGTTTGCTGTTATCCACTCCCTTCCTTTTTCCTTCACCTCTCTCTCTCATTTGGCTCTTTTCTGTCCTCACACTACAAAAATACCTGGTTTCTTCTCCTAGCTAAAATCTCCTACCTTTCACCTCATTTACGTTTATAATTTCCACCCATCTCTTTTCCTGGTAAACAGCTGAAGATTCTCTTTACAATAACTCCCTGAATTCCTTCCTTCTGGTGCTACCTGATATTCCCCATATGTTCTCTTCTCCCTTTACCTTGCAGAAACCATAAATGGCAAATCCTTAGCTAAATCTCAAGAGTCCTTCTACATCTTCAACTTCCTGGCCCTGTGAGTATTGCTAACACTATTGAATATCTCCTCGTGACCACCTTTCCTTTCTTTATTCCTATTACTTCCCCTTTTTTTCTTCTCAAAGTATCTTCCCTTCTCTTGCCTTCTCTAAGCATTCCACAAGATTCCCTTCTCTTCCTCTTCTATCCATTGTGGATAATTTCATGCACTCATGCAAGCAAATCACGATTTACATAATACAGAATCAGAGCTCAGTTCCATAGCAATTTATTCTAGACACATGTCTTGCTATCCCAATGAGAGACTTGATAAGTGTCTGGGTATCACACTAACAGTGGCTAAAAGCCCTGAATGTTCACAAATCCTTTCTCTTGTCTTCGTCTTTGATTGTGGTGAGCAACACTGATTTCAGCCTTGGATGTCCACATGCAGCAGCAAGAGATCCTGTCTTCTCATTGAGTCTCCCATCTGTGCTCCCAATTCGGCTCACTCCGTGTTTCCACACACTATCTCTAAACAATAGTCTTTATTGTCTCTGCTTACTGCTGAAGTTCTTGTCCGACGCTCATCTCGATTAGCGCACTGCCCTTTTCTCTGGCCCTCACGAAAGCACTCTTGCCCTGATCATTTCAGACCTCAGCAATATAAATCATTTTCCTGGCCTGTTGTTCTGACTACCCATTATCTTTGAACCCTTTCAATGATTCCTTTCTCCTCTGGGACATGAAGCTTATTGTGACTCTCTTAACTTTCAAAGCCCTTCATGGCTTACTCCCAACTTGTCACTTTTTATTCGCTATCAAAATATAAATGCCCAGCATCAGTCAGCCCCAGATGCCAGCTTCAATTGATCAATTTGTTAAATTTTCCAACAAGCATCTTTTGTGCTTTCTCCCTTGCTGCCCCTCAGGCTTGAGAAGAGCCTGCATGTGCATTCATAAAACCAACTGTTATCCTCCTTTAAATCCCTTATTAAATTTCTCCTTTGCCAAAAACTTGAACATGGCTAGCTTACAGGCGCATGGAAAGCACCCCCTAGTATGATCTTCTTATTCCCTTATTCTTATCCATCTGTGGTCACTGGTCTTATATTTCGATTACATTATTTTAAGCCATTTGGGACAGAGCCTGGATGTTTCATGTTTCTCCAGCACTTGGTGCTCAGTGGTTCTAAGCCACTATTTGGCCTGCAAGGTGATGTGGTAATACAAATGAGAAAATAAAAGTATAAAGAAAAGCAGCAGAGAGAGAAGCAAATAAGCAAGCAGGGCAGAGTGATTTTTTTTTAACATTTTGTATGAACATTTGCAAGAAACTTCCTGCTGGTTTCAGTCAGTGCAGAAAGGAAGACTAGACAGCCTGTTCAGGTTTGGACAGCCAGGCACAGGAACAGGAACATGGCAGACAAATAACACACCGGTAAAGACCTTTACATATTCATGCCTATAAGCTAAACACAGACTGTATTTTTTAGAAACATGGCTTTGGAACTGCTCCCAGAGCCAAGTCAGTTACAGCAAACAGAGTATCAGACAGTTTAAGTTGGTTTGAGCTTCCAGCATGTAAGAAGATGCATACTTGCTTTCTTCAGGTTTCTAATTTGTTTTTTTTTTCAAGCTATTGAAAAAGCTATCAAGTGGTACAATAGTGACCTATTATTTGCCTACTGTTTTCATGCACCCACCTCACTACCAGAGCTGAATTGTTCGATGTTTCCTTCCATTGCAATGCTGTTGAACAAAGTTTTATGCTAAATGTTTTGAAGGTAGATGTAGGATGGTGAAAAACATAGCAGTTCAAGTACACACTGCACCAACTGTGTGCTTTCTGGGGGACTGTCCAGAACACTTCTGACCTTCCTTAATTTTAAAGAGATGGCTGGGAGAAAAAGTACCCTACACCCTTTCCAAGATTTTAAAGTAACCACAGCAAGCTCTCTTATAATTAAGCTGCTCCACTCCATTCACTTTCTTTCTAAGTTCGCCGTAACCAAAATTGCAGTGAAAGAATTCAGGACCTTTATTCTCTTTCATTATAGCTAGACTTTCGCTACATGGGTGATTCTCAAAAGGAGAATTGTTAGTGGTGGTTTTCTCTCTGGCTCAAAATTATAGCACCTATTTCTACTTCTGCACGCACAGCTCAGCAGCTCACTAGGGTGCCTGCTGCATACGAGACAGAGTTTCTCCTGCTCCGGGCTGGCTTTACAGGACATGTCTATGACTTATGTATCTTAGACTAAGACTTTTTAGGAGCTTCATCTTTTCACCTTTCTGAGATCAGGCCATGTGGTGCAGGAAGAGAGCTCACTGATTAGAAGCTGTGTGTTAAATGCAACAATCAACAATTGCTTTAGCAGCAATCAGGTTGGAGAAACAAAGGAAAAATGTATTGGCCACATGAAAAGCTTTCGGTTTGTTTTGACTTAGATTAATTCAATTATGTTTAAAAAAAAAAAAAAAGTTAAGCTCCAAGAATAAGAAATCAGTAAATTTACATAGAGATTAGGTAATTAAAGGTCTGTTACACTGTATTCTCATTGGATGCCATGGCTTTCACTCTAAGTCAGAATTACAAAATATCACTTTTAAGGAGATATAGGGGTCTTAAATTCCTGACTCAATTATTTTCTTTTAAATTTCACCTAAGAGCTTAACTCCTTTGCCTTGCAATGTAGAGTGCTGTGTGCATATAGAATTCTTATTGCCATGCTTTAAAGCTGCAATGCCCTGCAGGCTCCCCCTCCCTCTGCGTTGTATCCTATTTGAAGGCCTTAATGAAAGGGCCTGGTTCCAGAATCACAGCAGCTTGTCTGCACCACCAAATTCCATCTCCTAATGAGTTCCTCTAAATCTGCCATCAGGTGACTTTATTGACTCTATGATCATAATGAGGTAGCAGCTCACTTTCTGCAGTTCTGCTGGTTTCAAGCCTGAAGTTCTCCTCTGCTCCCGGACTTTAGCTGATATTTAATGATGAGGAGTCAAGCAGGGGTTTAATATCTGCAAGAAATGTCCCTGAAGTGCAAAAAGCCCCAGACAGCAGTCTTGAAACTTTCCAGAGCCATGTGACTCTCTAATGGTACACTAACAAACAGGAAATCAGCCCATCAGTAGCTAATTGACATATCTGAAGGTTTAATTGCTTCCCTATTAGGGAAGGTGATGCGGTAGTCAAGTTGTCATTAAAACAAACACGCTTTTTAATACATGAGGATTTATCTGAAACACATATCCCTATCTAATCTCCAAACCCTTGGTTTGAAACTGTTCATCTCCCAGCATTGTTTCACAGTTTCATTCCAGGGTAATTGGAAGATTATCCTATGACATGTGAATAGGTACAAGCTGTTCAGGAAAGAATGCAATCTTTAATGAGTGCAGTGCAGGCAGCCCAGACACACATGGAGTCCCATTACCCTCAGGAGTCTAAGTGAAATTTCAGTGAGCGACAGCATCTTCCTACGTGGCTGTAAAGCATCAGGCACACTTTTGCTCTCATATATCTAATAAGGGGATGGAAGTGTGGCAAATGAAAGTGAAGAGGCCACCTGCCCCTGACTGTTTCGTCAGGGTTTTATCAGAGTTTTCTTTAACTTTTTCACTATAATCTTTAAATAGTTTCATTTGGTCCTTATTTGTTAAAAAATTGATGAAGAAATTTTAATTATGTTTGAATTCTTCAGATTCCTCTCAGTCCTGAGCTCACCTAGAAGTTGAGCAAATATCACTCAGGGATGGATAATGTTTATCTTCACTTCCATTTTTCCTCTCAGTCTTTGGTCTTTTTTTCTCTTGAGATCAGAATTGAGAGTGTCCAATAACCAGCAAAGAATCAAGCTCAGAAGATTTGCAATATCCAATGTAGTATTGCAGATTGGATAGAATTTTTCAGATAAGCTGTATTTTTTTCTGACCTTTAGACTGAACCAAACTGAAGTTGAGGTTCAGACCTTCTTTCCATGAATTTTGGTGAGAGGTAAGAATCACAGAATCATAGATTGCCAAGTGTTCTTTTGATAATTAGAGGCATTTAGCAGGAGAACCCAACTCTTTACATTTCTTCTTTAAAATTGAGGAGAGATATTTTTACTATTCCATTTTCACTGATCCAGTGTTTTTCACATTTTCCCCTCCAGACTTGTAGAATTCTTACATTGCTGGTGGGAATATGTATGCATATATGTGAGTGTGTATGTGTGTAGTGTACAGTTAGTGTAATCCTTTAGGTATTAGGTCAGGACTGTTCCCAATCATATCCTCTCATAAATAGCACCTTTTAGCAGAACATCTGGAATAGGTATCAGCTACTACACTTTCCCCTGTTCAGTTTTACATTTATTCCATACCACTGACAAAAGGGAGAGAGGCTGATAGTAAATATATCACTTCTGGCTCCCAAATTTTATGCTAATACATTAAAAAAGCTTTCAGTTAGATACTGGTAATTCTGTGTATTATAATAATGTAATAGCATTCACTGGCTTCTGTAGCTCTAACCACAACATAATTACATAACTGATGAATTTGAAGGGGACCAAAATTGCCAACATGAAGAGATTCAGTCCTTCCATCAGCAATGGAAACAGAGAATAGAAATAGAAAAACATGTGAGAAGAAGAAGTGTGAATTTGAATAATGAGGAAAAGTATCTCTAAAGGATGCTTTCAAGATTGACCCCCTCAAACAGGATTTGCCATCAGCAATGGCCCAGCAGCCCAGCTCACTCTGGGATGTGAGCTGGGATGTATGCACATTTGAATGCATACACATGCAGTACGCCTGCCTTAGTGGCACAATAAGGCTGGAATCACACAGGCAACCCTAGAACTGGTCTCAGTGTGCTCCTTAACCAAGTTTGGAGTTCCTTGTACCAACAGCCACACATAGGTCTCAGAGCAGTCTCCCTGCTGGCTGGTGTGTCCCTACAGCAGCCTGGCTGGGTAGGCTCAGCATCCTCATTTCACAGCACTGTGTGTCAGGTCAGTACTGAATTCAAATGGAAACCTGAATGGAAACTGGAGGTGGCTGATCCCAGCCAGCCCCCCTGACAGCTGCCTCAAGGTCCTGCACTGTTGCCCAGCTCCTGCCTGACCAATGTGCTACAGAGATTTCATTTAAATTAATCTCAGTGATCACCTAAACTGATACTAGAGGAAATAAATGGTTGAATACAACACTCTGTTTCCAAAGAGAAATCGCTATCCATGTTTCATCATTGCATTACCACCCTATCTTGGAGGTGTGAACATCTGTTGTCATGGTTATTTGAGAGACAGCTGGCATTTTCAGGGCAGTGGCAGTAGTAACATGTCACTGACCTGTCTCTTAAACCCCTTCACTGACATTTGGTGAACTTCCCTGGACCCACAGACATTCATTTTTAGTTGAGTTGAAAATTCAGCCATCTTTGTGTTGCAGATGCTGTCAAGCATTTAGGGAACCAAACGGACATCAAGGCAGTGTTTCTGTCATTAGTTTGTGAGGCAAAAACACAATAGGTAGGATTTTGGACTGTTTGCTCTAGAAGCATATTATTCTTTCATAAAATATTGTAAACATTATCATTAAAAAGCCCCACATATTAAATCTTTTTAGTTTTCTTAACACTAAAATAATATAAATATATCTCCTTTTTACGAGTATGAAACTTTGCATACAGGGAAAAAATGTCCAGTCTTGCTTGGGCCTACAGGATTTCAAAATTTTGAAAGCCTGCACTATCAGATGAGATTCTTGAGACTGGAGGGACCAGGAATTCTGTTTAGGTGGAACAAAACAACCATTCCTGTTTTGATTTCATCTGTCTAGCATCTGTGGCATGCGTACAGCAAGACATTTTCTCTTGTTTAGCCCAACAGAAATTCCAATAAGGGCCATCAGTACAGTGGTATTCTAGGTGCATCCCTTTTGCTGTAATCCCAGATGAAAACAGCACCTTGCTTTTTCTCCTGTGATTTGTAGGAAACAAAGAAGGGAGTCTGTTTTGTGTTCTGATGGGTCTAGAGAGGATTTCACCGCAAAATGCAACAAAATGCTAAGTGTAAAGGTCAGCCATGCCTTGGCTCAGGCATGGTCAAGAGACCCAACACAAGAGAAGCCAAATCAAAACCCAGAGATCTCAGAAATAATCGTGTACAAGTTCTGACTAGGGTTGATACTTTCCTAAGGCTTGCTGTTTGCAGCTCCAAGCCTTCCTCATTGTATCCCACAAACACTTTTGAGAGAATTAATCTACGTACTGCCTTTCATTGGAGGTGTTGGTGAGATTCCCTTATAAGTCTTCTCCTACTTTGTATCCAGTAGCAAGCAGTGGGGCAGGTGCAATGTGGAGACTGATTGTAGCTCCAGAGAGAGCAGAGGTATGTCTTTTAAAACTACAGTGCTAGAAAACATTAGTATATGACTCCAGTTCTGAAGGGTGTTGGACCAAGGAAAGTGGGAAGGAAAGTCCATTTTGATGAGACAACTAACGTGGCTGTGCACCATGGCTGTTCCAGGGCAATAGTGAGATTGGCCATGGGATTGCAATACTGCTCTCTGGCCAGGCTCTTGTCTTCTCTTTCTTGTCTGATATTCACTATGGGGGAATACCAACATTTTGCCTGTATGTTTTTGTGTGCATAGAGATGGAGAGATGAGGCTTCACCAGTAGACATTTCTTAGCCGTACCTTGGTGTTGCTGCGGACTGAGCACTTCATGAGGGTCCATTATTTTTATCAGGATAGTTCACTAGGCAGAGACACATTTGGAAGCAATTAAAAAATAATGGGCCAAACTCACCCTGATATAACCCTACTGAAATAAGTCACTGATCTTACCCTGGGGAATTAGTTTTATTGCTTCAACAATAGTTTTAATCTCAAATGTTTTTTTCTTAGTCTGCTTTAGACTTGGAAAACTGAGTTTAAGACTGTTTAATTGTTCTCTCTCTCATATTTATATGGTGGTGATTCCACTTCTTATAAATATAAATGTGGTGCACTGCAATCTTAATGATCTCATAAGCCAGATTAGGAGATTTAAAACTTTTTCCTAAGCATGAAAGTGATATATAATTTACTTTATATAATTGTTAGGAGTAATTGTTGTTGTTATTTGCAATACTGTTCAAAGGCTGCAGTTGGACTGTGGTTTTTTTGTATTTATTGTAATGTCAGAATAGGGAATCTTTATCTTCAAAGAAATAGGGGCGAACAGTAGACAATCAACTGCAATCTATTGCAACAAGCAATCTACTGTGACAAATAGGAGTGGGCTGCAATAGCTACATGCTTCCTAGAATTCAAGCATTCTTTGGCTTTAATTAAGGTTATAATCAAGGGGAACGTGCAGAAAATCAGTAAAATGGGAAGAACCACCACTGGTCTTTCTATGGCCAGCAGGCTATCTCTGGCTAAGATCATCACAAGCCTAAACCTTAAGAAAGGGAGTGAAGAAAGAGAAGTTTCATGCTTTTTCTTAATAGGGACAATGGGGTAGCATGGAGGAAGAAACAAAAGTTTTTAATGGAAAAGGCACTGCGTTGAAGAAAATACTTGATGTCCTCATAAAAGACATCAGAGGCTGTTGCAAAGAATTTTTATGCCAGGACTGTACATACAGAAAAGTTTCTTTTCCCTTCTAACTATATTTTCTCTATGTTAGGTAACTTTCTGTGGTCCTCAGAATAGGAAAATCATAAAACTGCGAAGAGGAATTTTTTTTCTCTCACACATAGTAATCAAATTTCCTGTTATGTCCTATTCACAAGCAAAAAACAGAACAGAAGCTGAGAATTTGGATTGATTTCAGATCCCAGTTCATGGTTATGGACCTTATAGCCAATCATGGGCAAAGGTTGTTACACTTTGGCTTTCACTAATTCTAGCAGTGCAAATGGGATCCAACTTCTGCCTTGAAACCTTTTAGATTAAGCCCAGATGAATTCCCTGTTTTGCTGATATGCTCACTTGCAAGATAGAGTTATCCCTCAGTGCAAACAAAATTAATTAGATTTGGAGTAATGAAACTGACAGGTAAATAGAAGCATGAATCAAATGGACATTCATCTCTTGTCTGAGCAGGTCAAGGGATTTGTCCAGTACCTTAGGCATCACTGGTTTTTGTTGTTCACAGAGATGAATAATTAAAGGCTATAGGGTGTAAAGTCTACCACAGTCTCTTGGCTACTGGGAACCAGCCACTATGTGTGCTTTATTAAAATTCTGCTTAAATTATTGGTAGTGCTGCACTAGCAGTAAGAACAAACTGATCGGCATCATACGGGGTCATTTGCTCCTTCCCTCTCCTGCTTACTAATTAATTCTGGCTGTAGTCGTGCATTAAGGGAGGTGCTGGAGGCATACAGATGCTGTGATATATTCAAGCCATACATCAAAGGAGGTTACTGAACTATTAGCCTTGAAGAAAGGATCTCTGGCAAGATTATTAACATTCATGCTTCTTCGCCCTGGATTCTTTCTTTTGTTTGGATGTGCACCAAGAGTTCCTTGTGTACACCTAGCTTTTCCTGTGTAGCTGTTTGTGCTGGCAATCTCACAAACTTCTATGAGTTACAGAGGTGATAAGCACAGTGCTTGCCTTGTGCAGTTCTGGGGATAGGAAGCTAATATTTTAGTGCATTAGTCCTACATAAGCTTTGCATTATGCTTACAGCACGCTCTCTCCAGGGTTATTTGCCTGTTAGCATCACCATGAAAGAAGTGTTTGCATTGCTAACACTTCAGAAGCATATCCTTCATCTTCCCTGTTATTTCCCATGTCTAATGTCACTTGCTGATCTGAGTCTCACTGTTTTTTGGAAGCCTAGTTCTCATATATATTCCTTTAGCTAGATGACGCTGCAAAGCTATCATGCTTCTGTTGGGGGGGAGGTGGGAAGGAATGTAATTTTTGCCATGATTGCTTTCCTTACATTTTGAATACTATCTTTTACATGACTAGTCTAATCTAAGAAGATTCTAGTTCCCCACAACTCTAAAATCTTTGAGTTGGAGCAATTTCGCCATGAATGAATTCAAGCTTGAGAGAAATACAGCCAAAGCCGAGACAAGGATCTGAAAGAGAAAATATCAATAGGCAGTCTGAAGCCCCAGGGAAGTATCATACAGAGAGTATGATCAGCAAAGGTTTGAGGATGAGTACTGCAGAGCCAGGAACTGGAGGACAGTAAGGCTTCAAAGCCTGGGAACCCAGGAAGCAGCGAGATCCAACTTGACTGAACTGAAAAAGGATGACAGAGAGAACCAAGGGAAGATTGGAGAAGGCAAAAATTGCACCCATTTGAGCTATGTCATGTCCTGATTTAGCTTATGCGAGTTAGAGGTTCATCATGTCTTGAAATGTAGGGGTTGGCACAGGTAAAGTTGTATATCTATTCAATGATTGATCTCTTACAAAACAGGAAATTCTTAGTTTGGAGTTCTGTTTGAAAATGGGAAAAGAACAGTAGGAACACATAAAAGTCAAGAGAAAGAAACAGACTTCATTGTAAACCCTTGCTTTTACTGAGAAAGCTGATGAGAGTGCCAAGAAAGAAAACTTAAATTTGGATGAGCTATCTCTTTACATTACCATCCTAAGCACCCTCAAAATGAGAATTTAAAAAAGCACTGGCTAGTAGGAATTTAGGAAACATTTTTTTTAGTGAATGCACATTCATTAACCAAAAATTAATGTTTCATGGAAAGAAGATCAGTTCTGAACATTTCTCATTTTGACAGAATTTCAGAAAACATTTTGAAGATATCAAAATACTATTTTAAAAATGTTGACAAAAACCTGCCCTTTTCAGTGTAAAATTTTACTGGTTTGAACATTTTGGGTGACCAAATACAATATTTCATGTTTTACGTCTCCATTTTATTTGAGACTTTTTTTCAAAATACTAAAAACTTTCAGAGGATAAGAACATTATTTCCAGCCCCCCCGCCATGATTGGTGTCTATTCCAACAGCAGATAATTTACTTATCTTTCCCATATGGGCATGCGCTGATTTGAGCTTACTCCAGCGGTTTGAACTGTCTTCTAAAAACCCAACACCATGGACTCACAAGTGAAAATACATCCCCTTTTAATTTCTCTCTTAAATATCATCAGTTTTAAAACTTTTGAAGCAGAAGCATCCTGGCTCAGAGCTACACAACAGTCATCAATGAAAAAGGAGCCACCCCTGGGACATCTCCAAACAATATTCAAATACTGAACCATGAATACATCACAGTCAGGAGTGCTTGACTTTGCTTTTTTATTAAACCTTTATATAGGGAAGTATTTACGGACCATTTTAAATCAAAAAAAGCTCTTAAGTTTTTAGAATAATCCATGGACACCTCAACCTTTTTCACAATCAACTGTTGTCGTTTATGTTTGCAGCCATGCAAAAATTAGACTATAGTTGGAATGCTTTTTCATTTATTTTCTCTTACGTTGTTTTCCTGCTGTCTTCCGTGTATGAATATTGGAGAAAAGTAATGTCATTTTGGAAGAGGTGGAACTTTTAAACTATTTTGTGCCCTAAATCTGATTGCTATTGGTCTATGAAACAAAAAAGTTAGTGACATAAAAGTAGGAAATTTGTCTGATGGTAGAACAGGTAAAACTAGTAAAATCAGAGAATCTGCAATAGAAAGTAGATGTTACCAAGGTCTGAAATTCAAGAAATACTCATGTAATTGTCTTCAGTTTTCACACTCAAACTAAAAAGAAAGTTGGTTTTCCCCCCTATTTGTTTAATTTTGCAATGAGGGGAAAAAAATCAAGCTTTTAGTTGAAACCTAAAACAAGAAAAAAAATCCAAACCTCTTCTTCTTCTTTTTTTTTTTTTAAGGAGAATGAGGAAAAAACAGGAGAAAAGAAAGCCAGTTTGATGATCATTTTTGGAAATCCCTATTAATTCACAAGACATAGAATAGCTCCAGAAAGTTTGGCTTAAGCTATTATGAATTCACAGCAATTTTGGGAAGGTTTTGAGCATTGAAATAAGAACTCAGATACAGCGAGGCCTTTGTGACATACTGAGTTTATGAGGATGTCTCCCCCTGCTCACTGAGGTGGAGAAAATCAGGATGAGCTTTTGAAGGTGACTGATACTGGATCAAGGTCTGGACTGTGAGTTTGGCACAGTACATTGCCTGAAAACGGTGGTTATTTCTTTCTGTCATAATCTCGCAGGCTAACACAGGCAAAGAACAACCCCAAGCACTGAAATGTGAGCAGATCTGAGATCTAGGGGATAGGAAACAAGATGGATGTCAACTCTGCTTAGACCAAGAAAAGCAGCAAAGATTTGCTGTTTCACTTAGAGCAAAAAACACCTTTTAAGGCCCTTCTTCAGAGTGCCCACAGCTGGCATGAATTAAGGCAAATTCAATGTTTACCTCAAAACTTGCATTCCTCAAGTGTAACAAGTGGTCAACAGCATAATCTAATGCTAAACATTCTGACCAATTCCTCAGATTTTCTGACCAGCTTCTCATTTGCAACTCATCATTCAGTGATGGTCTGTTATGCATAAAGCAAGGTCAGGTACAGCTGATGAGCACAGCACTGATCTTCCTCTAAGTGGCAAGAACTCCTGCTTCCTTCACCACTTAGCATCATGCCGTGCGTGGGTCGCACAAGGTAACTAAAAAGCTCTGGAGCCTATTGGGAAGTTTTGTATCATGATGGTTCAGGCACTTTGAATCTCCTTCAGGAATAACTTCTCCTGAGTGCGCTAGACCCTGGGAAACATGCACTTTTACAGAGCAAAAGCTTAATTATATAATATACATAACGTACACAAATATGCACAGTATGAGTAAAGAGGGTTTGCACTTGTGGGAATTTCAAAAGAAAGCAGCAGCACAGATACAGTGGCATGTCTTGTAGAGCTGGAAGGGAAACAGACACTGGTATGCCTCTTGAAAAGCATGTAAAGCAAAGCCTGGTATCACGTTTTTTTCTTTTTTTTCTTTTTTTTTTTTTTTTACTTTTTGGAGCAAAGAAGCAAACACTAAAGCTATCTTATAAAAATTCTATCTATAGAAATTCTATCTTATAAAAATTAAAATTATGTACTGAAGCTCTATGAATACTCTAACAGTCTTCACAATTTTTTAGTGAAAAGTTACTCAGCACAGGTGGTTCTGCAATGATGCACTGAAAAAAAATTCATGGTGTTTATGGCTCTTTCAGACTTCTGCCTGTGGAAGATGTAATGTTCCTGCTCAGGGCTGCAATAGAGAACATACTGGCCAGACACAAGGCTTCAGACCAGAGCTTCAGACAGGAAAGGCCTGTTGTCTCTGGGATACATGAATACTAATTGGCACTAGCACTTTGGTGACATTTCCATGGGCTCAGTGTTCTCTTTCTAACCAATACTGCACACTGTTTGAATTCAACGATATGACTTCTCCAACAAAATGGGTTTCCAGAACATGCCAACCAGCTCCTTTAGGCTAATTCCAGGAGAATGACAGTTCCTGTTGCCCAGACAAGAATGACCACAAGAGGCACACAGCCCCGCTCCTAGCTGGCTCCACCTGACATTCTTTGCAGAGAAAGCCCACAGCCCGGCGATCACTTATCATCAGTATGAAGGATGGTGGCCTACCGAGGCAACGGGTGGTGACCCACTGCCTGGAGGCCAGGCAAAGGGCAAACGGGCCACAGTGACCCACACTGTTGCTGCCCTGCAGGAAGCCTGGGCTGCACTGTGGTGTAATGGTGGCTGCAACCATTCCTGAGCAAAACTGGTCACACTGAGTGGAGCTGCACGCTGCGTTTAGACCCAGCTGCCTTGCACTCTGGTTGTGAGCTCCACTGCGACGGTCACGTAGGCACATTTGCAGTTGTCAGGCAGAGCGGACTCTTGAGAGCCAGAAGGGAAGTGGAGGGCTGCTAGGGAATCCTGAATTACCCAGTTCTGAGAACAGATGGTGTTTCAGCTCCAGCAAAGTCAACTCAGCAACCTTCACAAGCTCTGAATGCACCTGAAAAGACACAAAGATCTTCTCTCCCACAAGTGTTACTTGACATCCCCAAATTGCAGATTCCCACCCTTGTGCTTGCTTTGAGCTAAGGACTTATTCATGTGTTTAAAATAATACTGCTCCGCCAAAGCAATATTTTCCTCTGCCCTATCAGTTCCAGCTGCAGATTCCCATCCAGTCCCTGTTTTGAGTTACACTTCAATAAATATACTTGCAATTGAAATCATCTTTCCTTTTTGTCCTCTCTGCACTACAGATTCCCACACTGACCCCTCCTTCAAGCCACAATTAATACATAATTTATGTCTGAAATAAAAATCACCTCCTCCTCCTGCCTTACCCATTCCAGCTGCAGTTTCCCATTGCCATTCCTGCTTTGAGCCATGATTAATACATATGTTTAAAATAAAATAATAAAAAAGTAATCTCTAGCCTCTGCTCCCCAGCTGCAGGCTCCCATTCCTATCTTATCCTCCATTTCCAGCCTGTGAGCTCTCCTAGCGTTACCTCCCAGTCAAAGAGGGAGCCTCCCCCTCACGGCAGCAATGGCCTGCAAGGCACTTCTTCATGGATCACTTCCATCTCCTTCAAGGATCAAACCCTACAGCATGTGGGGGGGAGGTGGCCATAACCCTTTTTTACATCACTGACATTTTCAGGAACAAAGGAAAAAAAATGCAGTAAGTTAACAGTCACCAAAACAGGGAGCTGCCCATGAGAGACACATCTGGGATTTTCTGTTCTCACCCTGTGAGGTTTTGCTGTCCTGTCCAATGACAATGGGTTAAGCCTCTACTTCAGTTCTGCCTCAGGAAAGATTTCCAATTGAGCCTGAGTGACTGCCTAACCTGGTGTGAGATTTGGCCTAGCTGAGTAGCCCATGGCACTGGTTCCAGTGGATGACACTCCCTGTGGAGCTGACAGGATCCTGGGTAGTAGTCAGCTCATAACTCCTTGTACCCCCATTCTTTATACATTTATTTACACAAAAATCCTTTCACATATTAAATTTATCGAAAATGTTGTGTTACACTGAAAAAAACCCACATCTGCCTTTGCCCTTCTTCAAGCAAATGAAGCATCAGTAGTCTTCAGTGGGATGGAAAAGGGGCTACCACTGGTGCTGGCAGAAGGAGAGGACAGCCTGGAGTTCTTTACCATCAGACTCAGAGGAGTAGTTGCCAGGGTTGACTTTCTGAATGCTATTCAGGTGGGATCAAGGTTTGAGGCTGCTTTCCCTGTTTGGATGTGTACCTGAATTGACACCTGAAACTCCTGACACTACCTGCATCTTCATATTTTTCTCTACTGTCTTCCGCAGATATGAAAAAGCTTTTTTGTTTGGGAAAGGTGAGGACAGAGAGAAAAAGGAAAAGGACCACAAAAGGCCTGGGGTGTATTTCCAGTCATAGAGGGAAGATGAGATATCCTGGAACTTCAGTGCCTCCCCAGGCCTCTGGTATAGTCAGTTGGTCTGTGCACCATGGGTGTACAGAAAAAGCATGAGGCTGACAAAAAAGCTGTGTTCTGGACTAGGGCTGGGCAATTCCACTGTGGGAAGTCTTGCTGCCATTCTTGCATCTGCTCCTCTGAGGTACTCATGCAGAAAGGGCAGGATAATGGGGCATTCCCATCCTAACCCTGCTGCCCCTGGGACAGCTTGCTCACATCACTCTTGTTAGTTCTAATTGCTTTTATTACAGATACTTGACCAATTTATTTCTGTTTTATTAAATAGTTTTCAGATGGTACTGTTAGCGGAAGTAGCAGCTTGTTAGGTGAAAGTAAATGTCCTCCCAAGAGAAGAAGCAGCGTGAGTTGGCACGCAGACAGACAGCTAGCTGACTGGCCCTATCTTGCACATGATGTATAATCTTATGTTCTCTTTACCTCAACCTATGTATTTATCTCAGGAACCCAACAGGGATGGGTTTCTCTCCTTTTTTTGTTTTTTCACTATGCCTAGTACATTAAGGCTTGAGGGCTAGTTTGGTACCTAGAAGCACTGCTATATGTTGCAAAATGGCGATTGTTCAAAATTACAGGAATTTGGGATTGAGTTTGGTTTGCTCATTAAAACAAATATCTAAAATCTAAATTTGAAATTCATGTGTTAATTGGCTTCTCTGCCAAGGGAAGTACTTTTTTTTAATAGAAGTAACCTTGAGATGAAAACACTAGTGGAAGGTATGTGGCAGCAGATTCTGCTTCAGATATATTTCTCATTGCACCTTCTGGGAACAGGGATCAGTTTTTTATTTCTTATAGCTAAATCCAGAAAAATATCCTCTATATTTCTTGCCTCAGTGGACATTGAAGCCCCTTCCAGGCATAGAGGAGTGTCAACAGTCATACCCTGCAAGCATACAAGACTTGATCTTCTCCATGAAACCAAATAGGGGAAGATTGGTGAGGAAGAAAGCAGCAGTGCTGGCAGGCTTGGTTGGGAACCCAGGAGATGCATACTTTTTTTACTTAACTCATTAGTGAAGGCCTTTGAGATCTATTCATGGAAAGTCCTGCAGAAAAGATTGGCATTATTAATTAAAGCTTTAATCTCTTTCTTACTTGGTAGGAGATGAAATGCAGCTGAGAGTGCTTGCTGTCCTGTCAGCTGTGAAGATGTTGGGCCATGACCTTGGTTCTGTATGTGTTACCTGCCCTGCTTCTCAGCCATGCTTGTGTCAGCTTTCATTTCTGCATTCTGGGTTGAAAAGTTTCTGTGGCGCTTGTTTTAAATAGTGTCCCTTGCCTGAGAATAGCAGTGACAGAGGTGTGCAGACCTGGTGAAGCATACCCACACATGCACTGCCCACCCAGCACTGTCCTCTCCAGTTACTCACATCCTGACAAATTTGCCAAGCAAAGCTGTTGGAACTCCTGCTTCAGCTGCTGCGCACAATCATCTGGCAGGACCTGAACTCTGCATGTTGGATGGAGCATCACCAAGGGGCAGGAGAGAAGTTCTGGCCCTGCACTGCTGGATCCACACTCACTAACAGGGTTTCACTAACAGGCACATTTCCCTCCTGCTACCTGAAAAATTTGGGATGTATTCAGTCACATCAGCGTGCTGAGGACTGAGCAAACACAGCTGGTTTCTGCCTTGGTGGAAGGTATGTTAATAACAGGCACAGGGGACCCATAAAGCTCTGAGGACTGGGAAATCAGCTGTGGCTCATACTGAGTGTCGCTACTGCTGCGAGTTCAGTCAATGTGCATGCAACAAGAATGACCACTTATATATTTAAATTTTGATTATGTATGAAATGAAGGGGGAAAAAAAACCAAAATGAAGTTAGGATTTAATAGCTTTAGTTTTGTAGCTTTTGAGGCATTTATGAACACTTTGTGGATGATGGATAGTTCTGAAAATATGACTTTCTCAAGAAAATCAGTCCATTTTGCAACTGTAATGGATTGTGATATACAGTAGTTCAAAAACTGCTTGCCAGCCAGCTACCTTAAAACAAGATGCTAAGGGAATATTTTTCTTGATTAGATAATGGGCTGGTTGAAATTCCTTCAGCTTTACTGAAACAGAAGTTAGCAATTTCAGACATATCAGATGATGCATCAATTTTCTGTAAACAGAAGACTGTGCAACCCACTTTATTGAAAAGGCTTTTATACCGAGCTAGATTTAATCTCTCAATTTGAGAAGCAGCCCCATGAAATAAGATGTTTGCATGCAAAATCTCCAAGATTTCCAATGGAAATATAAAACAAAGAAGAGCATGTTCCCTTGGGGACTGCACCTATCTTGGATTAGATTTTCTCTGATGTTTTTGCATCATATTACCAATGGCTTCAGGGAAGTGAAACAGCAGTTTTCTTTCTTGAGAACAAAGGCTTGCAGAGTTAAAAAAAATGTTAATATATTTAAAGCACTTTTGGCCACTGTTCTTTTTATTACTTTGAGAATTCTGGACAAAAAAGATATCTTATTTTATTATTTTACCATCTATGTTAATGAGATTTGCATTTAAGGCTACAGCCCGAGAATTCTGTAAAGGAAAATGATTCCTAAATGAACACTTTCTGTTTCCCATGGACAGAGATGTTTTAACTATTAGTACTGCTGTGATAATACAGATCTGACTCCAAAACACACTGGAATCCTTGAAAGTATTTTCCTTCATTGGTTTTTTGGTTTGTGTTTTTTTTTTTTTCCCTCCACGGATTTTAGAAAAGATCTGATGGCCACACACGGAATGTGTGTAAACTTTTTAGAAAGTTTTGGAGACCCAGGATCAGGATTGTGTTCTCCTACCCTCGATTTCAGTTCTGAGATCTTCCCCTATTTGCATGAGTTTTTTTCCCTTGTTAATTGCATTTGGCATTAGATCAGCTGTAGGAGCACCCAGCGCAGGAGGTTTTGCTCATGCGGTGTGTCCTGCTGGATGCGATGGGTAGGCGCCATGGGACAGAGCAGCAGCAAGCACCTTCAGTAGTTCTGTGCCCGTACAGATCCAAGGGAAGCACTTTGCTTTTGCTTAATCAACTTTTGCAGATAGCTGTAATTATTATAAATTAATTAATAATTTAAAAATCCTCCTTTATTGATAAATAATTTAAGAACATGGGCTTTGTCTTCCCTGTTTGGACAATGTGAATTAATAAAGCCCTTTGCAAAGAGGTAATATTTTTTAAAGACTTCAGGTGGAAAGACTCAATTTTGTATTTAAAGCACTCAGTGTTGACCTGAGCATGTTTTAATCCTAAGAAGTGTTATAATGCTTTGTTACAATGTTATAAGTGCTACAATGCTAAATGCCTAAAAAAGGTATTTTTAAAAGATCACCCCTTTCCCTCAATAAGAGATTAGCAAGATATAGATTAAATAAAACCCATGAGAGTATATTGTCTGGGATTTTTAGAATATTTAGTAGTAACAGGGAATGTGCAATGATTTGGAAAAGTATCCAAGGGAAAATCAACACATAAACAGCTTTTTTGTAGGAAGCTCATTTGATTCTGGAACTTCTGACCTCAGAATGGTAAGAAAGCAAAGTAATGAGCAATTTGTTTTGGTTTTCTTCATTCTTCAGGGAAGTGAGGGGAGAAATTTGGTCATTGTTACACCTGGCAAGAGTTTCTGCATTTCTGATTAAGGATATTTAAAATAAAACCAAGAGCCTGGGAATTCCGTATCTACAATTCAACTAGTAGAATCTTAGATCTGGGTAAACACCTCAAATACTTATATTAATCTGCAGGCAATCTCAATATTGTTGTCTGTATCTGCTGGTCTAGAAGAAAACCCTAAATTAATCTGTACGCTAGTATACTAGTGCTAAAAACAATTGTGGTTTTCCATTTTGACAGGTCAGCATTGACTGAAAAGGCTTCACTATATTCCCTCAAATTATTCTGAATCAAACAAATCAGACTGTAGACACAACACTAGCAACCCCTTTGGAAAAATAGTATTAAATACCTTCCTGGAAGTCATGCTCCTAAATTTTATTTAAAAGGCTTAACAAAGGGCAGAACTGAAATAAATCTTAGATATAAGTCTGATGAAAATAACTTGGAAATGAAAAGGAGTCAGAAACTGAAGCATAATAGACTTGAAGGTAGCACCTGGATTGGCATGGTGGAAGATAGTTGCTGAGAATACAGCTACATGTTTACTTCTCTTTAAATTTTACATATCTGCTGTTTCAGCCACCAAGACTGCTCTTGAAGCGCATCAGTGGTTCATTTTGTTTCCACTCCCAGTTCATAGATTAGCTGGGAGAGCATTATAAGACAAATTAGCCCACTCAGCAAGATGATGGGTTAGTGAGAAAAAGAGGAGAGTGAGAAGAAGGAATCAAGCCACAATGCCATGGATCGTGCAGGAATAGCTGCTTCTGTTGCCTTCAAGATGAGGAGATTTAAATTTTACAAGGTCAACTAACACAATCAAGCCTACTGCAGAAAGTAAACGACAACAGAATACTGCTGATTAGCACTTCCTCTGCTTGTATTGCTGGACAAAGAAAAGCAAGGGCTTCTTGGACCTCTGGACTTGGAAAGTAGTACATGCCAATCAAGAAACCAGATAACCTTGTAAGTTGCTGAGCTAGTTGTCTGCAAGCCATGTAGGCAATCCTTTGAGTAAAACTTTTGTTGTTGTAAAGTAAATCAAGGAAGAAGGAGTAGAATTAAATTTCATGTCTGACATATAAAAGGTAACACCACTAGTATTGAGTGCAAAGGCACTAAAAATACTTGGACAAAGCAATACATAAATGTACCCATCCTATTGCTGTGCAGACATTCCTAGGTTTATATCCAGTAATAAAGATCTTTGCAGTGTTTTCCCAAACGGTTAACATGAAACTCTACCTGTTCGATATAAAATCCCTTTGATGAACATCTACATTTCAATTTAAGAGCAATATAGTTCTGCTCTGCATTAGCTGCCCTTCAATTTCTCAGAAATGCCTTCATGTTTCAATGTCCATACATAAAAAACATGTAGATAGCTGCAAAATCTGTGTGTGTATATGTATACATATCTAATGAACATGTGATAAATGGACACATATTTATTATACCGAACCCTGTTTGTAATACAACACTGCTACCTGTATCTAATGTGACAATCAAAAAACAATAGAGAAAGAACTGGAGTTTTAATTTTGTCATTGCTAACGTTCAGCCCTTGAGAGGAGTTCACCTCAGCTGACCTGGGACCTCAGCCTTGAGCTAGTGGTACTTATTCCTTTCATGCCCATGAAGAAAAATACATAATTGTATTATATCCTTCATCTCTTTCTAAAGTGGACACCTTACATAGCCCTGATTAATCCCTCCTTGCATGCATCCTGTCTCTCTGTAAGTTATCTGCAAAGTCCAGACAAGGATGCCAGAAATGCTACCAGCCTAAGTAGTCATGGTGAGCACCTAAATGGGATGTGACTAAGTCTGCACTCAGATTATGTAGCTGGAGCTCCGACCCTCCACAGAAGAAAATAAAACAAACCAGAGCTAGGCATTAAATACTCAAATTGTATAAAGTTGCCAAGTCCTCCTGAAGCTCACTGTTCCAAATTACTGGATATCTTTGATTGGCATTTTATTTTTTATCCCAGTTCTCCTTTCCTCATCTGTAAAATTGAGACAACAGTCCCACTGCATCTCATATTTCAGATTATCAGTCTCACCGTTTTAAAATGTTCACCCAACTCTTGCTCTCATAACAGTTCACAAGTGAGTCTACAAGGAAATTAACAATTCTGTACTCACTGCAGGGCCTGATGATATGTATTAAATAAAGCCTGAAGCATCATGTCACCTGGGGGAATAAAAATAAATAATGGATGCTTCTCTGAATTGTAAAGCATCACAGAGGAGTGACACTAGCAGAAGACTAGAATAACAGACAGGCAAACTAACATCTTAAATTCCAGTGTTAAACATAGTAAAGTGCACACAATACCACATATTTCTGCATATACCCATTCAGATACATTTTCTGTGTACTTCTATGCTACATCATGGCTTTTAGAATACAGACCAAATAGGAAGAGCTTGAGAGGAATTTTATCTAAGATACAACACAGTCCTCTGAACACCAGTGTGCAAGTAAATACAGGAAAAAACTCTATTTATATATTATATCCTCTTGTGATTTTTAAAAAAGTTCACTGATCACTACTAAGAAAAAATACTACCAATATTCATCCCTCTAAACATGAGACAGAGGTCACCAGGACTGGTTTTATTATGAGGTTTCAGGTTTTCAGAAGCGATATGGGGACGTTCTAATGGTTGGGGGGTGTTTAAGTACAGCACCAAGACCATTGCTGTGCTGTAAGATACAGTAAATACATGTATGGATGCAGAATAACTCTCTGCCTTAGAATTATAAAAACACAGAAAATGAGAGCAAAAATCTAGACTGATATGATAAAAATATTCATATGTGCTGGTATGAATTCCTCTTTTCTTTGACTTACCTTTTCTTAAGTACAAGCTTTAGCTAGAGCAGATTTGCATGTTTTACTCTGGGCATCCTTATCTTAGGCCCATTGGAATGAAGAGGTTTGACTGTAACTGAATTTTCATCTCTGCTGTGAGAAGTGCGAATGTCACTTCAAACTCAACATGACCCTCTGAGGCACAGTGCAATGCATACCATCGGGCCTTTCTAGGTTATCTGCAGCCCCTCCATGCTGTGTTTCCCTCTGAATCATATACTATAAGATAAAAATGAATGAAACATGTTAAAAGAGCACACAGCTAAGTTGAAGGGACTCAAATGTATGAGATCAGGTAGGATTTTTGAAAGGATGACTGAAAGAGAACTCTTTTCAAGGAGCTGGTTGCTGTGATAGAAAGCAAGTTCTCCCTGTCCTTTTGATGTGGATATGATCTCATCTCAGTTGATTTAAGAAATCATCTCATAAATGTAATTAGGTTAGAAAAACATGCACACTCAAAACTGGAGGTTTTGGAAGCACAGGATGGATTTATGGTGAAGTATTATTGAAAAATGCAGACGCAATATCTCTTCCCTTATCTGGTGATGTGGACTTGTCGTAGGACACAGAAGGGCTGGAAAGGCAGCAGGAGATGTCAGCAGCTCTAAGTACCGAAGGAGCACAGCCCTCTTTGCTAACTCTCAGACTGTGCCCTCTTTCAAATCTCTTCTACCCATGCAGCTCACATTTCCAATTAACAGGACTTGAATCAAAGGACAACACCCAAGAAAACCAGAGACCTCCAGAGCTGGACCTCTGGGTTTGGCCAGCCAGCTCCTATTGCCTTCATTAAGACTCCACTGAACAAGAGCAACTGTGCTTTGCAAGGCTGAGCACTTTGAAAACCAAGGCCCTTCAGTTTATACCTCAAAACATAGGAGGTGCTAACACCACTATTTCCAGTGGGTGGATGACTCCTTTGTAAGTTGGAAGCCGTGCTCTGTGACAGCTCCAATACGTGTGGTGAGAGACAACATTCCTCTGGGCTTCTTTCAGCAGCAATTTAGCTCCTCCAAGGAACCAGCAGAAAAATGCTATAGAAGATACCCTATACATCCTGCATTTAGGACTACAGAATTTTAGGATATTAGAAAAGTTCTGGAGACAATAAAGCTAAGAAGGACTGTTTTGGATATTATCCTCACAACCTTGCACAAGTACACTTGTGAAAGTAACTGTACTTACCACTGAAATTCCATCATCAAATGCTGATGGATGCAATCACCTATACAAAAGGATTTTTCAATTAAAAGCACTGTAGAATGCACAGAAAAAAAAAGTGGTTGTCTTTTAAAAACACACAGAAGTAGCATGGCAAGGTCCTTTTTCCCGAATTTTTCTTCCAACACTCATGGTTGAAAGCAATGTAAAGCTTGAGTGTTGTATTGTGCAAGAAAGGTTCACACACACAGTGTTCAATAGTCTGCCAGATATTTCTCATCTGAAAATAATGATAATTTTCCATACCTTAGGATAGGTGTACTTCATATAAATGTCAAATAACCACTCAGCCTTGCCATAACTGGGCTTTCTCTGCATTAGAGAAAACCCATATGTTGATTTGTAGTCACCTCTAGTAGTGCAGCTTGCAGAGAAGAGATATAATTTAGCCAAATGTAAAATGTAAGCGTAATTGCACTTTAAAGAAATGCAGTTTTCAGCTGCATAAACTGAGATCATCTATGATGACCAGGTTCTGTTACATCTGGAAAAAGATTAATTCTCTGACATCGAACCCTGAATTTCTGTTTTGTTGAACTTATAACTGTTTAAAGATTCTTTCTAATATAAACTTGAGATTGGCATATGAGTACTGCAGATTACTGTGTAAAGCCCCAGCTGGAGCAAGTCTCTGAATGCATTGTGTAATTGACTCACACAGGAAGGAAAGGAGAACCTGGTAAAATACTTCATTCACTTATAAAATATGAGCTAAATTTTTGTCTCTACTAGTGAACAGCCCTGAATTCAATACACAGTTCTACACAGGTATAACTGAAAGAAGAATTTGGCCACTTTAAGAAACAATAAACCCTTTATTTGATTTGTCATTTCTTAGCAAGGTATTTGTATAAACAAAACACTGGATGTTTTTATAACTGCAGATCTTATTGCCACTGGTTTTAAAGAACAAAAAAAGTAGGAAACAAGAAAAAAAGCAGAGTCTGCCTATAAAAAACTGAATAAAGATAGATGCTTGCCCTTTTTAATAATTTCTGATGTTGTGTCTTACTCTTTAAATGCTATCTGCTTGATTAGACAGAAAAAAGATTGTAGGAAAACTATCAACAAAGGATCAAAGCAATGAAAAAGCCCCACAATTTCTGTCCTCTGTCCTACTTATAGAATCCACCAGGTATGAAACCACGTAATACCGTTGAGATTAAACAATCTGGGCAGGTTTCTTTTAAATGGCCAATACCATGAAATATGATAAAAGCAGCAGCAATGAAGTTAATTACAGTGGTGATTTTTAGATCCCTAACATACTGCCGGTTTGTGATCAATTAATTAATTTAAACAGCATGTGACAAATCCATTGCAAACTAGAGTACTTACTCTAGTAAGACAAAATATCAAGAACGACTAAAGGTGAAATCCAGCAAGAAAAAAAAAAATCAGTACTTGTTTTCTCTTTTCAATATACATTTTTATGGACTCCTTCAGAGGGTGCTGCTGCCAAAAGGCACCCCTCATATTAATCTGGTGATCTAGCACCATTCAGCTGCTAGTGGCTGTGTTCCAGAGATGATTTTTAAGTTATAAAGTAGATTGCTTGCTGATTCCCCTCATATGAAAATCATCTTCTTAGATGTTCTTCTTGTCTGACAGTCTTGCTCACTAAACAGAGGTTCTGAGTACACACACACAAGCTCGTCCTGCACACCCTACACGCAGTGCTACATATGCATATGTGTGTGCAAACAAACACAAAAAGACGCAAAAAAAATTTCTACAGGTACATATACTATGTCTGCATCTGAGTCTCTTGAAAGAGACACTCATGTTGCACCCAAAAAATATTATTATTTTCCACAGGGACATGTGGAAATATTATTTTCCACAGTGGCATGGAGTTCCCACGTAGAAGGTGATAGCATAGATCCTACAGACTGCATGCCATAGGAAAACTTCAGGGGTTCCCTGGTAACAAAGACAGAATATTTCAGGAAATGCACAGAAAGGCAGAAACACAGCCACAGAATACTTTGTGTCCATTTTTATTTAGCGATTTTAAATCTGATATTAATTTTGCAATTCTTTCAGATACTTTACTTCTCAGTTCACTAGCCAAAATTAACATCCTTGTGAGCCAATACTCCAACCATCCCCATGCCTACAGCAAGCATCACCTCATCCAGATGTTCCCTGCCAAAAACAGGCGTAATGTGTGTGGAATCGGGATACATGTTGTATTTACCTTAATTTAATAATTATTCTTCTGGATGACAGTGACCACATCTCAAACATTAATAGCCTCTATTGTGTGATCACCGGTATCAATCACAGCTGTTCCATAATGAATCTCATAAAAATATTCAATCAGTGATGGAGAGGGCCTTTGAGATCCACAGAATGAGTTTCAGATGTTTGCAAAGTACTCCGAGGTAGGCTGCAGCTCACACAAGGGAAACTCTACCAGGTGTTTGCAGTTTCATGCCTGCTGCATAAGTAATGTAACCCATAAAAAGGACTTTTTTTCCTCCCTCAGAGCAACTCAGCCTAGGGAAGCAGAAAAAATAAGAATATAAAGAAGCACTTTCAGAAATGGAAATTTTGACCAATAGGGGTGGAATTCACTTTAGTGTTATAGCAATGGATAGGAAAAAGGTAAAAGATGCTGGGTTTNTTTTAGATGTAGAAGAATGCATTAATATAGTCTGAATGCTGAAAATCATAATGTGTTCAACTTTGTGACTGAAATATTCAACATTTTCACAAGTTCTGTGGACTATTTTCTCTCCTGTCTTGCAGAAAGTATCTTAACGTAAATAAGCACGTCTAAACTTTTCTCCTGCTAGCCTTGGTGTCTCAAGCTATGCACCATATTAGTTCCCTCTTAAATAATTCCTTTTGATGAAGTACAGTATACAAAACCCTAGATTCTTGAGCTAGAACACTGAGCAACTGTTCCAGGTTTGAAGAAAACAATGATGATATGCGTTGGTCTTCTATACTACCATACAGAAGGCAAAATAGGATAAGGATCCAGAAAGTTTCATACTTGGTTTCAACAATGTTTCCTTCCAATAACCGGGGCTATGTCCACTGAAAGGAAGCCAGGATGTAGGCCTATGTGCTCATCTCATGTTGCAGATTGCTTTCAGGCCATGTACCATCACAATTTTCCTTTAAACAAGTTTTCTTGTCCCTAAATGCTAGTTTTTCTGTGACTATTGCACATCTCTGACAAGATATTTTACCCCTTTGACTCAGTATATTTGTATTAGTGTAGGTGTAGGATCCACTCAATCTTACAGACAAGTCAACCACTATAACTTACATACCAATTATCTCATTCCTTGTTCCTTCAAAACAAGGCCATTACACAGCAGCTTTCTCTCATGTGAAACCTATGAGTAGTTGTGCCATTACTCACAAGGGGAAAAAGCCCCAAACCAGCAAAAAACAAAAGGACCAAACCCTGAGAGGGAAATCCCATGAGAGAAAACTCTCTTGTTAAAGTTTCCATTGGCAGACCAGCACACCTCAAGAACAGTTTTCTGTGGTAAGTGAAGTTACCTGTTTCTGGAGACTGGTGGGGATGTAAAATTGGAACAGATTTAAGAGGGCAAAAAAAAAGTTAACCAACATTTCTTTCAGCCTTGAAAGTACTGCTGGACTGGACAGCTCTGTTGTATACAAATACACACGTCCCAGGCTAAATACAGAGACTTCAGCAGATGCCATGGCATTGTACAGTTGGGCCGTCAGTCGGTTGCGCTCCTTTGATTCCCTGCCCAATTCCAGGGTAGCCTCCAGCAGTCTGAGGGACAGCCTTAATTTGTGGCAGCTGGACACAGTCATTGAAGAGCCATCTGGCAGCTGGGAGAAGCCAAGTCAGGCCAATGCCTTCCCCTGTCCTGGGATACCCTTTGCAGAGGTGGGAAGGGAGCTCTGGTGCCACATGGATTCCTCCCAAGCCCTGTGTAGCTTCAATCCTGGGTCTTGCAAGGTGTCTTAAGGGAACTGCAAAGGGTTTCACGGTAATTTGTCTCCAAACATCTGTTCAGATACATCCTCCAGTATCCAGAGAGACTACAGTCACCATCTCCTCCTGGGAAATCTCCAGTGGAGTTAAATGCTCTTCACAAATTACACAAAAAGCAAGACCTTTGCACCAAGCCCATCATTTCTGCATTACTGTGGTAGCAGCCCCTGGGACACCCTCCCACGGTGTATCTTGGGTAATAGCAGTTCCCAGAGGTTATAGATTGGACAAAGCACCACAGATTTTGGAGCTAAATGCTGCAAAGCCATCTGGCTTCAATAAAACTGGAAACTGGGCCAAGTTTGGTCTGCAGAAGTTTCTTCCAGGTACAGCATTGACGTCTTATCTCAGCAGCATCTTAGCTTTTCCATGACCTTGCATTAAAAGTCAAATAATATTTATGTGGATACACATACAACTCATGTGGCAATCTTCTTAAAACAAATTAATGCAATATCTTCATAGCTGAGACAGTAACAATACCATAATTATAAATTACAGGGAACAATAAATCACAACATGTCTCTTTGCATCCTTTAGGCCCTTTTGTTTGTATTGCAGGATTCAGAGTTGTTGTTTTTTTCGGTTTGGGTTGGGTTTTTTTTAAATCCATATGCAACCTAAGACAACAGCAGTAAAAGAAAACTGAGAAATGTCTGTTCAAATCTCATATGTGAAAACAGGTTTTTCTATCTGGTTTAATCTCAAAAAACAGGACAGTCTACCTTCCGAAAAGGGCCAGACAAAAACAACTTTACTTGTGGCTTCAGACATTCAGCAACATTCTGGATTAGCTTTAACCATTAGGTAATGTAAGATTCAAAAAACATTAGTCCTTCCATAAACCCAATTAATAAACCTTCAACTGAATAGTGCATTCATGTATTTTATGGATGCATAACCCAAGAAATAAAAGTTTAATAAATTCTTGCATTCAATTACTGGATCAGGACATGTGTCTTCTCTTTAGGAGGTTTTGAAGTAGAAGCTCACACTGAACAAAAAACTCAACAGCTTTTTCATCAATTTCTTGACTTCCTCCACAAAGGTCATTTGGCTTGTGAGCATGATAAGCCATTTAAAAAATTGTTCAGCTCACTCCTTTTTAATCAAATGAGAAAACTATACCATGTTTAAAAGTGCTTGCCCTCTGCTACCCATAGGTTTTGCTAAGTGAAAAAATCCACTATGAGATATCAGAGAGTTGGTGCAACTTGAAGACAAAGGGAGGAACCCCTTAGCTTGTCAGGTTCACACTTTCCCTTTTGGCGTCACAAAGCAGTCACCAGGGCTCCTTGCAGGTTGGGAAAGCTTTCCTGTTAGATTCAGGATCTTCTGGTGCAAAACAGAAAACTTTTTCTTTCACAGAGCCTGGCACTCATTTTGAATATGATGTGTGACAATGTGAAATAGAAAATACATTTGGTGCCAAAGATATTATGCTACTGAAAAGAAGCTGGATCCTCTCTTTGCTGGTTGTCAGTCAGTCTGTATCTTGCAGCCTGAAGCTGCAAAGGCAGCTGCTAAATCTGTAGCTGTGGTAATACAAAACTGAGGTATTACTCAGCACTAAGAGCTGTATGAACAATAGCTGACAGCAACAATGTGCACCATACTCAACTCTAAAAACTGCCACATTAACTCATTTCACTCCTCTCCTCTGTCTAGAACCACAAACCCACTCATTAGGTATGGGGATTCTGGGCCCCTCTGGCTCTCTACCTCTCCCCAAGTGGACAGGGAAGGGCTGTGACCATCCAGGATAATGAAGGAAGTGGTGGGATCAGGGAAAAAAGTTCTGGTAGCAAAACAATGTGGGACAAGGATGGGCTTGCCTTGGTAGTACAATGACAGACTTACCTTATATTACTGTAATGAGATTTTGTTGACAGATTAGTTTGGATCTGTTGAACCTCAGGCTCTCTCCTCCTCCCTGTGTCTCCCATGGTTTTTACTGTATTCCTTCTTGAGGTTTCCCTTTTGAGGGATAAGGAGAAGATGGGGCAGAGGTGCAGGAGGAAGGCAGTCTGCAGCATATACCCTTCATTAGCAGGAATGTCATCTGAGGATGAGTTGGGTGGAGAAGCCTGAGGATCTGGCAGGAGTGAGCTGCAGTGATCAGTCACGCACAGGGCACAGCGAGATCGTAACAGAAAAGAAGAATATAAGCCATGCCAAGGATTGGAGGCTGCTGTGATTTGTAACAGTGCAAACATGTAATGGCAAAAAAATGGCAGTACTTTGAATTTATAGCGATAGACCTTAGGTCAGAATGAGATCCACAGGTCTGAAAAAACTGGAAAAGGGAAAACTATGCAGAAAGCAGTATGTGAAGGCAAAATGGAGACATAATGAGAGGATATGCTGCTGCACCAGGATATTGTATCCGCAACTATGGAAATATGAAAGTGGAAATGGTTAAATTAAATTATGTTTTAATGCTCATTCTGGTCTGCTTGACTATCATGAATATCATAATCAAAAGATTGATAATTTTGATATCCTAGCAGAACAGAAGTATACAGTCCCCAAAAAGTGTTTGATTGTATCAGCGTGGAAATCCTGCTAATAGGAAATCTCAAAGATCTCCAGACAGATCCTTAACTGCTTCTGTGGCAGTGCTCACTTCTCCAAGATTACATTTTGTTATTTAATTTTTTTAAAAATATCCCTGCTAATAATTAACAAAGATTTGTATCTGAGAAAAACAATCTCATTTGCCTGTTAGGTAGGAGGAGATCAAACTTTGCACAGTGACAGTCCCAGGAGACAAAGAGTGGCAGCTCCAGCACTCCGCAGTGCCTCATCAAGCTAATTCACAGTGTCATAGGCAGCAGGAACCCACAGGTGCTAAATACAACCTCCACTATCAGCCTGTCCTCAACAGCTTTTCCTGAAGAAAAGCTTTTTGCAAGGAAGTTTGCAAACACGGTATTTGGAATGACTGCTGTTTAATCAAACCAATGAATGAACCAGCCCACTCACTGACCAAAATGACTGAAAGCAAAGATATTCATTGGGGCCCCTGTCTGTCTTATGCTACAGAACTTACTAGTTTGCCAGAGGTGTATTTCTCAGTGTTGCTGTGAAAGGTAGTGGGCTTGACAAGATTTTCAGAATTTTATCTGTAAGTGCTAAAGATTATGCTGCTACTGAGAAAGGATACAGTGACAGGAAGAAAAAAGCCAAGTCCTCAAAATAGACTTTTTTTTCCAAGCCACAAATGGCATCTCAGCTTTCCTTTTAATAAGCATTCTGAGTTGGATTGCCAATGCTGCTGTTGCAAATTTCTGCCAAATTTCTCCTGCAAATTTTACTCAATTTTTAGTCTATCAAAATCATATTCACCTCAGTTGGAGTTTTATTGGCATTATAAATGAATGAAAACTCTGAGCAAGGACTTTGGAATGTGACTGAGATATTATATGTCTTTGCATGTGTGTTTATTCATTTTTAAACATTATTATTTATACCCTCTGGAAGCAAGAGAAAAGAAAAAAAATAAAGGAGGGGATGTACTATAGGTTAGTTTAACAAAACAACAATGATTTGCATTGCTGCTGACAACTATCTTGACTCTTCAGCACTGAGAAGTGCCAGATGGTGAATTTGGAAGAGTTAGGAGCAAAAAATGTGACCATCCCAGGTTCAGGGAGTCTCTGAAAGGAGGATTTGGAAACTGGAACTCCACATAAGGATATAATCCAGAAGCCGATCTCACTTTTATTGAAGAGCTAGCTGCAGGTAGCGTGCAGTGCATTAAAAGTTCTTTATGGTCTCCATTCTATTGTTTGTCTCCAGCTGCTGAAAATAAGAAGGAAAAATCTCTTCAGAATGTGTATATATATAAATATATAGGGAATTATACATATATATATATATATATATGTGTGTGTGTATATATATATATAGGGAAAGAAGAGACTGACAATGAAGTCAACTTAAGTCAACTTAATAAGTAGGTAATGTATCATTGCAAGCAGAAACCTAGAGCAGAGTTCCAATTCAATGTTTTGGGGAAAGATTCAGTGAGTATATTGACAATATATGCTGCCCAAACAAACATTTTCTGTTGACTGATGACCTGGCAGGATTTCACACCTACACATTTTAACGGGAAGGAGTGGTCACATATCTGGCCAACCAGGGTTAGACTGACAGCTGGGATTGCTGTGTCAGGGAGACAACATATGAATCCAGCCTGAGAGTCAGATGCATGTTTCTTTTCTCAACAGAGTCAACCCTGATAGAAGATAGGAGGCAAAAGAAATGGTGCACAGCGTTTCTGTCTCAAAACTTTGCATCTCTAGGTACTTATCCTAGAGTAGCCCTCTAATCCCTCTAACACCAAGAGGCTGACATATGATCTGTGTGAGTTACTCCATCTGGAGGTGCATATCTAAGACACCCTGGGCAAATCCCACCTGTTAGGGTACATTTTTTTCTTGACTACACTGAAAGCTTAGGTGAGATCTGAATGCCTGAACAGACACATCATCGTCAGCACCTAAGGGTGACCCACCTGGCCTCTTACTGCCTCCCCAGAAGGGCACAAGTCTCTTGCAGATCATCTTCTTTGGCTCTGACTTTTAAAGGAATATTTTCATTACATTTTACAGCCTGCTGAAATATCCTAAATGTCTCTGGACACACTTACAGTGTAGCCAAGCACCTGAATTGCTCCCCTTGTGGGGGAGCAGTAACCAGGCAAACACAAATCCATTTTATGTTGTCAAAAAAAATTTGCATTAAAAGAAATGACAGGAAGGCATTATATATCACAGCAACGGGCCATTGAACACATTATGCTTTCTCCAACTGTGATAATTAAATGGATACCTGAAGAAGACAAAGAAAGACAGGCATGTTTGAAATTTCCCATTAGTAATGTCTCACTCTTCAACTATTTTCAGTTTGGGAGTTCTTGATTAGGATATGGTGCTTGTGTATTTAGTAATCTTCACTAGTTTTTCTTCCAAGAACATGTTCCATCTGGCCTTGAACTCAAACTCACTTTTACCAAAAACAGAAGCAAAAACACAGAACACAAACATCCTGCCTTCCCCAACCACCAGCAGTACAGAAATGTATCCAAAAATAGAGAAAGTCCTCAAAGACCATGCAATCACTGCTGGCTTCGTAAAAGATAAATAGAGTGAGAGACCAAAAATAATTTGCAATTATATTCCTCTAAAAGTGGTGTTGGGACAGGTTACAGGTAAGACATGTAAACATCCACTGAGTTCCATGAAGCAGATGCAGGATGCCAAAGACTATGCTAGTCTGGAAAATACTGGCCTTTTCAAAGTCCTAGGGAACTATAAGGAATTATGTCAAGATATTTTTTATCTATGCTGAGCAATGAAAAGAAGTTATTACAGTATAGATGGAAAATGAGTTCCCTTAAACATCCAGTATGCATCTTTGCTAATCCTTCAGTAAAAACTTCACATTCAAAGTAACTTTTCATTATCAATCTCGATATTACAGCATTCTGCTTTTTTTCTTTCTCCCATTGATCCCAAATTTAAAATACATGTTTTCAAACCTCACACATTACTATAAATGTTACAATTGTATTTATAACCCCTTATTGCTTCATAAGTTCATCGATTAAATTAATTTATATTTGAAAATACCAGGGGAAGATAACTTGTAGAATGTTTTTTGTAAAAGCAGAAGTAAATACAGAGATAGGAAACAATGTTGATATGGATATTCCATTTGGCAAGTCCATTTGAATGAAGGCAAGAGAACATCTCAGTAGCTTAAGGCATAATATAGGAATGGTGATTATTCCAAAACCACATGTAATAAACTCAGGAAATACACAGTGAATATGGAAACAGGCTATACAAAAGTGCAGAAGTAGAGAAATCAAACAACCTGACAAAGACATCAGGTGACAATGAATTTTTTTCCTCCTTTTGAGTCTTCAAAGGGCAGAATTCAAATTGTAATGGATGTAAATAATTACAAGAGAGGATGGTAAACTAATTACTTGGACACAAAAAGCGGCATTGGAGTCCTCCTAAGGAACTGATATTTAGCTATTGCCTTGTGATATAGTTGAAGATACAAGAGACCTAGAGTAAATTAAAGCACCTCTCTGGAGGCTGCTGTGTTCATAATACCAGAAACTGTATTTCAATGCTCCCTGGACAGTCTTTGGGTCACCAACAGCTGTGCAAAGCCAGAATAACTCCTCTGGCACCTCTAGATGTACTCTATGAACTCCAGGGCTGTAACAAAGATGACACATGTGCCTGGGGACCTTCCACAGGACCAGGTTTTGGGACTCTGGTGCTGCAGCCATCAGAGAATACTGAACGGAATAACAGTAGGAACTGGAGAGACTTTGGTAGATGTTTTCATAAGTTTACTGAGTTCAGAACAGGTCTCTGAGGAAAAAGGATGACTAATGCATAATGGCATAACTTTAAAAGTGAACCTATGGAGACGTAGTAGGAAACTACACACTAGTCAGTTTGACATGAGTTGTGAGCAAAAGCCTTTGAAGCTCTTTTAAGAGTCAAAAAGGAGAACATTTGGAAAAGAGCAGATTAACAGAAAATAGCCAGCATGGTTTCAGGAAGGGGAGGTCACCATGGCTCACTAGCAGAGGGGAATTCTTTGCGGATGTTACTGCTGGGCTAGGGAAGGGGCTATGGTGCACCACCGCCAAGGCTGGGTGTTTCTCAAAGCAATCTGACAAGCTCCACAGTGGGACTAAATGGACAAGGTACAGAGTTTGTGGAACTGGAGGAGACTAGACATTCAGACTGAGCAGGAGCTGAAGTGGAGCCTAAAAACGATGACTTTAAAATTTTAAAGGTGGAAAGGAAAAGAGGGCTACAAAGTGCTGCAGGAACTTGTACTAGCTCGAATAAAGGGAAAAAAAAAAGAGATACAAAACCAAAACAAACAGAAAAGCACCAAAAGGTTAGAAAGGCTTCTTACTGATTTAGCAGACAGTGATCAAGATCACAAGTCCTTGGAAAATAATAAGACTCTCAATGTACTGTAAGCTAGGTAAGAATTGCTATGGTCTTTTCATACAAGAGGGAAAACAGAAGCACCACAATATGAGTGGTTTGCTCAAGCTCACACCTCCTACTTCAGCTGTCTGGCTCATGAGCAGCACTTGAAGGAGAAAGGGAAACCTTGGACTAGGATCCTCACATGTAAGAAAAATGGAAAATGTTTCTTCAATATCTTGTTTTAAAATGAACGTTCTTCAAATCTTGGGGGCAAAATCTTGTGATACAAGGGAAAGATGTTGATTGATTTTCCCTGGGAATCTGTACATTGAATTCTACCCTCTGCCCTCCCTGGTGAGGTCCCCAATGCTGAGAGCTCTCAAGCACTCAAGTGTGACTCAGGGCAATTTTTTACAGAGTTATCCTCACAAAAAGATATTTTTCAAAAATCACCACCCTTTATCTCCTGGTAGAAATATATCATACCCACTGAGGTTTCAAAGATGCAGGTGAAAATAACACCATAATGCAACTGCATTTCACCTAATTGCCAGCCAGGAAAAAACACAAAGCTGCTCACATCAGGAAAAAAATATCCTGGAGGAAGGTCCTCAAACACATATTGATGTTACCATCATATACCACCATACCACCAACGCTTATTGCACATTGACAGCACGTGCAATAAACCCACTTTTTATTTAATTAGTAGCCTTCTGCTGTCTCTCAATGTCATGATTCCCAACTGCTGCCACATAGACCCCAGTTCTGGGAGCCATGCCAGAGTGTAGGTGCAGCAGGGAGGCTGCAGCCCTGTCAACAGGGATTGAGTTTTTTTGTTTGGTTTGTTATTTGTTTGGGGTTTTGGTTTTGGGGTGTTTTGGGGGGTTTTGTTTGTTTGTTTGTTTGTTTGTTTGTTTGTTTGTTTTCCAGAAAAGTCTAAGTACTTAAAGCTCAGCTCTGCTGCCTGGGATAGATTGTGATCCTGGAGTGCCATCCAACTGCCACGAGACCAAGCAGCTCTGTCCCAGGCACAGAAGTGCTGGGGCTGCTCAGCCTCCTGTGCTGTGTTAAACCTCCCCTTGAAGTAATGAATCACAGAGCCACAGATTTCACTGTACAACCTTTTCCAGGCTTCTCCTGCTGTTGACGGGAACTATAAAGGCCAGGACTTTCCTCTGACTGCTTGTGGGTTTCAAGGCCTCTTTTTCCTTTCCTTTTCTGGTGCTTCTTTGCCCTGTCTTACATGTTGTAATTAGCTTTCCTGGAGGAGTTTTACAAGATGAAGATAAGAAACAGCTTATCTCAGGCAGTTGTTTGTCTTCACATTTTCCCTTGTAAAAGAAGAAAAGAAAACTTCTAAGAATTGAGCTTCTATCTGAACCATTATTTGAGGGGCTGGAGAGCAGAAATGCTCTGGGCAGTAAAGCAGGGAAATTTAAAAGGAATCCAGCTGAAATGCAATAATACAAATATTTGAAGGGATTTTTGAGGAATTCCGGGACAACACACTCCTCCCTTTTTGTTAGCTTCACCAGTGCTTGATAAGGTGGTTACATTTTCCAAGTGATTGACAAAAGCCACTTTTCAACCACGATTTAAGAAGCAACTATGTGGCTGCATGATTGTGTTACTCTGAGAAGTCTTTCGAGCCACGCATTGAGTTGACATTTCCTTTTCCCAGTCTCACTATTTTTGTGAAAATAAATATTTGCTTTCCTTTAACAACTAGCTTTTGGAGTCAGCTGAGCGTAGCTGGGAGACAGCACGACAAATATTGCTAAGCCACAGGGTGATTTTTTTAAATAAAAGGTTGTGGCCTGGGTCTCTCCAGATAGTCTGGTACTTCCTACCTCTGTATCCTGTGAGTTTGATTTCACAGTCTACAGCTTGGACCACAAATTGATAAAACTGAACTTGGCTTCCCTCACACATTCATTGCAGTCCTGGTTCTAGTTTCATGACAGAGGTCAAGCTTGTACATCTTACCGAAGTAGTTTTCTTGCTTAGAAAAAACTGTGGAACTCCCTCTCCCCACATGCTGTAGAAGTCAAAATACCAAAAAGCTTTAAAATATAAATAAACAAATTAATGGAAGTCCACAAGGGGTGATTAAACAGGAAGATACAGACATAACTTCTAATTCAAAAGTGCCTAGACTACAGACTGCCAGAAAGGAGGTAGAAATATTGAGCAAGTATCACTGTAAGATAACCCTGTTTTCATGTTAGGATATTCTTTTTGGTAAAGCAATGATGCAGTGTCCACTAAAGAGCTAAGTAGCCTAGCAGATGTTGAACTCAGAGTTGAGCCCTGCGAGGAGGAAGTAATTTTTCACAGCACTGAGCTACAGCACATATATTTTATTCTGCACATGTTCCTGTTGCCATCTCTTTTTTTCTGAGTTTTGTTTTGATGTATGTGCAACTTGTGTTCAGCTTATAGAACAGGAGAAAAAGTAGGCATGGGTACACACAAAAGGATTACAGCAGCTGCCAAGGTGGTATCTGGCTGCAAGGCTGTGGAATCAGAGGAGGTTTCTATACAGGGAAGAATGGGAGGTCTAGGAGGTGATTTTAAGATGGATTGGGGATTGAATGGCAGAGAATTTTGAGGTTTAAGATGGGATTGGTGAAAAAAAAATGAGGAAATCTGGTTACTGGGTGGGAGGATAATGAAGAAATGAGGCTTAATATGGACACCTTTTTACCTCTGGTCACATGGGCATTTTTAATCACAGCCACCTTTCTGAAGGGAAGAAAACAAGCTTACTTTCTTCCAATATTCTCTTTCTCAAAGACATGCACAGGTGAAAAAATGCATATGTCCCTGACTGTCCAGTTCCTACTCCTCCTTCCCATTTTTGCTATTGGGACCACAGTATAAGTTCTTTATTTTGTTGGTAGAGTTTGGAGTAGTGAGAATGTCTTCACTTTGAGTGGTGATCTTGACACACTTCAGAGAAGTGTGATTGTTGAGCATCTTCCCCCGTGGGAGAAAAACAACAGGCTCTATGGCTCGCTCATTCCCCATCCCAACCCATCCTGTCTCCTGCCTTATTGAGGGGAATATGTATTTGAATCTCTGCCTCTTTGCTCCTTCTTACATAACAGATTTTCAGACCAAGAGAAGAGGCTCTTCTGTTTAGGTCCTGAGGTTACAGACTAAATATCTGGGAATATTGGACCAAATTGGAGGCTGTGTTATGGGCACCTCATCCCAGAAGATAATCAATGAGTCTCAACTTTGTCATGTCTCCTGGGAGAGAGACTTGCAGCAGTTTTGGGGTAAGCTGCAAGAACACAGTTTTTCAAAGACATCATAGGAGAAGATAATTGGCTGACCAGAATAATTGCATGAGTTCAAAGGACTTGAGGAAGAGGATAGATATACTGACTGCCAGAATATGCAGGCAAACATGCTTTTAGTAGAAATAATATTAACCAGAGTACCTTCTCTGCATTATTATGGATTTTGTAAAAGTTTTACATAATTTTTATAAGGGAAAAACAAACGATTTTAGGAAAGTTTTATGAAGTACTATATGCTTACTGGGATTGCTTTTTTTTGCATGTCTTTTCTTGGAGGGAAAGGAAACTAACTATAGTATTTTTCTATCTCAGTAAAAAATATGAAGTATATAATCTGAAATACTTACAAGGAATTTAAGGTCACCATCAAATTTTCATTATATACAACCTCTCTACATATATGCTCGTATATGCTTTGCCTGTCCTTGTAGTATATGCATGTCTATCAAGCCTACAGCAAAATAGAATTCAAATGCCTTCAATCACAAGAAAAAAAGCCAAAGCCAGAAACCGTTCCAAGCTGCATCTCAGCCAAAAAATCTACATCTAAACAGTCCCTGAAATGTTAAGAACTTAAAAGTTTAGGACCATTTCCACTGCTAATAAATCTATCCTTCATTATTAGCCACTACATGGGTGCTTTAATTTCTGTCCAAGTCTCCTACAGACAAAGCAGACAACAAATGTGGTAAGTTCTGTATCAGATTCTCTTGCTCTTGTCGCTATGCACCTTTCCTGTGTGCTGATGACATAATGTCATTTAATTAACCCTGACAGCTCTTTTCCTTTCTTTTCTCCTTTTCAAGAAAATGTATTTGAAGAACAATCTTTTATGAAATGGTTGTATGGTTTTGAACACATAATATTTTCTCCAGAGCAAAAGCAATAGTTTTTCATTGGCTGTGTTTTTTGGGTTTGGGCTTTGACTCAGTCAAAAATTTTTCTTTGGCATTATTAAAAGAGGTGGTAATTGACCTTTGAGAAGGTAGGAAGAAGTAGGAATGGAATAGAGGGAAACAATATGGAAGTGAATATTCAAAATACAGAACGTAGTCTAGTCCATCGGTCCTTTCCTCTCTTTGGTAGGCCACTCTAAAAAGGAAGCCAGAAAACAAACAAAGGAAGATGAGGACGGTGAGAAATATGAAGTGGCTTCCAGACAGACTAGGATTCTTCTTCTCCAAGAGGAGATGACTGTGAGAGGTCATGATGGAAAGAAATAAAGTCATGGATAATCTGTTTATTAACCACATATCTGGTTATTGCAATAAAAGGTAAGAGCCTTTTATTGCAATAACCAGACCCATGCAATTATTTTATTGCAATAACCATGGCCAATGAAGTCACTTGATGGAAAACCAGGTGGAAAGCAAAGCAGAAATAGTACTTTCTAGTTTTCCATGGCTTACATCAAGCTCCTTATGCTGGGACATCCTCTGTGACCCCATTTCCCTCTCTCCCTTCATGAATTTCTTTTATATGTATATTCTACATTGCTTTCCACATATCAAGTTGTCTTGTGACTTTTCCCCTCCACCATGGACTGTGGTCCTCTTCTCCTGCCTGTATGTGTCCTTTCTAACTGGACTGTCTTCCAGGCTATTGCCTTGCTTCACATCCTACTTCGTAGTACATTCCCACCAAACTATCTTTCATACTTTACTCAAAAATGCTGTGGAAGTTTTTGGCAGACCAACCTTAAGTCTTCCACATTTTCCTCTGGGTATTTCCTAGGGGATTTCAGAATAGTAAAGGAGGTTTGCCACACTTTTGGGTATGACTCTGCTGGGCCATTCTTACACTTTTCTGACAGTCCTTCCAATTTTTTCAGGTTTAAACTTCCATGAATTATACTATTTGCCCCACAACAACCTTGATTTTCCAGAGTTCCAAACATAGTTTTGCAGATATGCATACTGTAAAAGAAGGCTCTGTGGGTCTTTTGAATGTTTTATTGTGATATGGATTCTTCAATTATCTTCTGTCTTGCACAGCATTTTTAAAGACCATCCCAACCTGTCTGGCTGGTGCAACTTGGAAGTATAGTTGCCAAAAGGAAGCAAAAATATGTGGATGAAAAATATTCATGGTGCATGAAATAAGAAAGGAAGTTAGTTATTTCTTCAGAGGGAAAAGAACAGATGATAATACCTAAAGTATGGGAGATGTTAATTACTACTGTAGTGCTGGCAAGAACATGTCAAGAATTGGTGCACATATGCAATTCATAACTTTTTAGACATCATCCTCTTTGCTGCACAAATAGATTTACAGCATGCTTTTAACCAGCTCAGTAGACAGATGAAGAAAATGGTACAATGTGGCAGAAGGCAAGTATTTTCAATTCCTCCACTACAAAGATATAATATTCTTAAAACAAGGCATTTCCCAGTCCTTTATCTCCAACTACTCTGCCATAACAAGTCTCTTGGATTGGCTCAAATTATTTGTATGCCAGATTTAAACTGCAGAATCAAGTACCCAATTTTCTGAGTTTGGAGGTGTGGATTACTGGCTAGTACAAGTCTCTATATCCAATGAAATTAATCACAGAGTTTCAAACTCCTTAGTGACCACTGTATACATTTGAGTTTGATCCTTCCAAAGCCATGCCTTTGTTTTAGGTACTGTTCCATAACTGGCCTAAGTTATGGAACAGTACATACCAAATCATCAGGTGCACAGCATTTACACACTGCCATTCCATGGCATGGAGATCTGGCCTGAGAGACTGGGTGAAAACAGTTAAAGCCAAAACTATATTTAAAGTGAAGAAACACAGGAAATATACTGAGTGCCCACATCAAAGTGTCTGTGACTGCTCTGAATGGCATCTGCACTTTCAGGCTCCCACAGTATTATTTGCTTTAGCATTTGTGGTTGATCTGCAGTCAGACCAAGCAATATACTTCAGGCATGCATCTGAGGAGATAATCTAAGAAAACAATGGGCTTTTGCTCTGTTTCCTGAACAGCATCATCATCAAAACTTACTGAAATCAAAAACAAAAACACAGCAAAGCACAAAAGGGTCAAGTCTTGGTCAGGCTGGAACCCGGAGAGTGGCACATATTGCTCTCCCTCCAACCAATGCATTCCTGCATCTACTTCAAATTAATCACCAAACAAATCCTTCTTGACCTAAACGGGGTGCTGAAGAAAGGCAAACTAAGATAAAGTAATGGAAATGAAGGAGGAATTAAGCTATGGTCAGAAGGTGATTAGAAAATTACAGTTAAGCAACCAAAAAACTACTAAATTTCACCTGATGCTTGTGAAGTGACCACAGAGGTTCACTTGTTCTGGGTCTTCTCCATGGCCGTGATCAGTGGGTTGTCCGAGTCTCTAGTAACTCCGTCAGTGGGTATCTGAAGAACAGCTTTGTTCACCTCTTAGCTGTATGCAAGGGATGGAATATATTAGCAAGGCACACAGCATTGCAATACTGAGGCACTGCCCATTTTTGCATGTCTGTCATTGGCTCTTACAAGTTCCACCCATATTCTTTCAGGCTTGATGAACCTTATTTTAAAGAAAAGCTTAGAATCACTTGTCATCCTCAGCCTGTTTAATTACTATATCTGCCCTGGGATAGGAAATGGAAATTACCTATCTTAATTATTTTTTTTAGATCAGTGCTGAGGCTGGAGGAGCTCTGCAGTAGGAACATTCATTTCACTATAAGCAAGTACAGCCCCCGGCACAGAGTGTCCAAATGAAAGGCACCACCAACAATAAAACATACACTGCCAAAAATTAATCCATGAAGAATGAGACCTGAAAGTAATTTTACATATTATTTTCACAATCTTTTGTAATGTCCTGTCTATACAATGTGGTTTTGATCTGTTTTGTTCTTTACTACAAAATGTATTCTTAAGACAGGATATTCTTTTGTAGAGGCATTTCCAATATTAACTGTAGGAACTATTCCTGGAGTAGGTAAAACACTAAAATTGGAAAGAACTTTTGAAGTTGGATCTTCCAGTTTCTACACATCATCTTATCATTTTTATCCATGCAGAGTGAGTGTAGACACCTACCAGGACAGAACAACAACAAAAGGCTGCAGCACGACTTCCTGGGGGACATAGCAGAAGTTTAGTCTATGATCTTTTCTGTATTACATGTTCTGAGTCAGAGACTCCTCTGCTCCTCAAAAAAAAAAAAAAAAAAAGAAAAAGAAGTCTGAGACAAAGGACAAAGCGCCCTACTCTGTCATCATTTTTCATCCTATTTCAGGGTACAGAAGAACCAAAACCCATGTGCAAATACTATCTTCAACTTTGAAATGCAGAAAAACTTCCAGAGGATAATAATTCACTAAGGACTGACTTACTCTTTTTACGTTTCTCAGGTTATATTCTCAACTGAAGTAAGTGACTGAGTCTGAGGCACAAATTCATGTATATCCTTTCCTTTCAGATAACAGGGAGTACCTCACACAATAACCAGATTTTGTATTCCCTTCCCACATAAGAGCTGCTTCTTCTTCCATATGCTGTTAATACTTCCCTTCCCTGAGTTTTTCCTACTTTCACTGGGTTCTGATTTGTCTGTAGTCACTACATATGGGCACAGTATCCCACACTCTAAGTTAACGTATACCAATACTTAATTGCCTAATGGTCTACTAATATTTTCCATGTTATTTTTCCATGTGTTCCTAATGCAAAATTATTCCATTACTTGTTTGGTTTTCGTTTGTTCATGTTTTTTTACCTACCATTGAATATTTGGCAGATATCATTACTGATGTGCTGACATTCAAGCTATTGATTTTTTTCCAAAACAAAGTAACGACATCCAACATAAATATATTTCCATATATATTTATTTCCAACATAAATAAAGACAGCAAACCTAGTAACTCCTGAAAAATTCTGCAAACAAAACTATAACTCATTTTCAATGCAGATATAAGGACTAGTGACAACCAAAGGATAATCAATGAATTCACCACCACATCTTAGTGTGTTTGGCACATAACTCATGGGATGGTGAATCTGTTGCCTAATGGAGATTCATAAAAAGTTTCTGCCCAAAAGTAATTTCATTACTACACTTGACTCTGAAATATCAATAAATATTTGTACGATCAAGATTTTTCCCTTACTAATGTGACTCAACAGCACATAATCTAGAGATAAAAACAGGCTGAGTGAAATTTTTTTTTTTAATGTGATGTAAGCCTTTTCTGAAGAAGCTTCATGGTATGCACCCAGTTGTTCCTGGTTCAATAGGCAACAGTAGTTCCTACAAAACTTTCCTTCCAAAAAACATAATTTTGCAGTTCAACATATTGCTATGAGTTTCAGGACCAGCTTATTGTGTGGTTGTGTAAATTTGTATGTTGGAGGAATTAGGAAATTACAGGATAATAGCAGGAGAACAACAATGTCTAATCTCCGCAGGTTGTTGTTGTAACTTTGACATTTGACATAACTTTGACTTCCAGATGAACGTGGAAAAGCCCAAACAATAGTTAATGGTAAAGTGGTCTCTTCACAGGATGAATATATTACTAACACTGAATAAATGCTGACATGAAAGCATCTCTTTTTAAAATTTCTTTTATTCCCATGTGAAAATATGGTAGATTTTAATCTTGTCCAAATTTTTAAATCACTTGAAAACAATCCAATTCCTTATTTTTGCTTCTTTGGAAGCCTACAAACCCTTTGACGCATGTCAAGCATTGGCCAAGCGGGGGAAGTTGCAGTTAGCAATGTACAGTTAGCTTTGTATTTCACCATGTGTTTATCTGTGCACAGTCAGAATATTCACTTCTGAGCATTGCATTCTAAGAGATCTCATTCCAGGAAATGTGTCAGGCAGCAGAAAGAAAAATAAAAATATCCCGATTGGAGAAAACCATGAGAAAGAATGGAAGATGGGATGGATCTGACCAGCAGTCCCTTGAGCTTCAACCAGACCACAATTATCTACCAAAAAGTTCACTGATGGTGCAATAGCAGAGCCCATCTCAGCTCTGTGCAACAATCCCATTACTCACAGTCATCCCAAACAACTCACCTCCCAGACAGAGAGGAGCCAGTTGGGGTACATGGTCTTGCATCTCTTGCACATTCTTTCAGGCAAAAAATGTCAACAACTTTTATATAGTTCTGAAAACCAAGCATTTTATAAGGTATGCTTTTATATGCACACATATGTTTAGGTGTTAAATAATGGGTTTTCCTTCAGTTATGGATTTTAGCTCCCCTCCCCTTTTTTCCTCTCCTTTATTCATTCTAGCTGTTCTCCTTGCATAGGCAACATTTCTTATCTCTATGCTTTCAAAATTATTTCCAACTGGAAATGAGTAAGCTATTCTTTTGTAACCCATCTCATGGATTTATAAGATATTACTATTACTTAATCAAAATGCATGTCAAAAAAACTTTTTCTTTGATTTTTTTTATTGTAAACAACACAAATTTTTACATTTTGCAGAGAGAATTTGTTTTATTTCAAGTCCTGAATTTTAAAACAAACTAACTCCCCCAAAGCAAACAAAAACAGATCCACATGCTAGGGCAAATGAAATAAAAGAAAATAACCTGTACTCTCAGAGGGTCCCATATTATTTTAGCAAATCATAACCCGGCTCAAAAATTTCAGGAACTTTGGATTTTCAAAATGCTTGAAAAAGTAATGCAGATAAAGTTTACCAATGGAAAGTATTTTTGTTTTGGTACAGCTAAGACCCTTGTGTTTTCTATTAATTTGAGGATTATAAAAGATGACAGAATCCATAAATCAAACAAAAATATTAGTCACAAACAGTCCAACATGTTTTCTCATACTCATACAATAAATCCCCTATGCATTCAGGTCATTCCCATGATCCATCCTTATGCACTTTTATTAGACTGGCATTCAGAGTCTTCTGATTAGTTCATTCTTACAGTAAAGCTGTTAAAAAGCAGAGATGTAATAACGTACAGACAAACTTTATGGGATATACGTAAGACTAAAGACTACAAAGAGATCAGCAATGTCAGGAGAAACCATCTGGCAGTGAGGTTTTTGTAAACTGCTAGATGTGCTCTTGATTTTTATTGAATTAGTGTATCAATGGAGATTATTGCCTCCTTATAGCTTCATATCAATGACATTCTTGACAGGAAATGTAGTTTCTATCAAGCAACAATAGCAATCTAAAAATCAGGTACATAAAGGAAAAGACAAAGCAGGAAATTCAGAGATGGAGATGGGCCACTTTTAAAATATCTGATTAATACACTGATTTCTTTTGAGTACTGCCGTTACTGATGACTTCGTACACAGAGCAATAATCAGGATCTACAGACCATTTGCTAGGTGCTCTGGGAACACACACAGAGTCATCCAGAGAAAACTAACGGAGAGAAGAGTGTGAGCTGGAAGTAAATGGAGTGTTTAGGCCAGATTAATTACTGGTAATACTGGGAGGTCAACATGAGGAGACATGATGTGAGATGGGACCTCAGATATCCACCAGTGTTTCTTTCTCCCCTGGAGGAAGAGTGACCCCCAACAAGGAAGAATAAGTGGACGAAGAAAGAGGAGAAACTACAGGGATACTCATCTCTAACTTGAGCCTAAAGGGTTTCTCATCCTCTTCTCCTGCTTCCCACCAGGTAACATTTCCAACCTCTCTTGGTCCTTCACTATGTCAGTTGCAGCAGACAGGTAAGTTTGACCTACACACGTACCATTATCAACAAAAACCAGCATCAAGTTTGACCATGATTTTGATAAGCAGGTTGCTCTCTCTCTTTCCAAGGTCAGAGAAGAAAGACTAGTGCCAAAGATGGAAGTGATTTTATTAAGTACTAGGATAATAAGCAGTGTTTGCAGGTCTGCTTAGCTGCTGTATAGCCCTGCTGCCTGTACTCTACAAGTCCCTAAGTCCTGAGTTTTAATTTCAGCCTTGTTACTTGAAATTGCATTTTTGCACAGCCTCCAGGGTCCCTATCTTGCTAGGGAAGAGCAGGTGGGTATATAACTCATGTCTGAGCCTGTCTGAGCTCTGGCATGTGCATTTTCCTTTGCATCTGCCTTGCAATCACCTGAGCAGCAGTGACTAAGAAGAGATCTGGGCTCCCCACTCCTCCCAGGTGTATCAGCAGTCATGTTGATGACACAGCCTTTGAAAAGTACATGGTGATCAAGTTTGTCTACCCAATCTCTTTCTCTTTTCCCTCAATTTTTGCCAGTTCCCAGGGTCCCACATCAAACTGGCTCCCATGCCCAGTGAGGTGCAGCTTCACAACTCCCTCCTCTCCTCCTCCTACAGATGCTATTGTCTTACAGGGAGTAGTCCTTCCACAACACACAAACATAGCCCAAGGGCCACGCTCCAGAACTGAATTTTCCTGGTTCTCAGCCCAGGGCTACAGGACCAGAGTGCATTGCACACTACTCAAGTGTTTGCTTGTCTCACCTGCTGGGCCAGGGAGTCTTCATTTTCTGTGAAGACATACAGCTGTACTGGAAGGAGTGAGGGGTAAGGAGTATGTAACCCAAAACAGTCTCTAATTTATGGTCAAAGTACAAAATGGACAAATGACAGAGCACACCTAAATGAGCTTATCTTTCCCCATTTTTTCACTTTATGTAGTTCCCATCCTTGTGCAAAACTGTAGATCTCCCAGGTGAGTGCTGAAACACTGAGAGCTCTTTTGGATGTGTCACTTAACAGCACAAGTTCACCTTCAGCATGATGCAAGGAGTGCCCTTAGCCTGGGCTTAGAGAAACTGCTTTGTACACTTGGCAGAACTTTTGTCTAAATTTATGGTTGGAGCTTGGAATCTTCTGGTTTTGTATCTTCAGTATCTTCAATAATAACCAGCTCTGCATGTAGTGTCCTAAATTTCTACATTTAGTAGAAATTTCTACATTTTGTAGAAATTTCCTGCAGAGATTTCACAAACATTGCAGTGCCATACTGTATGAACATGCCTTTCTTTAAGCCCTGACTTACTTCTAATATTATCCACAATGGGTGAGTCATTGTTACTGTAGACTCAGAGGGAACTGAATTTGAGGATTTGAGAACAAAGAACTCAAACCTTAAGGAAAACAAGCTTCATTACCTACATTGCTTATGGAACAGCTTGTTTCTATATATATCACTTAAGAATCATATATAGCATGGTCATTTTATTTCTGAGGAACATGATTAAGCATCAGAGAGACATGTGCACTTTGTTTATGAAGGTGTATTTTTCCATAGTGCATGTAAGGATATTTTCAATGGGTTTAGATAGGCAGCTCATGTTTTTCTTACATAGCTAAAACATTGAACTTGATTGTTGTACCTCAGATTAATGAAAAACATGAAACAATGTGATTAGAAACACCGTAATGAAATTGCAGCAGAGCCAAATAGACATTATCAGAACAAAACGTTCATGTCCCAGTCCAATTTTTAGCCTGTTTAAACCTCCCTGAACAAAAGCACTGCTTGTCTGTTCACTTGACTGCTCACATGTCACTTTAATTGCCAGGATTTTTAATTTGCAAGATATTGACATAAAAATCAACAACAACATATAAATACAGGTTAACCCCTTTTCCCCTGTGCAGTACTAAACCATCTTTTCAGCACTGACACACAACTTCCAGATGAAAGAGAACAAAGCTTTTTGTTTTACTTTTCTGTCAGAAAGGCTATCCATTGCATTACTTTAGCACTTTGATGAATAAACTAAAAAGAGGACTCCCAAAATGAGCAACTGTAAATTACTGAGCTATGGAGATGCAATTAGAAAGGAAATTAATATGGACAGTGGGGTGCCTTAATGTAAAATGTGACAATGATTAATCAAAGGAAACCTGGATTTTTGAGCAGTAGATATTTCAACTGACTACCAAAGATAACTTACATTCTGTTTTCATAGTCAATTTTGCATTTGCTCAAAAAGACTAAGAGGCTCAATAGTTGCAATATTATAAAAACAACCAAAAAACCCCATACGAAAACCAAAGACATTCATGTAACTAAATTACTAGAGCTTCCCTTCAGTTCCTGCTATAGAAGGCAAAGACTCCAGACAGCTATACACCAGGAATTCTGTGGGACAGGAAACAAGGAACTCTTCATTACTGGAACAAAACACTCATAGTTCCAGAGTAAAGGTCCTAATTTTTCCATAGGGCAGACCATATTTAGGGGAAAATAGCAGGTTAGGAATTGAAATGGGCCGTAAGTGAAAACAGAGTTAAGACATTAAACATATGCTAAGTGCAGTAAATACATTCATAGTTCTTTTGCAGTAATAGAAATCAGTTACCAGGTAATGTTTTATACTTTAAATATAACAGCTGTATGCATTTTGTTTTAATTAAAGTATTCTTTTTATTGATTCACCAAACTTTTCCAACTGTTGGATTTTTAGAATACAATGCAGATTAGGTACGGAAGTCAACAGAATATGAAGGACACAGTATAGATCATTTTCCTAACATCACAAGTTATAATTAGACTTGGTTGTAAAAATTAGCAACACCACCATAAACCTGTTTAACTGAAAAATATTCCAGTCTGAGGAACAAGTGTCCATTTTTAAGATGTTCAGAGCAGCAGTTGCTCAACTATGGTGCCTAAGAAGGGGAATTTCCATATTTATTTTTTTCATAACATCCTCCACAGTCAACCTTCCCTATTCTCTGTGGCCACAGGAAAGAAACAAGGTCCAAGGCATTAACTTAACATGTAAATTTCAGAAGATTCCAGCTATCTGCTGTTGCTAGGAACATATTATAAGTTTCTCTGTGTGTAAGCCTTCTGATCATTTTCCCGTGGGAGAACATCCTTTTGCTGTCTTTTACTCTGTATAAGCTTTCTGTAAACAAAATATCTGTGTCTGTTCTTCAAGGACATGGAATTGGTTGGCCTCCTCCTACCTATGAGGAGACTGAACTGAAATTACTTTATCTTTCTGATATTGTAAACTATTCGGACACATTTTCCTGGACGAAGCAGCAGCAGGAGCATGGAATGCTCTCTGCTGAGCAGATATAGAAATATATTAGAATTATGGAGTCATTTTAATAAATCATTTTAGCCTTCTGAATTTGTCGTCAAGAGTCCTTTCTTCAATGCATGGACCACGACGATAATCTGCAATTTTCAAAATGTCATTAATCTCAAAGTACTTGCAGCAGACCCTGTAAGTAAAACATGGATTTTCTGAAGGGACTTCTGGAGTACTGGTCCTGTTTTCCCAAATAATCTGATGATAGACAAAACGTCCTCAGGGACAAAGCAGTCTTGTGTCCTAAGCTCAGTTTATCTGATAGAGGTCCAAACCCTAAACGCAATTTATAACATTTTGCTTTTTACAGTCCCTCCTTTGCAGTAAGACGTAGGTCTCAGACATCACTGCAGAAAAAGGTTGATTTGTAGTGAGATGCAGCACACAGTGAGCCATCCCTATGGGAGGAAAATAATCCATGCAAAATTCAAAAGGAACTTATGCTTACTAGGACATCCTATTCTGCCTTGTTTCTGCTAAACAAAGCCCCAGAAGGGACAGCAATGTCTGCTCAGGAGCAAACAGAAAAAAGCTCAAAGCAGATTCGCAGGCCTCCTTCAAAAATGCATGAGAACCTTTCCACTACTCTTGCTGTGGAGCTGGAAAGAAGTCACACACAAGGCTTTCTTCACTAGAAGGTCTATTTGGATATAATTTGTATACTTGGCTTCTTTAAGATGCATGAATTTCATTAGAAGCACAAAAATAACAACTTCTAGCATCATGATGAAGAATGGGGGATGGATGCCTAGTCAGATTCAAGAACCTTCATGTTTGGTAGAAAGCACGGTGAAGATCATGCCAGTTTCTCAAGTCTCCTTAGGCAAAGACACAGAAATCAGGTAACATGCTTTCAGTATTGCTTATTGGAAGAGGAACCAAAAATGTGCTTGGCTGCTAGTTAGCAGAGAGATAGGCAGGATGCACTGAGACTGCTCTTTGGGGTGAAGAGCACTGAGAAATTAATAACTGAAAGCATTCCACTATGTCATACTAGCTACAGTGTTAAAACAAGAGTAGTCTCTCAACCTTTTCCTGCTCAGCTTCATCCTACCAATTTGAAAGAAAAATATTACTGTCTAATCTGAAGAACAGTGGAGAAGTTGTGTTGTATCTCTGAGAAGCAGAAGCTCACCCTCAAGCATCTGCTCTACTTGCTTTATTTGTACTGATGAGGACCGTACAGGGAGTCTGCAAGTGGTTTGTAGCTAAGGCAGTACAGCAAGACACTCTGTTTTCAGAAATATTTTATATTTAGAAAAAGGATTTATGAATAATACACAAAATGTGAAATGCAAACGTACCCACGGATCAGCAAGAGCAGAATCTGTTTGGGATTCCATAGTGGCTAATCAAAGCTGGCATTGCCTACAGGTGACCTATAGGCCAATTTAACACAGCTTAGAAGTATGCAGACCATCAAGTGATTATACAGATTGTTTTTAGAAAGCTGAAAATAGGTTGATTTAGAGATAGAGTTAGAAATACACTTTTGGAGCATAACAGAGGGATTTTAACAGCAGTGAAGTATGTTCCGCAATAGACAAAATCACAAGGAAGAAACAGCAGGGAAAGGATAAATGGTGGTATCTTGTGTATGACAGTGAGCTACAGTGGTGGAAGAATCAGTCTTACAAGCTTTTGGTATGTGTACAGATTGCAGCAATGCAAGAGTTGAAAAATCCATGCATTTGTGAGGAATATTACAGAGGTTCAAGTGCAGACTGAGTTTGTCAAATCAGTTAATTTAAAAAATTATGCAAATATTTGTGTTATTGTACGTGAATTGTATAGGACATGAATTAATCCCTTTCTTCCCTACAGGATACAAGGACATGGCCTTGATTTTGGCAGTGTATAAAAGCAGAACAATTAAACTAGAGAAGGCAATATATATATGTGCATTTAAGAGGATTGTCATTTAGGAAGTACAGGGTCTGATACCAAGAATTTCTGCAGGATCTCTTTGAAAAGCCTTGTGTAATGCAAGCTGCAGCTCTCTCTGATTGCTGTCTTGAATGACTTTTTCCTTGGAATACTGACCATCCACAGAGCTTTTAAAACATCAGTCATTGCTGTGGGGATATTGCAGGAGCACAGGGATTTACATCTCATAGTTATCTTTCTCAGTTGAGACCCTACAGTCACAACTAAAATGCAAATAATAAATATTAATAACTCTTCCTAAGAGTTAAAGTGATCATTCCAGACAGTTAAATATTATTGAAGCAGGCCCCTGATGTGCTTGTCCCTGTCTCATGCGTATTTTTCTGCTGAAGTATAAGCTCAGCAAAGAACAATTTAAGTGCATGCCACATATTTTCATTACATGTCCTTCCCTACACAGGACCACAGCAGTGAGTCGGTGGACCAAGCTCCACTTTCAGTTACAGCAAGGTGACTCTGGAGTAAATCACTTGGATTCAGTTGAATTACACCGGTATATAACTGAGAGGAATTTCCTCTGATAGATATCATTTCCATGCATGATATACGTACGTCCCTCAACAGTAATTAAGACCAGATGTTGCTTCATATTTATGCTGTAAGTCCATGGCTATTGTTTTTCTCTGATACCTCAAAAGACAGTTTTCTGCCATTCCCACACATGGCTGGTACTTTCCCACACATTCTACAGCTAATAAGTTACAAAGATTCCCCTGGACGAGTATCTAGTGCAATTTAAAATTGAAAAGCTTGGCAAGGAGTTAGGCAACAGGTGCCTGGTATCCATCTATTGTGTATTTACAGCCGGAGGAATTACAAGCTGGGTCTTTCTAAAAAAGGTTTGGAACTCAGTGTCTCCAGAGGAATGTGTGCCAAGGGCTTGACACTGGAGCGGGGACACCACCCGCTCTACAGGGACTGCAGCTAGAGAAGGGAGTGTGGCACAATGTGGATGCGGGCTGTGGAAACAGGATGTAAGATGAAACACACAGGACAAAAGGAGCAGGACGCGCTAGGAGATGACGAGTGCAGAGTTGAGCAAACAGCAACTCAGGTAAAGGCAAGGTAGGGATATCCATATATGGTGAACTGTGGTGCTATTGGTTAAGCCAGAAGAACAGCATGCTACCATATAAGGCAAAGTTTAAGGTCATTGGGTGATTGTAGTGTTACGAGGCCCTATATAAACGCCATGTTGGGCCCAATAAATCGGCTTCTGATCATCCATCAGTCGCCCCCCCTCTTGAATCCCGCACAGGGGCTGGGGATGGTGTCTGCACGCAAGGGCACACGCAGGAAGATGAGGTTAACTTACATTTTTAGACTGGCAATCCTGGTACTTTCCACACATGTGCTGGGCTTGGGAAGACTCCAGAAAAGCCAGCCAAGATTGTCAATTTATTCAAGCTTTGAAAGAAAAACTCTGAAAATTTTTGAAGATCTATATACCCATTATATATTATACATCAATATATTTTTAGATACATATTTAATATATACATGCATACACACAAAAATGTGTGTTTCTGTATACATGCATATTTTTAATGTTCACCCTTTATTTGCTACCTCTTAAACTAAAAGAAAAACATCTTACACTGACAGAAACTTTAGAACTAATATAGAAGTTAAAAAGGATACTGACTGATAATTGCAGTCACCATCTGTGATTCAATTAATTTCTCAGACATAAGCTCTGCATAAACACACAATGAAAGACACTTTCTGTGTGGTGGAATATTACTCTAGAAAAATTTGCAGAGGCTACATTGAGGTTCTTACAAATTTATTACCCTGTTTATTTTTTACAACAAAAGCCTCTAATTGTGTCAGTCATAAATAACAGCTGTAGAGTAGGCTATCGGTTTTTATCAGTAATCATGTTTCTGTAAAGGCTAGCCCTTACTGAACTGTTTCACTGAACATGAGTGAAAGCTGAGAACTAACTTTGCAAACAAATTCTTTAAGTATTCAGGGCTGAGTGAAGATTATATTAGAACAAGCCTAGATTTTAAAACAAGATTCTTTTTTTTCCTTCTGATTTCTTCATATATAACAGCCAACTGGAAGAGGTCATAGATCCATAATTGGATAACAAATTCTGTGACCTTCATAAGACTACAAGTAAGGGTTTCTAGAAGACTAAGGATATTGATGTTTTGTCTTTACGGGTTAACTACCTTTTTTCCCCCAGACACGTACTCAGAGTATGCACCTTGTTATATGCCTGCCCACTATTTAGCCCAAAGGTGGTTTGGATCTGGACTGTAGTTTAAGATGTAAGTACATCTGTAGTACAAAAATCAAAAAAGGCAACCACTGAAGAAAGATATATACGCTTTTCTTTCTGAAACTTTCCAAGGTATATGCTCAGTATGAATATTCTGTTTCAAGCAGATGAAAGTATGGATCAGATTTCAGAAAGTACCAGGACGAATTCTTGCAGAACAGAATTTCTCTCTTCGAAAACTTCACAAAGCTCTCCTCCTCCTTTGCCCTTGCCCAGGCTCAGGTATCCATATGCACCTTTGGGGTTGTGTATGGTCAGAGGGAAGCAGAACAGCCACCAACACAGAAACAATGCCACTGTCCACATCTCAGCTGCCCCTTCCAGCTGTCTTGCTGTAACTTAAATGATCATCTAGGTGAAGAGTGGCTGCTTTTATCCAGTAAGAGAAAGGTTTTGCTAGTAGAGGCAAGAAGGCATTTTGAAGACTCTACCTTCTCTGTACTGCCAGGTCTCATAGCTGTAATTATTGTTTGTTTTGCTCAGAGCTCCAGGTTCTGTAGTTGTGAAAAATCTCAGCTTTCATTAAAAGAAAAAGTAGGTTTTGTGCCTGCAGAGACAAGTCTGAAAACATGAACTTAAGGCCTGGGGGATTAAAAAAAAAAGATAGAAAGAAAAGTACTTAAAAAGGTATTACCTTAGAAAAAGTTAATTACATGAATTTTTAGGGCTTAATGTATCATTTCCAAAGGCAGAAGACTGGGTATGATGCACCTTACAGCTAAAAACTCATTGCAAATGAAGATAACTTTAGTTTTCTGAGCACATTTGGCTTCTACAGAACTTGTAGAAAGAATGGAAAGGAAAGAACAAAGACCTTCACTCATATGACAATCAAAACTAAACCACATTCAGCTGCTCAGGCACATTGCTGAGTGCAGCATGTCAGGGTACCCTGTCACTGGAAATCATCTGAGAGATGGATGGGAAAGTACCAGGCACATCCTCATGATGTAGGTGCTGCTGTGGCAATATGAGCAGAGCAGGTCGTTGCAGCCCATGTAACTTCTGACTTGTGGCTGTATCACCACCTGCCTGCTTCACACTGCTGGTCACCAGTGGTCCCTGTGCTTGACCTGGCTGTCCAGAGAGGGATAGGAAAGTAGCCCCCCTCCACTTATTTCCTATGCCTTAGTGCATTGACTTTCCCAGCAACAGAACTGAAAGCCAAAATGAGACAAAGCTTTGGCAGAAGATGATTCTGCTTTTTTTCTTCACAAGGTCAACAAGTATCCCTCCAAGCAAATTTCTCCACCCTGTAATCTCTCCTTTTTCTCCAGATTAAATAGTCAAGGCATTTTTCCCCCATCTTCTTTTCCTTTACAGGCAAGAAGATGTGTTTGTGTTGTGGCCTCCTTTGTGCACTTTCCATTCCCATTCCTGCCATAGACTTACATAAGGTACTGGCGCCTTTGCAGGCTCAAAATGTATCTTGCTGTAGGTGAAAGCCTTTGCATGAACCAGTATGGGATACAGTGCTTCACAAATCACTAAATAAAACTATTATATGGGGGTTTTTTCCCCCCCCAGAAACCAACTTGTTTCACAAATTTTTGCGCCTTCATTTTCATTCTGGTCCTGGAAGGCCTCACAGGAGATACTACACACAAACCTTACCAGAAGAGTTGAGAACACAGTGCAAGCACAAGGAAAAGAGAACTGGGGATTGCTGAGGTTCATCTATCTGTGACAACCTGGTAGACATCAGCAGGAAACAGGTGCTGCTCAGGGCAGCAGGCAGTGCACGGAAAACAAAATCCCTAAGACAGGATGGATCAGGAAAATCACAGCGTGATCAGTTATAGTCAGCCAAAGTGCTCCGTAATTTGTAAAAGGGTCCCCAGGAATTGTCCATCTGTGCAACCAACCATGTGTTTGGGGAATACAGGTATAACCTCCAGTTTGCTGGGAATGATCTGAGAGCTTCCAGAATTTTGGCAAGAGTCTAGAGTCTAAAGGTAACAGAAAATTCTGTAGCACTTTTTTCAAGTAGAGTAAGCATAAGGGGAGAGGAGGTTCCTGTCATTCAATAGGCTCCATATTTAATAATTAAAATAGCAACATAAAAGAACTAGTTTTTAAGACTCAGACTGAGAGTTTGTGTACTATGTGGCTAACATTTTCAAGCTGTAGAATTGCAACTACCACTTTACAAGGGGATGAAACATCTATTTCTTATTGTGTACATTGCCCCCATAACTTCCAACTTGTTCCATTTTAATTACATTTCCAATCAGGGACCTTAATTTTGGCATTTCCTAACTGCTGAATTTTGATTTTAGTTCTTTGACATTCTTTTATCTTCTTTGCACCTCGTAGCCACAAAATAAATAACTGATGACTAATGCAAATCACCCACTAAGAATGCTGGCCTCTCCTCACTAAACCAGTATCAATAAATAAGTACAGTCATTATTTCACCAGTTTTCATAAAAGCAACTTAAAATATCCAGTACAATCCTCTTCTACTTACATTGGTCTCTGTAAGCACTTGAAGCTTTACTTATTAGATGTGAATCTCTGCTGCCTGTGCCTAATTTCTTCTATCTGTTCAAATGTTCTCTTCTCTCAGTTGCTGTGTAAAAGACTTGCACAAACAACAGGGGAACCACTGGCAGTGGTGCATTAACTGTACGTAAATGCTCTTGATGAACAGTGTAAATTAACTGCAATAAACAAGAAACTTCCTGTCCCTCATCACTTTCCATTACAGTTACCTTATGTATTATTTGTTACCCTAGATGGTAAAAAAATTTAAATGGAAAGTTGTTTTTATGCTGCCAGTGCTCCTGCAAGTGAAAGAAAAGAGATGCATTAGGATAGATCAGAAAAGTGAGTACGGCAGTGACGACACGGAAGGCAGTAGAAATGCTTTGGGGTAACACACCACTGAGGCAAACAGAGAAGCTTTCTACACCCAAGCTACGTTTACCTTCATGAAATATATGGATAGTCTTTCATCACAGTCAAAAGCAACCAACACTTAGGACTGCTTTCCATGCAAATTGTAGCTGGATTTCCTTAAACTGGCTTTGCAATGAAATCAATTAAATCAACATTTCACCTCAGCATGGATTCTTTCATGCCCTGCAGCAAAATAAATTTATGAATCTTCTTATCTAGAATAATTCAATGATCCCCAATTTTGGATGCTTGGGAACAGTGGGCAGGTGGAAAGTTGTGGAGACAGAAATTCATTGTCATCCCTATATGCAAAAAGCATAACCAATGCTGGTATTAATTTCTTAGTATCCCACAATCAGGTCAAACCATTTCCATGCCTGTTCTAGATCCTGCCCTTGCTTCTGTTAATGTCATCATTCCACAAGGAAGCTTTTGGATATATCCAAGACTCTTTCCCTGTCTCAGTCCAGCTGGCATGTTTGGCCATATTTATACTATTAGTCTCTCTCATCCTCTAAATCACAGTAAAAGGAACTAACAGCATCTGATTTGCAGCCAGATTGCTTTGGGAACCACCCCTGGTCCATGCAAATTCTTGCAGCAGGCTTGGAAGTTGTTTGGGAGAGGGCAGGTTGGTGCAGGACGAAACCGCAGCCAGGAGCCCAGTAACGAAGGTGCCAATGACTGAGCTCCAAGGCTCAAACCTTGGCACTGCTTAATTTACAGCTTTACCTGAGCTAAGAAATCCAGGAACTGCCCTGAATGTGTTAGTAATCTTTCATCTTAGATCTGATCTATTGCTAAGAAACTTAATTCTAGCAGTGACCAGACAGTAAAGTCTTTTTTCTCCAGCAACACAGGCTGTTGCATGTTATCAACATGCAGAGACACTTGGCTCAATCCAAAGGCAACTCAAGTCAGTGAGGAGCTGGAAAATTAACAAAAAGAAAAACATGAAAAATCATTGTGCCACTGTACTATTCCTCCATTCCCTCCCTTCAGTATTGTACCCAACTTGAGAGCCCTGGAAGAGGGACTCAAAGAAAGAAAACAGGAATGATCAAAGATATGAAATGGCTTTCATGTGAAGAATCCCTGAGTAGTCTTGGACTCTTCTGTCTAGACTTGGTGGAGATAAAATAAAGGTCTACAAAATCCAGAGTAGTGAGGAGTGGCTGGATTGTGAATGAATGCTCACTCCCTTTTCCAATAAAAGAACCAGAGCCACCAGATGAAGGTAAATGGAGCTGGGTTTGTCACACAGAAAAGTGCTTTCTTTAGTCAGCAATTAGAGAGCCTGTAGAGCTTTTACCAAAGAACTACATGAATGTAGAATGAATGTAAAAAGTTTACATAGGCTTGAGGGGAGACTGGACAAGTGCTGGAAATAGAAATCCCCTGAGTGACAAAACAGAAAAGCTTCACCAGGGCCAGGAAATCCCCTGAGCTGAAAATATTTGTAGGGTGAAAGAAGGAATTACCACATATGGCTGCCCTGTTCTCATCCTTGCCCTCCTGGAGGCACTACTGGGAACAGAGCCCTGGACTAGGTGGTCCAGGATCTGAACCGCCTTAGCCAGTTTTACATCCTCGCTGATGACACCAAAAAACTCTGGATGAAATATTATCTTTTCGTCATCCTCAGGGCTGCAGTCACGCTGACAATGTTCCTATGGGAATTGCTTTGTTTTCTAAAGGGTCCTGGCCTTGCACAACACCAGGAAGAGGCTGTCAGGCTGTCCCTCCTGAACACCCCATATCATCTGTATTTATCCTGTAGGGTGGCCAGGTGTCTAAATCAACTCTACCTCATCTCAACAACACTAAAATACAACAACAACTTAGCCTAAACTTAAGGAACAGGGAAAAAATCCTGATGGCTGCACACTAGGTCATAACTTTGGTTAACACAGCAAAAATAAACTCAGCTTTTTTTCCAGTCAGTTTTTCAATGTCCTTCAGAGGTAGCATGGGGATCCTCGCCAAATCTTAGGACTGCAACTTTGAATCCTCCCCGAAATCCTGCCGGATTCAATTTTCTGTTTAAAATTTTGCTTGTGATATTACACAGGATTTGGGAGTAAGGGAATAGGGAAGAGTGAGTATCACTGCATCTGGGATTTGAAAGGCTGTTCCAATCAGTTTTCTCTTCTGCCACAGGAAACAGTGATTTATTGGTGAAATGCCTAATGCAGCTGGGAAGCTCTGCTGAAGTCTTGAATTTGAGTGAATATTTCCCACGTGAGAAAAGCCCAGATGGGAAATAGTCACACAGTGGGAGGGAGAAACCTGGAAAGCGGTAATGTCAACAGAGATTTAATAGTAGTAGTATGCAGCAAATTGGACGGTAGCAAAACAGACCAAAGACGTTTTGGCTTGAGTCACTACAAGCTTCATTTCAGACACTGGAACGCAGCCTTAATTTTTGGGCATGCTGTTACCTGAAAGATAACTGGAATGAATTCTGAGAAGGGCAGGAAAACTAGTGTGGAAAGAGAGCCCAGTTGCTAAAAACACATTCTGATTGAGCTCTGAGCATAGAGGCACAAGGGGAGGGAGCACAGCTAACTGCAGGATGTGAATGCCGAGCCGAGAGGAGACAGCAGAGGGCACGGTGCCTTACCATGAAAGACAAGTGTTGCAAAAAAAAACCAGATAAAAGTCACAGAGGAGTTTTCTAACACTGGGATACATTAGGGTGTGGAATGGCCACCAGAGCAAAGATGCCAGTTACTGAGATGGTTTAGGCTGTAGCAGGGGGGTAAAAGCACGGCACAGAGGGAACATTCTACACAGGTGGACATACTCAGATGGGTTGGAAATACTAGGGTTTCTCAGTGCTGAGTTGCATAGCCTGAGGATTCGTGATCTTCTTACTGAAGATGACACAAAACACTCAAAGGCAGACTATGACACATTTTCTGTCAATATTCAGAAATGGCGCAGGCCTATTCAGATCAACCCATCCCTTATGACCACACACACCGCAACTGAACATCTACCTATGTCACACTAGAGAGAAGGAAAGAGGGAAAATCACACTTCCTGATTTGAATACACAAAGCAGATACTACACAGTTTAAAGTAGTACAGGAATCTTGAACTTAAATTGTTTCCAAAGCCTTCTATATGAGAAATTATTGCATCATGTGTACACTGTTATTTCACTTAAACTGCTAACATACAATCTTGGTACAAAAGAAATAAATAATGGGTCAGTATTCTGATTAAATAGTTTTTCAATAGCAATTTTATTCTAGTGGTTTGGACAAAAATCCCCACCCGAAATCCCATCCTTAAGATTAAATATTAGCAAGTCATAGAGAGCCAGATTCGTCATTCTACATCCTCACTCTTCAAAGAAAAGGAAATAAAAGCTAATAAAAAAATCCTGATGCATATAAGATTATTAGCCTGCATCTTTGCCTTTGTTTTTTATAGTAGAGATTACCACATAACCTTCAGCAAGGATATGTAAAACCTCAGCCTGGGTGAAAAGAGTTAACAAACAGCTCAGACATCAGGCATCATCAAAATCATTACAGGTGTCACCTACCAGAAGCAGAAATCATAGGGTCTGAAGGACAGGTTTAAAGACAGAGTTTGGGACTTAACACTGAATTTCTTGGGTATTTTTGCCTTCTCAGACCACCAGAGTTATCTCAGCAGGCTGTGTGTAAGCCTGATTCCCAGTTTTAAGCAGAGTTCACAAGGTAAATCTAAACAGAGTGGCTTTACATTGATCCCCTTTCGAAGGCTGAATGTGAGTAAAGCTAGAAATTTAAGAAGTTTGGATCAGCACAAGGCAATGGTGCACACTGTCAGCATTTCCTACTACTGCTCAAAGCTGGGATATAAGGGTGTCTTGTTATCTCTGTGTTCATTATTCTGTAGATCCACAAACTGTACTATGGCAAGAGTTAGAGTTAAAGCTTCAGGAGACAAATTTCTAGGTTTACTGAACTCCAGAAGGCATATGGGCAACTAGATCCTGGACCAAATTCTGCAAATGTTTTCATTTGTGTTTCATCCATGTTTGAGGATGCATACCTCTTTAGCAATTTCCAATGAAGTAGAAAGAAAAGGGGGGGAAAAAAAAGAAATAGTTTTGTACTGACATTTGAACAAAAAATCTACCTCTAAAGTATTAATCACTATTTCAGCTCCTTACTCCTCCAATGGCATTCAGCTACCATGTCATGAAGGTCAGCATTTACTTTTACACGTTGGAATAAACTCCTAACAATTAGAAATAACTTTCTGCTGGGTATGGGAGGCAGCATGTTATGGGCGTCCTGCAGAAATAGTGCAACCCTAAAAGTTTATCACTAAATGTTTCATGCTTTATTCACCTACTTCAACAACACTTAGAGGGCTGGTGAAATGTAGCAAGTTTGGAGAGTGTTGTTCTCTTTTCTCAGACACACTGCCTCTATGGCATCCCTACAGGTCTCCAGGGAAGACTGAAGCCTTACTATACAGTCTCACAGTTTATTTCTGTTGTGTACTTGACCCCAAACAGAAGGAAATGAAACATAACCATTTTGTGGGCTGTGAAGCTGGGGAAGAGCAGACTGTGCCTCAGGCATGGCTGGGAGGCAGTGGCCTGAGTTGGGTTCCAGCTTCGAGAGATCAGATTTCATACCACAGTGTTGTGCACTCACCAGCGAATTGCAGAATTGCATCTCTTGCATTTTCCTCCAGGTGAAACAAAGATGATATCAGCTGAGAGACCCTTGAGGTGAAAGAGCCCCTAAACTTAACAAATATTGTAGGCTGTAATTTTAACATTTCAGTCCGTCTTCAAATGAGTGCTGTTCTTATAAGGGCAAAGCGTTATTTTCTTCCGCCCCCCTCTAGAATAAACCAGGAATTCTGGCAACAGCTTCAGGGGTTAATATGACAGTTACCCACACCCTCTGCACAAAGTCCAGGTGTATCGTTGTTAAGCAACTAAAAGAGGATTTCTTTCAAGGCTGTGTGGCTTTTGAGCCTTAAAAATCTTATTGGTCAGATAGGGAGGAAAAAAGTATATATAAGCAACCTGCTGTAGGAATTCAGCAGCTTTTGAATAGGAAGAATACAATTATGCTGGGCTGCATGGCCAAAAGTTTAACGGATCAGACCCCATATGCCCTAACAGTCTCACTCTGACTTGCTGAGCTGCTTTAAGCCCTCTGTCAAAACGGCATGAGCCTCAGCAATTCACTTCACAAGTACAAGACGCCAGTGTAAGGTAAAGCTGATGCAAGCTGGGAGTAGCTGGATCAGTGAGATATGACTCTCATGTCTAAACAGGGCTTTGGGCTGAGCAGAGCTGGCTTAAAGTAACTTTCTCATCACAAAACAGAATGGATAAACTAAGAAACTAACGCACTTCCTCTGACCCCCTGGTTCTTAGCTGCAAAGGGAGCTAGTACACTCCATTGTTATCACTAGGCCCTTTTAATTTCAGCACAGTCATTTCTGAGAATTATTAGTGGTAAAATTCCTTAATAAACCAAGTTGCCTAAAAACTCCAGGGAAGAGAGGCTTCCAAATCTTATTTTATTTTATTAGAGAGCTATTTTCTCAAAGACTTCATTTTTAAAATTAACCCCAAGGCTTGGAATAACTCTAAAACCTCAGTGGCTCTTAAAAAAACTAAGCAACCCTTCTCTTCCCATTTCTTATTCCTTAAATAAACTATTAAACAAAAAGAAAAAAACCCTTATACCTTAAGTACTTACAATTTAAAATTTAAGGGGTTTGCTTCAGGAAGAAGTTATACAAATAGAAACATTTTGTAACACAGCAAGCTTGGGCCCAGTTTTGTTATGGTATGACACTGGGCTAATGCCCTTAATTCAGCCAAGTACAAAACACTTCTGGCAGGGTTTCAGGACAGAAACCAGCTTACTCCTTCCCCAATGAGAACTGCCATTGAAGAGCAGCTGGAAAGCTGCTGCATGTTTAAGAAACATGAAAGTCAGAGGTCTGATTTAGGGTTCGTATCACACCTCTGAAGAAATCTGGAGGCCGTTCTTTGTCTTATTTATCCATCCAAAACTTGGAGGTAATTCTCCTCCTCTATTGCACCAGTCCTGAGCCTTTGCAGGACAATGCATCAGTAAACCCAAGTTACTTGTCCACACCAAAGCCTGAGCTTGTACGTCCTTTCCTGTCAGTCCCACAGCAGGGTTCTTCCCGTGGTAAGAAAACCAATGACAGCTCCTACTTGAAAACCATCCCTGAATCTTCTCAGCTCTTCCCTAAACTAGATACTGTCTTCTCATTTCCTCTGTGCAGGATTATCCTCTTCCTCTCCTCCCCCTGTGTTTGGATGGTGGATACAGCAGCGTGCTTCCCTCTCGGCCCTGGGCCCTTGAGTATTCTTGCAATATAATGATTTAGAAGGAGAAGGCTGGTTGATTTTTTCTTTTGCATGCCAGGCTGAGGACTTTACCTCTGGTGGGCTGAGTCCTGCTGATTTCAGTGGGAGGTGGGAATGCCCTGCACCTTTTTTGAAAAGACAGCAAAGGTCTCCCTGGCAAAGGCTCTCACTAAACAAGGGCTTTTTACTATTGCAAAATAGTTCAAAAATTAGACTTTAAAAGCCGTAAATTACCCCAGTAAGCCAAAGAATTTGCATTTGTAAAGTACATGCCTGAGGTGCTAAACACATTAACAAAATATACAAATAAACAAAGCTCTTCAAACCCAAATGCAATTATACATTCAGGGCAAGGTGCCATGGAAATCCATGTCAGCTGTGCATGTATGTTTGAAGGCAACATTATGCCCTGAGTCCAAACTGGTTTGTTTTCCCCACAGGGGAAATATGCTAGAAAATACTGGTGCTATCGTATTATTTACAGGGTAGCAGTAGCTAAGGAAATTAATTGCATTTTGCGCTGGGCATTGCCAGTATGCACAGGCACACATCTGACAACTAGTCCTTTGCCTGAGAGGTGGGTGCTGACATGCACACCCCTGTCTGTGACCATGTTAAACGCTGTTCTTTACACAAGGAGGCTGCTGGCAGGCAGCCTGGAGGCGATTTAGGCACTGAACCTCCATTTCCATGGGAGGCCTTCCATCCCACTCAGGAATTTACAGTAATGCAATGTATCTCTGCAGGCACCACCCAACCTCCCCTCAGCGGCACTTCTAAAATACCAAGAAGCTTGTGATGGTCCAAGAACATTGCCATAATACAGAGAGACATTTTAGTAATCTTCCCCAGCATCCTGGGGACTGTCCTGTGGGTGGAAGCATGACCTTGGAGCAGAATAATTTTTCATAAATATATCCTGCTACATCAAGGGTGGGTTTGATTACTATACAGCTCAGCCACCCACAATATTTTGCATCACTCTCATGCCTTTCCAGCATGGACTGTGGGGCCTTCATGAAGATAATGGAAAAATGAAACTTCACCATTCCTGCATGAAGCACATGTTCCTTCAGCACTGCACCAGTACTGAATGCCTTTCCCAATGCACTTCATTGCCTTTACCTTCTGCCATTAAACACTCATATCCAGCTTTTAGCTTTTACTTCCATATGCCTAACTCTTGTGTTTGACATCATTCAGTGCAATTCAGTGACTTTTAACAAATACTTTTTGTTAAAAAAACAAAAAAGGAGATTGTCTTCCACCCTTGTGGACAAGTCTTAGAAGTCTCCAAAATGTAACTCAGGTTTCACCTATGCAGCTGAGTCCCTTGAAGCTCCCTGCTCAAGTCATACAGCTTGTACTGGTGTAAAGACCAGAGCCCAGTGCATGCTGCCTTCTGACTTTGTACTTGGTCTCTGTAGCCAGTGGAGCTAAGGGTGCAGTGAAGCTGCAGATGTGTGTGAAGCATGGAAAAACTGGAAATTATACCCCTGGGGGAACACCTGAACGAAATTATACCCCTGGGGGAACACCTGAATGAAATATCAATATGCTTTTCAGAAAGTCACTGTTATCAGACTAAAAGACCCTAAGTAGGGGCCCATACCTACATGAGACACTTTCTAGAGGTCCACAGATTAAAAGTGGCTGGAGGTAAACGTTCAGGAGTGGTGGGGAGATATCTCTGTTTTCAGGTGTCACCCAGCCACAAGACATTCTCAAATGGAAACTTCGGGTGTCTGCTCTGAAATGGTTTTTTGTCTTTTGAAAAGGACTACTATACCTTCTGAAAGAAGAAATTTCAGTTTATTCTCTTTTTAGACAATGTCTAAAATTACCTGTGTTTTCAATATGACCCTTTTTCCTGGTGGCAGTCACAGGTAATGTAACACTGATAAGTTAGGTTAAGCTGATTGAAATCTGATGGAGAGAAGCCTGAAATAGTTTTCCTGGCTGTATCCACAGAGATTTAGTGTCAACTCTGGAGGGCTTTTCTGAGCCATGTTTTGGGATTTCTTGGGTGTGGAACAGAAAATATACCAAAATAATTCAACAGACAGAACAGCAAATTAAAAAGTAAACAGTATCTCACTAGTATGTCCTTGCTTTGTAGTGTCAACTCCAAGCACCAATCCTGCTCTAACCATTCAATTAAAAAAGCTTTACATTTCATCATAACAAGTTCATATATACACTTGGTGTTGGATTTTCTTGGTTACAGGACAACTGGAGCTCTATTGCTTTTTTATTTTTGTCAGGTTTACCTTGTCCCCTTACAAATGCCAAGTCTGTACCTCCCCTCAGGTAGCTACTGCTTTCTTTCATAGGCTGGGTTCTAACTGCAGTGGCCTCTGTAAGGGCAGATCAAACCTGCATCCCAGTGGCTGCTGGACTAAGGTGTTGATCAGAGGCATAATGTGGCCAAGCCATCACCCTACAAGTAAAACTATATTGAAAAAAGTAACCTTTTTAAAAGTAGATTTTGCGTGTTCCTCTGTCGAGAAAATTATCATCTCCAGGGGACAACCTTGTGAGGTTTCAAGCAGCCCTGGAGGTTTCTTGGCTCCATTTTGCTTCCTCCTGGCACCTTTCAGCTAGTTCTTGAAAAAGCACCTCCCCTGAGCTGTGCCAAGTTCTTCTGTGTATCTGGGATTCACTCCACTGTGAACTGCAATCCCAGGCTGAATGAGTCTTCAAAGATAGTGATTCTGTCTCATCTAAGACCTAAACAATCTTTCCAAACTGGTTTATTGTAGTACAGTTCTCCTTATGCCTACTTTTTCCAGAAAAATTTTATGAATTATAAGAGGAAAATACAGCTGCATAATCCAAGCATAAGTCATGGCCGTCTCAAAACACATGAAGATTCCAGAAATCTCTATGGAGCTGTTTTTTTCACTGAGGAATCAAAATACATGACACTTATCTCAAGGCCCATATGGACCTTATCTGGAGTTTATTTAGGTGATTATGTGACCATGGGATCTTCTCAAAACGCAGTGCTTAGTTATGGATGTTGAGCACATAATAATTACCTGGGACAGTGACAATGAAAGCAGGTTTTCTGTGTTTTCACTTGAGCATTGAATATGGAGGGAGACAGAATTCATAGATTCTTTTAAAAACCCTGACCTTAGTCACTTGGTCAAAATCCAGTGAGTCATTAGATAAACTGTAAAAAAGGCAGGTTGTTGAGTTATACGCATTCATTTTTAGCTCAAATTTCTTTTTTATTTTGAATTCAAAATATCTGGATAGCCTATTTTTCATTTCCTCTCAGCTTCTTTATGATTGAGATAGAGACAGAAGAAAATAAAATTCTGACATACCATGAGAGATTCCCATTATGCTGATGTAAAATTGATTAGAAAAAGCCCAGTTGTGGAATTTCCCAGCAAAAATTTGAAGCTTTGGGAGGGAAAGATAACAAGCAGACGTGCATTTTTTTATGGGAACTGCAAGCAGCGAAATTTGCTTATCAACAGAAAAAAGGCCAGAATTCGGCCTTACCCTGCATGAAAATAACAGGAAAACACAACAAAACACAACTCATGAAGTTTAGATTAGATGGGAACTGCAAGTTGCATAGCTCAGCTGAGGAATCCCAAACTTTCTAAGAATACAGAGGACCTTGCTTCAAGGGTTTGTGTTCAACCTCTCCCAGGTCACAAAATCCAGGGTTATTTGGACCTGGTACTTTGCAGCAAGGACACAGAAATTTTAATTCAGATTGTAGAGAGAACACAACTTCCTGCTGGAATAGACACAAACCTGTCTTAGATAACGATGCACAAATACCTCAGCATTTTCCACTTTTCATTCTGTAATAGGGAGTGAATAAATAGTATCCCTCCTCCTGGGAAGACTGCAGTAAGTTTTCCTTTAAATTTTTTCTATGCATTAAAATTGCATTTATTCATTCTATCTTGTAAAGATAGTAATTTTTACTGTGGGATGTATATAGATGTAGATGACATAGATTTGCAAGGAGTAAATAATCAACTGTGTGATTACAGGACTGTATGTTCGTTTTGTGATCATCTTTAGTACATTGCTGAATGAACCCCTATAGAGCTAACGTTTGTAAAACAGCTTTGTAGTCCTCAGATGAAAGACACTACAGGAGTGCAAGACATTATTATCATTATTCAAACAGTAAGTCTGAAATAAAGCATGAAACCACTGCCAGAGTGACTATGGGGAGGTGGGAGCAGGGCAGGGGTGCAAGAGAGGGTGAAACAGCAGCTGGCATTCTCATTTGCTGCCATTAGCAGGGATCACATATCTCTATGTGGAGAATCATTTTTTAAGTCTACCTTGGGAGAAGAGAGAGGGAAAGAGAGAGGCATTCATTCCGTGTCATTCAGAAAGGACCTTAAAGACCTATTTATTATGCCGCTTCCTTCAGGGAGCTTGCTATAGGGTTTCGATTTCAGCTGCGATATACTGACTGCTGGAGGAGAAAAAAAACTTCCTGAACCACTGCTCTCCCTTCCTCTTCTCAACCCTGAATTTCACATCAAGTTATTGTTCTCTTTCTCCTTCTCTCTTTGTAATGTCAAAACATATATGCCCATACACACATACACAGCCAGAAGATATCTAAGAGCTATGAATATTCTTGTCTCAAGAACCAAGATAGTGGAAGGTAGTCTTGATCTTGCCTAGGATCTAGGAAAAGATGGAGAGGAATTTGTTTAACCCTCTCAGGTGGGATTCCCAATTATTTAGATCAAAAATCCATTTGATTTGTTAGGTCCTTTAAAGCTGAACAGTAGAGTTTAAATTATTTTCATTTATTAACATAGTCATCAGAGCTCCCACTCTTGAACATGCAGCTCCTGCTCCTAATTGCAGCTATCCTTCTTTACAATGAAGCAACAGTTTCAAATTTCAATTCATTGTGTCTACAGTTCTTACCCTACAAGAGGCTTAGCAGCAAATAAGCTGCATTTGTCTATTCACAGATGATAAATGCAGAGGAAGCAGGAATAATCAGGTTTTAGAGCATCCCTAAAACACTGACAGAAGACATGTTTTGGTATGACCACAAGAGAAAGCATAAAAATTTCAACACTGGTTTCCTGACCTTCCTTCTTCATTGTGTTGTGCATGGTACAAGCCAGGGGTCCTTACACATTAATCACTGATGCAGTCCTCTACTTTTGTATGTTTCCTTTAGTTTACCAGATATTAAATAGCTGTTGTAAAACCAGGAAATCTAGTGGAGTATTTGGGGGGTGGGGGGGGGTGATGGGGAAGGAAGAGCACTTCACCACAGGCTAAACCCTTATTGAGAGCTGTGTCCATTTTTTCCAAGTATCTTCCAACTGAACAACGTGCAAGCACAATTCAGGGCCATACTTATATTTAATCGTGTGACAGTATTTGTCAGAAGTGGACTGTGCCTGGCTGACTGTCTGACTGTGATCCTGAATGCAAAAGCCTCAACCACTTAATCTCTATCAAAGGTGCAGGTAAAGATTTCAGGTTGCCATCACAAATCACCAGTGAATAATAAAGAAATTCTCCTTACAACTGAGGTAAATTCAACTGAGGTAGAGATATATTTGCATTGCATCAAAAAGCCAAGCTCCTTTGTGCACCTTCATAGGTGATGCTGAGGCAGGTAAATTATCAACTGCTACTTTTGCCACCCCTTTTAACCCAGCTGGCCCTGCTGACATCACAGCACATGGTTTGGCTGCCACATGTCCTGGGATTTCACGGGTCTAACCACAACAGACTGGGCCTCTGGCAGCTATTGCTAGAGTTTGTGACTCTGGGATTTTGCTTCTGTATCTAGCAGTAAAAGAAGGAAGCAGCAAGCAGAAGACAGAGCAATCCCAACTTACTGCTTTATCTTTTGTCTCTCTTCCTTCATTGTATTATTGTTCCTTAAAGGCTAGTGGCAAATAGAAAATTACATGCTACATCGACAGGATTTGGTCACTGCAAAATGGCTATTTTGCCTAAATCCTTCTTTTCCTACATTTTCCCCACTTTTCCGGCTGTCCCACAGCTTTGCACAAGCATAAAACAAGAAATAAAGTTGCATTTAAAACACAGGCAGAAAAAGGAAATATGACAAAAAATATCAGGAGAAAGAGAGGGTTTAATGTAGTATTTTATGAGATATAAATCATTTCTACAGGGTTTGCCCTTTAAAGTCCATTATAGTACGTTAATTGTGATTTTATACACTAAGTGATGGGGTGTAATCCTCCTTAGTGTTGAATTTATGAATAAAAGACGATCACCAGCCTGCGTTAAACACTAGTGAAGGTGTTTCACTGAAGCCTTTGGCTACAGAATTCCATTTCTCTAGCTTCATTCACATTCAAATGTTCACACTGATAACTCAGTTCTCCTCAGCCAGGGAAATAAAGGATGCTCTGATGCCTGATTCCACTTTCAATTACACTGCTGCAACTCCAGAGTAGCTCCAAGGAAGTCAAGTTTCACACCAGTATGCAAATCAGTACAAGAGTGGATTTGGTCCAAAGACTGCTCTGACAACGTGTCAATCAAAGGTTTTTCTGTCCGACTGGATGGGTCAGAGTTGATGGTGTAAAAAACCAGTGACCTGGATGGCACTGCAGGATCCCATTAAAAAAGTGAAACAAACAGGACTGACCCAATACTTGAGTAAATGCAAAGAGCTCTCCAGCCCCAGCGGGCTGCACGCGGTGAAAGCTGACGTGAGGCCTCTGACAGTGATGGGGGCGAGGACAGTGACAAGGAGCTCAGAGGGGAGAGGCAGGGGCGGCACGTGGTCTGCCGTCACATCCACCACCCTTCCCCGAGGACCCAGATCTGGAAACCTTGGTGAAATGAATGTGGCCTTGAATCATCCAGCCCTCTCTCAAACATAAACCCCAAAACAAGCCTGGAGTCTGTCCTCAGCTTCACAGCAAGGGGCCGGAGCACTGCCCAGAGTTTATAGCCAGATGTTAACTCTGTAAGCCTTGAAAATATTCCCATTCAAGGTTGTTTTCTTGTGTTCAGGCCTTTTTCCAACTTGGGTGTGTAACTTAAAGACCTCCAAAAGTCAGAAGTCAGTCTAAAACTTTATAATCTGTTTGCAGAAATTAGGAGACACTATCAACGTAGAGATGCTGTATCTGCTCTGATCTATCTGCACAAATGCTGTGGTTATTGTAAGATTTTTCTGTTTATAGGTGTGAAAATTAATGCAAATTTCAAGGTGCCTGAAACGGGCTTTCTAAACCAGTAACCTGAAATTTGTATTTGTTTTGAGACAGTTTGAGAAAGTGACCATGTATTACATATTTTGATCACTGAAGAACTTCAGCATTAACAACAATTTTCCCTTTCCAGAAAAATCTTTGATTCACACAAGCCGAGGACATGTCCCAAATCTGTACCCATATCTATTTGCTCAACTTGATTCCACATGGGCCAGTTATTGTTATCACATACACTACGAAGAATGTTTGCACCCCAGATGCCAGATCAGAGCAGAAATGCTGGAACAATGAAGTGATTTTCTAGGTGGATCTTTATTCAAGTGTCTACATAACGGAGGGCCTTTCTACAGATAAGGTCTGTTTTCCTAATATTCTCCCAGAAAATTGATCCAAGACCCCAAATTCCATGGAGCAAATATTAGTCTAAAATGTAATTAAAGTGGACATCATTAATTTGGAGGGTTATTATCCCCCAGCCAGCTATGCTCTTATAATTCCCATAACAAGGGCAGCATGATGCATTGTTGTTCCAAACAAGCAAAATCTTATATCTAAATCCATCCGAAATACCTTCTTTTTAGCAGAAATTTTTAGCTAACTCATGGTTTGTTCATTTCTCTGCTGTCTACTTATCTAATTACTTCTTGCTCAGAGCAGTTAATGCTATTCTACTTGCAGTTAGCATGCAGTCATGATAACCAGATATTATGTATTTAACAATAACACATTGGAAGGACATGAACACAGAGTAAAAATTAATCTATATTCAGTGTTGCAACATACACAAGGATAAAAAATCTTTGCTAGTGGTCTTTCCCTGCACCATCCAGGAAAACAAGAGCTTTCCAGTTGACTTCAGGGGACTTAGGATTTCACTGATCAGTTCTACAGAAAGCTTACATAGGAGTTATTGTGACACACAGCTAAAACAGAAAAGATTTATAGGGTTTACATGTCTCTTAGTATCAGGAGCACGTATCAAAACTGAATATGTCACTGTATTATAATGCTAAACTTTCAGCTTCTTTATATATCCATGCCTAAGGGAGAAAGTGGGACTGAGAAGCCCTCAAGCTCCCACTCCCTCTTCAAGTGCCCTATTTTGCTTATATTGCCCTGCCTCGCTTCAGTCAGCCAGGGCTCTTCCCTTGGTGTTCCCGAGCAAAGCAGCAGGGAGAAGCAGCAGCTCTCTCTGCTTCCCATGCAGAGAGCAGTCTTGTTCCATCCCACCAGGGCTGTAGGCAGCTGGTGATTCAGCAAGCCAGTCAAAGCCCTCCTGGAAGCTGGAGGAATGTATGTGGAGTGCAGCTGGGAAGGGGTCAGAGGAAGTGCTTGGAAACCAGTCTGTGTCTGTTCGCACCTAGCACTTCTATGATTGTTTTAATAAAAGCCTATTTATTTTACATATTGTAGATAGGGTTTTTAAAAGAGAAGTGCTATCAAGGCTTCTGCAAATTCCAATTGCTTTTCTTCTGAATGTTTTTAATTCACTCTAGCTTCCCAGCATAAATGCAGTAAATATTGTGGCAGTGGGTTATTTCAGTGAGTCCAATAGTAAATAAAAACTTGTGTTTACAAGGTAAAGGATACAGTACATAAAAAGGAGGCAAGCAGCTAACATGAAGGGAGAGATCACCAGAAAGATTAATTTCTAGCCAAATACCAGTGTATAAGCCATGAAGAAGAGTAACCTGAATCTGTGAGCAGGGTCAATCATGGAAGGTAAGAAAGAGGAAGCAAAACATCTTTCTGAAAAAAAGACAAGATGTGAGAGAGAAGCTGCTGGGTAATCCTGAGAGTCCTACAGCAGCTGGGAAAGGTATCAGCAGACTCTCATCCCAGAGGAATGAAACCATGCAAAGACAGTGGTCCTCTCTCATCCCCCTTCTATCAGCCCTCTTCCTACTGCTCAAGACCACAGGGACTGAACAGATACTGGTATTGCAGGCTGAGAATAATAGAATCCACCCATGAACACGGATTCCTTTTGAAGACTGTAGTTTTGTGTAAAACATGAGATTCTAATATTCCATGGAGACTATCGAGGAATGAGGGTCTAATCCAGGTAAACACTTCAAGCTAGCAAGGATAGATAAAGAAAATGAGAAATAACCAACCCACCCAAGGATGTAAGGGCAAAATGCTAAAATGGGAAAAGGAAAAAAAAAAAGGGAAAAAAAATAAAGGGGAGGGGTAAAAAAAAAGAAGAGGGTGTGATGCTTACTATATATCTGTGAGAATTATATAGCAAGTATAGACATCTGTACAACACCAAAAAAAAAGCAATGTCACTGTAGCTTGTATACAGCAACACATGGCTTCATTCCAGCTCTTCTTTTGCTAGCCATGCCAACATGCACTGCATAGACCTCCAAAGGGCTGAAGAAGCCACTACACACCTTATGTTCACTTACAGTGAATTTTGTGTGTTTCTTGTGCAATCCTTACACAGTCATCCTCTGATTTTCTAAATAGATATGTTGTTAGAAGCTTTTCTTATGATTGCAATGAGACCTTAGCAGATGTTACAGATAATCAGTACACACACATGCTGCAGAAGGGGATAGCTGAGTATTTAACTTTCCACATTTAAAAGTGTGCTGTTAAACTGATTTTCTTCCACCTGGAAAGTGGAATTAGCTGCAATGCAATCCTGTAAACATGGATAAACAGCAATAACTGATGCAAGACACGTAACCATACCTTAGCCATGTACAGGGAAACCCCTTAAAGGGAAAACACTTTGAGACCAATCCTGGCTTTTGTGAGAAATCCATCAAACAAGGGATGTTATAAATTGAATTTTATAGAAAGAGATGTAGGAAGAGCAGCACAAGCCTCAGATAGGCTGTGGTTTCATGTCTGACATTCTCAGCAGTAGAAAAAAGGGAACACAGTTCCTTGTGCAGCTTTCCTGCTGAATATACAGACACATGTCAAGGACAGACACATTGAATAAACGAAGGTTAAAAACAGATCCCTGTCGGCAACCTGAGTCTGCTGAAATGTGTAGCTCCATTACCTATGATGGAGTCTCTAAGGGAAGAGCTGGCAGAGTTACATCTTTTTTCCCGCTATAACTTCCAGCCTAACAGTGACAAGGAAGAGTTCAGGTATACGAGACTTGCACCTTTACATTGTTGGAGAACCGGTGTCATTATAAATGTTCTCCATAGAGCTTTTGGGGCAAATCATTCCCACTAGTGATGCCAAAAGTGAACCCAGATGTGCTGTGATGGAAGAGCTCTCCTGAAAACCTCTGCTGTACCTTTTGGCAATTACACAAGTACCTCTGGCTGGCCACAAATACCTCTGGCATCAGCCCAGCCTGATGGGTAAACCAAACCACTCATTAGAGCAACTCCCAGCCACCAAGGCTGCAACTATTGACAGAAGGAGCTGACAACAGAGATGCAATTCAGGATTATGATATCAAAACATTCTGAGAAAACAGAAAGCATTAAGGAAATCACCAGAGAAGGGGCTATGAAAGAAATTCTGGGAAATAGAAAAAGGCAGCCATCTTTCAAGAAAAAATATGCACAATAGACAGAAGACTGAGATCCATGAAGCACCTGAGTAGTCAGAGTAGGTGCAGAACCACATCCTATTGGAAACATAACAGACAGTGAGCAGACACTGGCCTGAGGTCACGCATGGAAAACTGCTGCATGGGGTTTCAGGCTGAGACTTAGGAGCCATACATGTGTCCACAACACATGTGGCTGGGAATCCAGCTTTAGCATGTAAGATAACCATATGCCCTAGAAACACCCATCTTATCACTGATCCCCTCAAACCTTTCTGAGAACAGTATTTCTCTCTTGTGGGTCAAAGCTGCTGTGAGCCATGGCATGAAGGGGCAGTGACATCTTTCCTAAAAGACCCCAGAGGACACAAGAGAGGCAAATCCCAGGGCTGATCAGGTAATCAGGCTGATCACAAAGCAACTCATACAAAAGGTTTCCAGCTTCCAGCTTCCAGCTGAATGGGAAAAGTAATATTGCTTGAGGGTGACTGGCAGTCGTCCCAGCAGATTGGGAATTATCTCATGGGAGTGGTACGTGCTTCACACCTGTGGCTGGACTCCCATGAGTTGATCCAAAAAAAAGATTGCACTAGGCTGTCCATGAAAACAGAATTTGGGGTATGAAGCCATAGTTTCTAACTTTCAGATTCTACAGCTTCAGAAGACCAAAACCTCAGCCTAGGGTGGCTTTTCACTGGCAGTAGGAGGGACTGTATGATCACAGCTTATCACTGCTCTGACAGGATGGTCTTCTAAGAAACATGAGGGGAAGAGGCATGCTTGGCGACCTGATGTTGTGTTCTGTAGAGGATCATAAACTAACACCCTTTGCTCAGTCAACTGCCCACTGTGCCCTGCGGCAGCATTCACGTGAGTCAGTGCCAAAGGGGAATCCAGGTGCAATGCATCTTCCGTTGAATGCCTGAAAAAGTACCATCAGCAGTAGAGACAGACACAGACTGATGTCAAAGACACAGAAGATAGAAGTATGCTGCTTATCAGACAGCATGGAGCAACATCACATGCCAACATAAGACATTTTCCTGAGGACTAGATAGTTACTCAGCATTGACTGAAAGCACAGGGAGACACGACAACTTCTCATGAAGAGCCCAGAGAAGGAGAAGTGCAAAGCACATAGGGAACGGAGTGACAGCCTGCTTGTCACAAAAGAAGTAAAAGACCGGGGATCACAGCGCACATGGATTTTTACCTTGCTGTCGAATAGATACATAAAATAAGGACAAAAGGCAATGTCCAAGCTGCACTGTAATGCTTATTATGTGGTGTAGCTACAGATCCAGGATGTCAAGACTGCACATAGAAGGCATCCAGCACACATAAGAGATATCTAGGACATCCAAAACCTGGGCCAGGAGACATGGGATAAGCCTCAGCCTATAACCGTGGATCAGAAAACTAGGTTTATTTCACAACATTTCAGACTGGCAAGTTATGACTCTACAGAGTCAAGCTGGCAGCATAAGGGGAAAAATTTCCCTGCCAGCAGCCCTGATGTGAAGCTGCTTCAGCCTCCTGAACACCTATCAGCCATGGTGGCACAGGCCACATCTTTCTTTACCCCAACAGCTAGGTGAAAAAACCCCAACACACACCTGGAAGAAAGAAGCCTCCAGAGGCTGGAAAAGGTGATTAAGGAAGTCTTCTACCAGGCCTCATTTTCATATTATATGTACTAACCTGCATGGATGTGGGACAGAGGGCCAGGAGCTGTCACCTGGAGGAGCTCATGGGGAGCCTGTGGAAGCCAGTCTGTCTGCACCCACCAGAGCACTGCCTGCATGTGGGCCATCTCACATGTAAAGGGTTTCAAGCCTGTTCAATATTCTCAGTTTGAAGCATTTTCCATCCCATCCAGAATGCAAATTGAGGTGCAAAAGTTTATGCCACTTTGAGGGATAAGAGGTGCTTACCCTCTGCTAGACCCCAAGGGAGAGGAGATGGGGTACAGGGTCTGTGACCAAGTTGCAGTTTACTGCTTGCACAGGTCTGGCAAGCACTGCTGGCAAGCACAGGTCAGCTAAGCACTGTGAATTGCTCCAGGGAGGCTGTAAAGTCACAATCCTGTGTATGGCGTTAAAGAGTGCTGCGATATGAGGAGAAGTTTTTTGAGGAGGACATTAAAGCAATTTATTGAACACTTGCTCATTAAAAATTCTACTGCTGTTTTAACAAGAGTAGGATGCTATGTGAGGCACTGTGGGCTTTTATTAGGAAATGCGAAATCATGCCAAACATTCCTGGCTTGCGTCTCATATCAAACTTAAAGATCAACTCCCTCAGTGCGTCAGAAGATCCTGGACTTAGTTTTAAAACCTGTGTTGCCAGTTCAGATCATTTATATAAACGATCTTTATCTGTTTCAGACCTTACCATGTCTCCGCAGAGATAAAACCCCAGAAATGTAATCTATAATTCCTTTTACCCTTCACTTCCCAGTCCTGCTTCATTCCCTATCCTACTAACTTTGCTTCTGCTGGGTTTTCTGATTCTTCTCTTTTATTATCCCTTCCACAGTGAGTGTACCCAGTCTACCCCTTTCACAGCTCTGCTGTGATTGCCTGCAAGCAAAGATGAAGATATTTCCCCCTACATGTCAGGCTTACTGCTGCTGACCTCCTGCTGTTACAGTACACACCTTTCCATGTAAAGGCAGCAATATGATTGTCTGTGCCACGCTTTCGGGTGACTGGCAGCTGGGGTTTGAGGTTCCTGCAGAAGGAGAGGATGTGCTCAGCCACATAGACATGCTGCTAGAATTGAGATGACAGTTGGGAAAGCCCTCGGGAAATCCCAATGTTTTATTGAAATCAGGACAGATCCTGGTTTTAGCAAATCAGCTGAAACCTTAAGAATGCCTTGGATGGCTAAAACAATCCCGGTAACACAGCACATCTGGTAACCTCATAGACAGAGTTAAAAAGAAATAAAACTTCCCAGGGAAAAGGTCAGAACTTTGATTAATAACTCCTAGAAAAGCAAAGTGTTTGATGCCGATGTCACAAAAGTTTTGCATTACTGCAACTCCATTAATTTCATTGGAGTCACCATAGTCTCTCACCACTGGTGGAGCAGCACTTTCTGATGGGTGAACTTTGGTATGCTATCCCTTTCTTCCCCAAATTTCAAGACATTCACACTCCACAGGTCTGGGAAATTCTCTGGAACGTCAGGGGCTTCAATAAGTGTATCTTAGGGTGTGTATTCCCAGCTGCTCCATATCTCATATACTTCACTCTCCAATGCTGGCAGGCACGATACCAGCAGATGGCCATGCATGGACAGCTCAATATACAGGTTCATATTAAATTCCCTATTTATTTATGGAAATACAAATAATGATACATTTTTGTTTACTCCCTATTATTTATACACTTTGATTTGGACATCCAGACATTCAAATAAGTTTCTAGTCCAGGGCCTAGGCACCGTAGCAGATTAGTCACATCATGAAGCTGAGATGAGAACAGCAGCAAGCCAAATGTCTACTCTTTGCAAAAAACCAGTCTAGGTATTCATCCCAAACCTAATCACCCCCAAAATTACTACAGAAATCTAAACTCCCTCCAGCTAAAATATTCCTGTTGCCAACTAAAGCCGCCTGAATCCAGCCACTTACCATGAGACATGCTTTCTCTCAAATGCCTCAAAAGCACCACTTTGGCTATGACTACATAGAAGAATTACATAGCTCTCTTATCTCCTGGGCATGCATGAGTGCTGCAAAGGTAGGCTGCAAGCTTGGGCCCAAGGTTTCCTGTGTGAGGTTTCCAGAGGTGAAGTTCCCATAGCACCATGGCAGAAGAGTCCCCATATGTAAGATAAAAATATCTATTTGGCTGTGCTTTACTTTAAGGCACAAAATAAGCTGCCAAGCTGAGGGTTCTACTTTAAGGCACAAAATAAGCTGCCAAGCTGAGGGTTCCCAGGGATGAACACCTCATGCACAATTTTCACATGTGTTTACTTTCCTCAGGTCCATATGCAGGAGTACAAAACCCAAAAAGTGTATCACCATGAGCGTGGCTGGTATTTTGATAACTTACACTGTGATGAAGTCGGCAGAGACCCTCAGGCCAAGCTTGCAAAGCCAAACTGGAGGAATGATTCCATAGCTGAGGCTTAGGTTGGGACCTCAGTGCCATAAAACCCTGACGGACACGCAGCCTCAGGGCTCAGTGTCAGACCTTTGGGTGGAAGAGACTGCTGCTGTGAACACGGCTGTCAGGTCAGGCTATGCTTCTCAAAGGGAGGCTTGATGGCCCTTTTGCACCTGCTGCATGGGAGTCAAAATGCAGAAGGAAGAACGAAATATTCTCCAATGCACAAATAGTGTGTGTTTGGTTTGTTTACTGAACTTCACATTTCTTGCACGCTGTTTATTGAGCAGAGTGATTGCAGCAGCATATGTATCCAAAGAGCAGGAAACAGACTGCCAACGGCCTTCTCAGGATATCAGCAAAATAAACAAACATAACATGCACATCAGGTGGTCTGAGTGCCAGCACTGGGATAAACTGAATCTGCAGAGAAAGTGCCATCGGAATTTCCCTTTAAACCACACGAAGCTGTACAGCTGTCTGGGTGCAGGGAGCAGTCAAAATCAGATCAGCGTGTGAATGTTTTAAAAGGGGTGGATTAATTCATGTGAGCCATGCAGCTCAGCCGGAGCTGCTGTTCAGCTGCTGGCTTCAGCTGCATGCTTCCTGAGGGCATGCTTTCCCTTCACCTGCAAAAGACCTTCCCTGGTGGGAAGGCAAGGGGCCGCTATGGGCACGCCTGTGGTGCAGGTGCTGGGCAATGACCTGCCAGCCTTCGCTCCATGGCTGATCACAGAATCACAGACTATGCTGAGTTGGGAGGGACCCACAATGATCATCGAGTCCAACTCCTGGCCCTGCACAGCTCCATCCCCAAGAGTCACACCATGGGCCTGAGAGCATTGTCCAAAAATTTCTTGAACTGTGTCAGGCTTGTTGCTGTGACCACTTCCCTGGGGAGCTTGTTCCAGTGCCCAACCACCTTCCAGGGGAAGAACCTTTTTCTAATATCCAACCTAAGCCTCTCTTCAAGCTCAACAGACCAAATGACCTCAGCCACTCCTCATAACACTTCCCCTCAAGGCCCTTCACCATCTTCATTGGTCTCCTTTGGACATTCTCTAATAGCTTTGTATCTTTCTTATATTGCGACACCCCAAACTGCACACTATTCAAGGTGAGGTAGCCCCAGTGCAGAGCACAGTGGGACAATCCCCTCCCTTGCCTGGCTGGTGATGTTGTGCCTGATGCACCCCAGGACAGAGCTGGCCCTCGTGGCTGCCAGGGCACTGCTGATTCACTTTCAACTTTCTGTCAACCAGGACCCCCAGGTCCCTTTCCACAGTGCTGATCTTCAGTGTCTCATTTCCCAGTCTGTCCACGTATCTAGGGTTGCCCCATCCCAGATGCAGAATCCAACACCTGACCTTTTTAAATTTCATGTGATTGGTGCTTGCCCAGTCCTCTGATTTGTCCAGGTCACCCTGCAGGGCCTCCCTGCCCTCAAGGAAGTCAACAGCTCCTCCCAATTTTGTGTCATCTGTGAACTTGCTTAGTATCTCTTCCAGTCCTGTCTCCAAGTCATTTATGAAGATGTTGAAGAGCACAGGGCTGAACCAAATATGGGGCCCTGTGAAACCCCACTAGTGACAGCTCACCAGTCTGCTGTCACCCCATTCACTTTGTGANTGTGATTGGTGCTTGCCCAGTCCTCTGATTTGTCCAGGTCACCCTGCAGGGCCTCCCTGCCCTCAAGGAAGTCAACAGCTCCTCCCAATTTTGTGTCATCTGTGAACTTGCTTAGTATCTCTTCCAGTCCTGTCTCCAAGTCATTTATGAAGATGTTGAAGAGCACAGGGCTGAACCAAATATGGGGCCCTGTGAAACCCCACTAGTGACAGCTCACCAGTCTGCTGTCACCCCATTCACTTTGTGACTGACCCATGAGCCAGTTGCTCACCCATCACATGATGTGTTTATTCAGCTGTGGGCTGGACAAAATGTCCAGAAGAATCCTGTGAGGGTCAGTACCAAAAGCTTTACTGGAACCCAAAACAGAGGCAGAAGCAGAAGGTCTGTTCTGTCAAACAGAGAAAGGAGATCTGCTCAGCAAAGGTAATTCTCCCTGAGCATGAATGTGCGGTGCTCTCCCTGGGGCTGAGCGCTCACAGGCAGAGAGGGTAAAGCTCTTCACAGCAATCACTTCTCAAAGAACTGAGCCTTGTTCTGAGTAAGGCAGTCCAGAGGAGTAACATACCTACATACATGCATGCGTGTATATATATATATA
>VXAX01000620.1:0-13713 GCA_013399835.1 Leptocoma aspasia | reverse complement strand
ATAATGGGTACATATGGCTAGAGGCGTGAAGTGGTTGACTTCTGGGAAAGATGAAAAATGTTACTGAACCCTTGTGGAAAAGCCTGAAAGAATTTAATAGAAAATTACAGCCTTTCTCAAGAATTTAATATAGAATTATATAGGATAGTTAAAAACAACAATAGAAAGGATATTACTCTCTATTAAACTCTATAGGTTTCAGAGCAGTTTAAATAGGGTTTTTAATGTTTCTGCAAAGATTCCTATTACATCCTGTAGGGCTTTTCCACACGAATCTTAGCAGTCATCAGGGAAAACCCGGTGCCAGTGAGTTCCTAAGCAAACAAGTCAAGTAATTCTGATAATTTACATTCGACTGAGCTTTGCAGTGCTGCTGCAGCTCCATGAGCCTCTGTGGGACTAGAAACAGCTCAGGGAAACTGTAGCTTTGGAAGAGACTTTCCATTCTGGTGTCCCAGCAGTATGTGGTCATCACCACATAAAGCAACCTTTCCTCTTTGTGCTGAGTGGTACTTTACAGGCATCTGTTGATGTAATATCTAAACACAAAGAATAGCCTTCATTTTGGACTAAGATATGACAATAAACATAGTTGCACAAAGCAGGATAAGGTATCTAGGGATGCCAATGGCTGGGATACCCTCTGAAAAGCAGTCTCTGATGTATTCTGGCACTAACCACTGCCTTCAGCCAAAATGCTGCCTTTGGCCAAAGTTCTTATTTCAAATTTATTTTTCTCGTCAAATAATATATGTGTAGTGTCTTAAGCATTTTAAGCGGGTTGAATTAGATATGTTATGAAAGGTATCCTTATTCATAGTCCTACCTTTAACCATTATAAGAACGGAGGACAAATTTTGTGGGCTACAGCATATGTATTAAACATTACAAAGTAAAATGCACATATAGTAATATATGATTAATTTACTTCTTTTTGACCACAGAAGATATATTTTGTGTGTTCTACTGCCCTCAATTTAGTGTTGTTTAAAATTACTAAATACAATTTGCACATCTCCCCCTCAGCAAAGTCATCCTAAGCATCCTGAAATCTCTCATCACTCAGAGTAACTTGAAAAACTGATGCCTATCTTCTTCAGTCTGAACAGCCTGACAGTATTCCATAGCTTAAAAGACTGAGTGAAAACCCCAGCTTTCATTAACATTCAAACATCTGAGCTTTGCACTGAACCACTCCCTGATCCAGATAGTGACATGTGCCCATGTCATGTCAAAGTACTGTCCCATACAAAAACTATTTTTGTTAACTGGGGGAAATGACAAAGGTGGGAAGCCAAGCAGTGAGCTTGCATTATGTGTGATATTGCAGTGTGGTGATCCTACCACAGCCCAGATAAATTTTCATACCATTGTTTGACCCCTGCTAGACGCCTGTCGCTGGAATGAACCTCTGTATTCTATGACTGAGAGTTTAGTATGCTAAGATATTGAAAGGTCCTTCGGTTTCATTGAATGTCTTCTGCTCATAATTTTTTAAAACTATCCAAATATAAAAAATGCCTAACTGTACTTCATCATGGAGCATTTTATAATCTCTTGATATGCTTGTCTTCCCTATCTAGTAACAGCCCCAACTCAACACACCTGCTATTGATTTTCTTTTAGACTGTATAAATTTAGCTTTCTTAGCAAAAACATACTTTTCAAAAGATGTTCATCCTTTCAAGTCTGAAATTCTGTTATTTTCAAAGTAAAAATAATTTGCGTATGAAACCTTAGCAGGAAGACAACAGTAAGAATTAGTGCATGGGTCCTCAATACTATGCCTAATTCACCCAACTCTGCATAAATACCACTCATTACTTGAGTGGTGTTTAAACAGAGAATGAGGAAGCAACCTATGCACCTGACCTCTCCTTATACTCCATCTGGAGAGAGACATGAAATTCCCCTTAATATCTACAGCAGAGGCTCAAGATGCTTCAAGGATTTACACAGTCATACAAAATTATTGATGTGAAGCTATTTATTTGGGTAAATACATCTGCAAGATGAGGTTCCAAAGGCTGGAGGGGAAAAGGATGTTATATATAGTGAACAGACTTGTCTCTGAAAACATGTTTGCCAGATTTGTTTGTGGAAGAGCTCTTATTGTGACTTGCTGGCTAATACTGTAAAACCAGTTGAAACATTAGTTGTGTCTGAATCTATTTTTTCTCTGGTTTTCATTCTTTAAAATCCACCCATATTCAAATGCTCATTGGAAGCACAATTACAAGGAGGAGAAAATCCCTCTGCCTTTTGAGAGAACCAGAAGGAAGAATCCTTCCAGGGGCAGTCTTATCAGCAAATCCATGGAGACTTATCAGAAGATATACATCCAGAGGTTTTCAAGCTGCCTTTTTGTACTTCTCCTTAGGCCTGAAGTTTGATATCATTATGGTGCATTTCCAAGGCAGCAGCAGCAGCCACTGCCTAATCTTTTCACAAGATGTAAATCAGTTTCAGTAATTATCATATTAGATGGTTTGCTCATGTTTTCTTGCTGGGAAAAAATACCGTATCTTATAAATTCCTCAGTGCTGTAACATCAAAGCAGCAGGGCTGGCATGCAGATCCAGAGGGGAGGGGAGACTAATTTGATGAGGATGTATATATGATAGACAGAGATTTCATTTAAGGGACCATCCTGAATGATGTATGCCAGATTGAGCCCTGGAATCTTATATACTGGGCACAAAAAACATGCATCCGAGGTGCAACCCTTGAAGAACTGAAGTGATAGCTCATACCAAACACAATTAGAAAGAGCCGAAACACCTTGAAACAGCACTTTAGGGAATTAAAGGGGAGATGGGAATCCTACCCTGCCAACTGCACACAGAGAGAAAGAAGATTGCCTCAAACTCTGCTTCTGGGGATCAGAAGGGCTCCTTTGGGACTCACGGATGCACAGGGATACCATACCTCTTTCCCCTGGGTTGCCACCCTGCAGCCAGGATTAACAACAATCAGACCAAAATGGTCTCCCCCTGACCAGATTCCCTCCTGGCAGTTTTCTGCAGCTGAACACAAATCCTGAGTCCAACTAGGTCATTAGCTTTTTTCCCATGAATGCAAAAGTTGTGTTTAGTGAATCTGGCATCCCAGCCCCCAGTCCTGTACCTCTCTGCAGAAATGTCTTCCAAGTGTAAAACCCATCAGCTTCACACCATTATTTTTGCTCTCTTCAGATTTTACTCCTCTTGACTGAAACTGAGAGAATCCAAGACTGCTTTAGGGATCAGGGCACACATCCTGTCTTCAGATGGGCAGAGCAGCCTTTCTAAAAGAAATTAATGGCATCACCTTTTTGTTCAGGAAAAAGCACCTCTGTGTGTCATACATCAATGAACAATAGGTTCACATCACAGAGAAGTGGTAGAAACAGAAGAAATGAAATTTAATGAGAGAGGAAAACAAGTAAATAGTACATACTTTTTTCAAGTGAGTCCATGTGCGAGTGATTAACTTTTGCTATCGAGGGAGGATAAAGGGGGAGCCAAAATTCTCTGTAACTGTTTGAAGAACTGAACACAGCAGCAAATGTGGAAAACTTCACCAGTTTGGCAGATGCTGTAAAATATTTTTATATCAAACACCTTATGTTTGTGGTCCTAACACTGACCCCAGCCCAGCAATTTGTAATCTCAGGAAGCATTGCATTAGCTTTCACAGAATCTCACTTGAGACCAACTCTCACAAAGCTGCACATCTCAAGGAAAATTTACAGCCCCTGAACTGGGAATGTGCCACAGTGCAATGACAAACACTAGCTGGCCTGCAAAGATAGTGTTCCCGTTCTCAACATCCTTGGGACCAAGGGAGACAGGCTGTTGTTGTTGAGCAGCTGAAGAATGCACACTGCTCAAAGCTCAAGAATGTGGAAATGGCAGAGTTTTTTCATAAGGCCATTAAAAATGACATCTTAACAACATCTGCAATTAAAAATGCTCAGAGTTGGAATAAACCTTCCAACAAAACATGTGGATCATAGAACTCATTCCGTTCTTATGACTTAAAAATCTGACAGCATAAGCCTAGAAAAATGAGAGAAGTGCCTCTTCCCTGTCTGTTGTTTAAGCAGCTTCCTCAATTCCAAATTTCAGAGACAAATGATGGTTGTGTTGACCCTAGGATGTCCTTCAGCCCTGTGCAGCAGTCCACTAGAGATGTTATTGCAGGAGAAGATGTTATTGCTTGTTGTATGTCACACCTCTATATGTCATGAATACATTTCATATTCTGCATATTTAAATATACCTCAAGCTAAAAAATAACACAAAATTATTTTAAAGGGAACTGGACAACTCAAGGGTTTGGTAAAGTACCTGCGCTTTCATTTTCCTGTTGTGGGTTTAGGTGCACCCATCAAAAAGAAGTGGCATTTCTGTGAAATGAGATCTTGGCTTTTCTGGTCTTGGCCTACAAAGAGCTGTGGGCTCTTTTTAAACCTGTCCTGGTTATTAGCACTATCAAGACACTTGCAAGGGATCTGGGCAAATGGACCATCAGGGCACAAAAACTCACCTTAAGTCTTCCACCTGATATGAAGGGACCTCCTACCACGACAAGTTACAATTTACATGCCCTACAGGTGAACAGGCATCTTTCTACTCCAAGGTTGGAAGAATGCCACCCTTGTCAGGGCTCAAATTCATGCTAAATAAAAAAAAAATTAAAAAAAAAAAGGCAAAAAGTAAAGGAAAAGAGAGTTTTTGGTGGGTTTTCTGGGAGCTACCTGGCAAATAGGATAAAATGGCAGCTATGAAAGGAACATTCAAATTTGAGAAACGTTGGGATAGGGTTAATACAAGTTTGTTAATTATCTGGTAAGGACCTGCTCAGATGTACTTTGTCTCTGCATGTGCACACACACAAACACTTGCTTCAGTGCCTTGCTTGAATAATAAGGCACAACAGGGCAATCATTGTTGTGCCATAATTGCACTCCTCGGGTGTATGCCAGCCACGAACCCAAAGGAGGAGTGCTATCAGCAGCCTGAGAAGTATGATTATGGCCCAACAAGGCATGCCCTGTTGTGACTTATTACAATTAGAAAAGCTATCTGCAGTGGTGCAAACCTTGAGGTGAGGGCTACGAGAAATGCTTTTTAAAAGCCTGTGTTCTGGTAGTGCATATTTAAAATGTTGTACCTGCTGCTAGGACTCCCCATTAGCCAATCATATTGCTCAAGTATCCTTTGAATGACATACTTCATGCCCCATCTCAACTCTATGCTGAAAGATTAGAGGAATTAGTAACATTTTTCAACCCTCTTTGAGCTCTCAAGAGACCTGCAAAGCAATAAGTGGTATACAGCACTGAAATTACACGCCTGTTAGCAACACCAAAAAAACATTGTCGAATATCTGGGAACTATTAACTGCTTTCCTTCCAAACAGATACGTTTTTTAGCAAACAACATTCAAGATCCACTAGCTGAAAGGAAAAAACCAGGAGTTTCACCGCATGCTTTCATGGGTGCACATCTATCCATTCTTCAGCTTTCAAACCAGGGCCAAATGGGAATGAGGAGACCTACCTATTTCATAGAGCAATTGTGAAGATTGATTAGCACCTATAATGGCCTCGGAGATGTTCAACCAGCAGGCGTGCCAGGCATGCAAAAGTATCAGGGAAAGCAGGTATGTACAACAAGCTGCAAAACACCCGAGTGGGAGAAATCGTTCACCCTAAGATGGCAGGAATTGTTGAAACACACGGTGCCTTTTCTGTGTAGGGACCCAGGCACAAGCTCTATAGGGGGTGTTGGTTTAGTAATCCTAAATTAACTAGGGACATGGCAAGTACGCAGGACTGGAAATGAACATGTAAGGCTCTTCACCCAACACAAGAGTAGAATGTATCCTGCACATCCAGAAGGCTCTTTCACCTTGAATGTGAAAGATAGCTTCAAACAAAGTGATTGTGCACAGGTTCTGATGGATTCTGAGCTCCCTTTAAACCACACTGAAGTAAAAGCTGCCTTAAAACAGTTATTATAAGAAAACAGCTAACACAGACATTGCAGCTTCAAACCATTTTGAGGAAAAAATAATAAAAGGAGGGGGGGATTGCATAAAATATTAGATTCAGAGAGCTTTACAGCCAACATCTGGACATTGGGACAGCTGGAGCAGTGTTGTGTAATGCCTGAGAAGGGCAGAATAAAAAAATCTAAGAAATTGCCCAGTGATACCAAATCATCAGCTAGTCAAAACACGTTGGAGCTAATGTATATTAATCACTGGAAACCTGAGATAAGTTCAGTAAATGTTGTCTATTACAATATGTTAAAAAAAAAAAAAAGGCTTTGAAACAGCACTGTGCTCAGGAGTCTGATCCAGAGCTCACTGAAATATGTTGGAATGTTTCCATTCACCTCAGTGAGTTTTGTGCATTGAGCTTTTTCAAGCCCAGGCAGCAGTTCAAAAATAACTTTACAGCATTATCCCAATTGTTTATTTGTGTATGAACAGCACTGAAAAAGTACACATGGCCAAGCAGAAAAAGAACACTTACAAATATTTTTAAATTGCCGTCACCAAAACCACTAACGACATAAAAATTCAACTATTTATGATGTTGTAACACTGTCTTAATAGGGATGGTGGTGGAGAAACTATGTGTAATATAATCAACAAGCTAACAAACACCAAGGTTCTCCTGAGGATTTTAATAGGCAGAATGTTTAAAATATTAAACAAACAATAATAGCAAAAATCAGGATATGATTAATAATTTTAACAATCAGTCCTGAAAGGTTCTCTCCAAAATTTGTTCAAACTGTTTCATAATAAGCTCACAAACTGCAGAAAACATGACATATATTTTAATGTGACCCAATAGGATAAAAAGAAAGCTCTGTTTGTCCACTGTTGCCTGACTTTGGGTTCATTGAGTTAGGCTGAGTAGATTTGAAATGAATCAAGATGTTTAACATCTGCCTCCTGTTATTAAGATATTCTCTTCCTATTTATAAACAAATGCTTTGTTGGGGTTAGGCTGCAGATTCCACGACTCTGTGGACTCATGTTTCCTTAGGAATCTGAACTTCAGGCCACAAGCAAAAGGTACATTTTAAGTCTTCTGAAATCTATCAATGCATGTAGGGAAAAAAAGATTAATTAAGAGACAGATTAATTAAGTACAGTCTGCTTGCTTGGTCTTTCACAGCTGGCATCTGACCATGTGCTGTAAGACATCGCATTAAGGCAAAACCAGATTTTTGGTTAAAATTAGCTCATGAAAAGCATTTCTCAATGTTTTAGTTTGAACAAATGACCTTAAGTTTGTGTGCATTGTGCTGCCAAGACTCTCATGCTACTAAGGCTCTAGGTACTGACATGTGCTTGGGAATCCCAGCACTTCCATAAACACCACAAACACAAAACATCTCCTTTGTTCTCCTAGCTCCTTTCTGTTTCTATCTCCTCCCTTTCCATGAGAATTTACGTTAATGTCTCCTTCAATCTGCTTTCAGTCAAAATGTTAGTCTGGATTCCTCCTTTCTTCCTTACATTTGGTTCCTTGCTCCACTCCGGTCTTTTCCAGTTAATGTATTGAAAATGGACCCCTTTTCTCCACCCTTACTGACAGCCTGGTTTGTGTCTCTGCTCTCTCTCACCCACCCTAATGTAACACTTTCCACCCTGCCCTTCCTGACTGCCTGCCTTCTGCTCTCCCTGTTACCCTGCATTCTGCAGAAGAATAATCGTGCCTCATATGTCCCTTCCCCCCTCCCCTCCATGCAAAAAAACCCCAAAACTAGCACCATTTCCCTCTTTTGAAACTTTGTCCCAGAACAGCTCCACCCATTCCAGCTCTGTTCTGTGTGCTGTCTCCATCTTAACCGGCTTCATTTAATACTTAACAATACCTGAATGTCTTTGATTAACATAGCCTTAGAGTTCAAATTTATAGTTTTTCTGTTTGTGTTCACAGTATGTTCATGACCAAAACTCTTAAAATACATTACTTCACAGCATAATACTGTACAATATACAGATAAGAATTTATATGGATACATTTGCATCCAACTTCATTACAAACAAGCAGGATCTTAGAAAACAAGGATTTCAAAAAAAGGAATATTTTTTGAAAGCAGGATTTTATGAGATCATCTATTCCAACCAGAAGAATACTAATAAAACAGGAACAAGAAATATCTACATGAGATTTTCTAACCTGTTCCTAAAACATGTAATTCCACTATCTCCCTGCCAGAGACCAGTAATGGCACCTCCAACCAAGTGGCAACCAAATTGTCCTTGCCTCTGTATCAGCCTGTCACTTCTTGCTCTACCCAGAGGGGGCACACAGAGCTATGTATTCTCATCCTCTGCTGGAGCAATTTTTAATCTACTCAAAGACTGTAATCATCTTTCTCTCTAAGTCTTCTCCTCTTTAGACTAAACAAACCCAAATCTCTAAGTCTTTCCTCAGGAGGTCATGCTTTCTAGGCCTCTGAATATTCATGATTTTTCTTCTTTGGGCTATCACTAATTGCTCTCCTTCCTCCTTAAAGATGAAACCAAAGCCAACTGAGCAATGAAGAGAAATAATTTCAGAGCTGATTTACTCTTTTACAGTAAATGAAAGATACTTCCTCAAAGAACGTGCATCCTCCAATTGATGGCTTGGTTTAAATATTACTTGATATAAAACCACAGTGAGCACCTTAATACCAAAAGTAACAAAACTGAGTGTGATAATGCAGGTAGAGTAGTAAAACAATAATTCATGTTCAGTACCTTTTTTTCCTTTTTCCTTCCCCCCCCCCCATTTTATACTTAAAAAAAAGCTGTATTCATTACCTGAAGTTTTCCACCATTAAAATTTCATATATGAAGAGATTTTTGGTTTACAGATTGAAAGGGAGTGGTTCTATATGTTTCATTTATGAAACGAAAGTGAATTTAATTCCTTGATTTTGTGTATAAACAATCTGTTATATTTTTGAATTTATAATAAAAAAAATAATCACAGAGCTTATTTCTTAGCCAACAAAAGAAATGTTACTGCAAATGTTGCACATATAAAATAAATATATTCTGATGATTATTTAATTGACTCAATGGAAAACTTGCAAATCTGGTGTCAATTACCTCATGTCCTAAGCAGGAAAAATATATAACACACTCAACCTAATATATGGCTATAAACATGATTAATGCGTTTTGAGAATGCCCCACACAAGCATTATTTTCCGAAGATGACATTTTAATGATAGTTGACATGCAGTATGTGGCACATGTCGAAAATCTATCACATCTTTAAATCTCTCTATGTATGCACATACATGCAACCAATCCCCATGGCATGTACTCTCTCACTGAATTAATTTACATACCCAGGAGGACCATGTCCATACCTATTTTCACAGGCAGGGAGTTGAGTTAGTGCAGTTCCCTAAGTTTGGTTAATCAATCCAAGTGTCTTTAGTTTAGATACCAAACGATCCTCTGCACATAACCCATGCTTTGACTTGTAATGCCCCTCAAAATGTTTTGATTTTGGCTCTCTTCACCACAAAACAAGCAGCATGCTGGCTGCATGATTGCCTCAAGGCTACTGAACTGTAATGCTGGCCTGACCCAAGTTCACACCAGGTTTTGAACATAGTCTTTGGGCCATTCTCCTCTCTTTCTCCATGTTATTTAACACTACTCATCTACTCAGCACGGTCTCAAAAGGACCTGGCTCCTTCTAACCAGAAGGGTCATCTGCTGGATGAATCACAGATCCTCTGAACTACCTTTGGCTGAGACAAACTTCTACCTGCCCTACATCTGTACTGGAGACATGAGCCCAGGAAAGTCTGTCCTGCCTAGCATCCTTGGTGTCTCACATTTTTATTTCCATCAACCCCGGGTGTTTATTTTAATGCACACCATGGTTAGGCCTCTGCCTGGCAGAAAGAAGTACAAAAGCAGCAGAACTTCTCAGGTGCTTTACATAACAAAGGAAAAAAAGCTACTGAATGTCATTTAACCTACGCCTACCTTGCCTTTACCTATTCCAGATTCTGAATTATGACTCTCTTGGCAACAGTGGCAAAGCCATAATGCAAATGTGGAAATATAATGGTAGTACAGCAAAATAAGGACTATTTTCCCTCTTAGCAACATCACACTACTACACCATTCGGCCCAGCATGGCTGTCTCCCCATCAAAGGTGGAGTTCAACTCTGACTGAGATGAGAATGGGTTTGGTGCACAGAAATCATGCTCAAAATGCAGAGCTGCTTGGTATTTTTGCAAGGCAGTGACCTCAGCTGGCCAGTACCGCAGGAGACCATGTGTCATCATCAGATTGCTGTGCTGGCACAAAAAGTTAAAACCACCCAGCTGCCCCCCACTGCTCCGACCTCAGAGGGAACAAACCCAAACAGGGCTTGGAGGCAACAAGGCCAGTAACTGAGTTCTCCTGCTGGCTGGCTGAGTGGGTGGGTTTTGGCACTCTCAGCCCATTCCTAAAAGCTGTATCTCCTCCTGAAGGGTGGGAAGGATCCCTGTCCCGGGAAATAACTCAGGGAGAGAAAGCCTGTGCGTGGGGGTATTTTCTGCCTTGGATAAATTTTTCCTGAAGCTGCTCCAGACCAGTGGCTGGAGGGGTGTGTGGGTGTTTGTGCCAGATGGAGGCAGCCACCAGCTAGTTTAGCTCCATGGCAAGATTTGTATTGCTAAACTCACTTCCAAGTGCAGCAGAAACAGGAAGGAGAGCTCCAGTTTACTAGGAAACAGCTTAGCTGAGCCAGTGCCAAAACCCTTTTGATCCCTGTTTTCAAAGTTTACCTGCTCAGGAAAATGATTATCACCTAATCAAACACCATCTGATTCTCTTTTTACCTAGATAATGAAGGAGACCTGTTTTCTCCTAAATGTTTGAACCAATATGATTCATTAATAATCTTTTACAAAACAATCCAAGCTTGTTTATGACACAGAAAAATAAACAGCAGGTGGGAAAGTAGAGTATAACCAGCCAAAGGCCACTGATGTCTGAGTGTGTCAAGTAAAATCTCTATAGGAAGACAAAAATAAATCAAAAATCATACATGTATGGTACACATGTACCACAATCACAGATGTGTGATGCATGTACTGTAGTAATATTCAGTGCTGTCCATTCCTAAGTGGGCCTAACATGCACAAGCTAGATTTGGTGGAGAGTAGATGGGGACGAAGTGAATATCAGCGATCAAGAAATAAAGAAGGGCCCCTATGCCACTGAAGTACCAAGTCCCAGGAAAATCTACATGAGCATCTGCACAACTCATGTTCTAGAGCAAATAGAGAAACACTTGGGAACACCTGAGAAACAGGGGGTGGTTGAACACTACTCCAGGTTTTCAAGGGAAGTTGTGGAATCTCCACTCGTGGAGATGGTCAAAACTGAAACCAGGCACAGCCTTGAGCCACTCACTGTAATGACCCTGCTTTGAGCAAAGGGATTGGTCTAGGCAACCTCCAGAGGCACCTTCTGACCTCTGGGATTCTGTGAGAGAGACATCAAAGTAAACTGGACTTGTGTAAAAACGTGAGTTTGGGTGGTGGCTGTTGTTGCCTAGTATCTGATTCCAAGAAGCATCTCCTGTGGAAAAGCTGCTTGGATCAGCATTTAAGGCAAAACAGTCAAATCCACACACCAAACTCACCACAGCTGGCTCAGCAAAGAGAGGCAGAAGGGCCTTTTGTAAAGGTTAGTTCCAGCGAGGTTTATCCAGTGCACACCAAAGGGCAATCCAGAAGAAAAGAGACTTAGCACGTGCTGTGGACAGCTTAAGAATGGAAAGGGATGGGGCGGTGGAGCCAAGGGCAGGGCAAAGGGGATTGGTCTCCAGGGGAGAGGGGCCAGCCACCAGGGGTACCCAACCAATGAGGAAACAGGGAAAAGAAAAACCAGGGAAAGTTGCGAAATACGGGAATCAATGAGGCAGAGGTCCATGCGGGAGGAAGTGTTTTTCTGTCCACCCAGGAGGAATGAACTCTATGGTGAGTCTTTCCAAGGCAATGCCCTGGAGAATGTGCTGAGGGGAGAGAGTTCATGGGATTCTACAACTCCCCCGTTTTTTCTTACTATGAAGACCTCCCCAATGGACTTCTGCATGCACTTAACTAGACAGGGAAACATGACTAAAAAAAATTATTACAATCCAAAAAATTCCTCTAACAAAAGATGACACCCAATCTGTCAAACCCCATTGTCCGAAAAGTTCATTGATCCAATATGGGTATTTTTCCACCTTTAAGTCGTATATTTGCTCCCCCAGCTTCTGGATGCTTGCATGGATGGATTCTGAGTGTGAAGAGATGTTGAGGCAGCACATCCCTTCAAAGTCTTGCCAGCTATGTCTATGGGTAAGTAGTAAAAAGTGGCTCGGTTTTGCAGTGTTGCGTGCCTGGTAGCCTCAGTGTCACTAAGCAGGTCACTGAGTGCAGTGGAGGTAGCGCTTGCCTGCTTACTAAGCCAACACTCCAGATGAGAAAGCTCACCGAGAGCCTTAGCTGTGGCCATGGCCACCCAAGGTAAGAAAAGTGAGACCGCAGCTCTCTTTGCTTTGTTCCAATTGTAAACTTGGCTATCGTGATTTTCATCAAATGCAGTGTATGATCTCTTTTGGCATACTAATTTCCCTTTTTGTTTCCAATTTTGAAGTCAAGTTATGTTTGGGGTGAGGGTAGTAAGCTGGCCAAGGCTACAGGAGCCCTCTTGAAGGTGTGAGGAGATCCCGGCCCGTACTTGGTCTCCACAGATAAGGAACACTCCCCAGGGCAGCACTTTGGGATGGAGTGAGGATGAAGAAAGTGTAGGACTGGTGTAATTGCACCAATTTGGAGGGGTACAATTTTTATTAAATGGGGTTACATCTTTCCTGTGGGTAGACTTAATAAGTTCAAGGTGGGTCAAGTGGTGGTCAGGAGGTTGATAGTGAAATTGGACACAGTAATGAGCTTTAGAGGACCCCAACAGCTCTAATTTCTGGGGTTCCTCTGGTGCTCAAGGTAGGGTCTTGGTTCACCCATCCCAAGTGTCTACTGGATTGGGTTTCTTACCCGTATACGGGTATTCATTTGCTGCTAAAGGAATCCCTACCAGGCATATCGACAGGGGGGTGTCCGCGCTGCCCATGGACAGGCATAGATTGTCCTGCTGTAAAGTCTTGGCTAGTGTGACCCAGGTGTTCTGACTGGGCTGAGGGATGATCCATGCACGAGCTGATGGGAAGGTGAGGAGCATCCGAAATCCTATTTGGAATAGTTGGGGATTCCCTGCCACCGGAGACATGGCAGGATGCTTGGGGGTGATGATTGATCTGTGAGTTTGAGAAAATGGATTTTTAGACTTGCGTAATTTTAACAACCCCTCCTATCTTCCCCTCTCCTCCTCTCAGTTTTTACTGAGTAGAAAAGGGGTGGGAAAACAAGAGAGGATAACAGTGTAACAAACTAAAGAGAGGTACAGCTAATTAAAGAGGAGTAACAGTGCAAACAATGAGTAAATAAAATTCAACAGAGAGTCTTATGGTCTTCTGGAGCAGTGGAGAGTCATCTTCTTCTGTGAAGAACATCTGCATTTACAGTCTTTTTCCTTCTTCTCCTCCATGCCACCTGAGCTTGATCTCTTTCTTGTCTCAGAGTGTCTCCAGGTGCTGCACTTCACGATTCGATGAACGGCTTGACATTCTTGCTGGGAATCCACCTTG
>VXAX01000617.1:180551-196562 GCA_013399835.1 Leptocoma aspasia | reverse complement strand
CTCCATTCCCTTCCCTGGATGTGCTCCAGCCCCTCCATGTTTGTCTGGTTGAGAAGGGTCCAAAACTGCCCCCAGAATTTGAGGTGCCTCACCAGTGTCTCACCCTTAGAGACTCAAAGTAATTTCCATGGCTCAGCCTAGAGGTACCCTTGCCTCTCCCCCAGTTTTCTCCTTTCCCAAATTTTGTCTCTTTTCTTTCCCTCTACATCTGCCTTTGCACCTCCAGGCCTACCAGCTGCCCACCACAAACAAATTAATTTCATTTTACACTTCTTTATATTTACACATCCCTGCCCAGTCCACTTCTTACTCTTAAAGAACATTTAAAAAGTGTTTAAAAGATTCCTTGCAACATCCTCTAATTCAGCAGGCTAAAGAGCAGTCAAAACTTAAAAAAAAAAATAAAAGAAAAAAGAAAGAAACGAAATCCTTGATCATTTGCTGCCTTTTGAATTACAATTCCTGGGCTGAGGATGATAATAGCAGAGAGTAATCCCAAAGAAGACTTGCTACTAAATACCCACATTAGCATAATCTCCTCATAATGCCTGCTGCACAGCAGCACAGGTGCTCCATGTCACTTTATTAACCTATTTTCTAACAAATATTTCAGCCCGGGCTTTAGCACATTATCTCTAATCACTGATAGCTCTCCCCTCATTTGTATTCCAGGCCCGGTGAAACAAAGGGGACAGATGAATGAAAAATAACTGAGTTACAAAACTGAAGGACAAACCTGTGGGCTGACTACCAAGAAGAAGCACAAGGGATTATTTTTGCAAGGTGCCTCTGGAGCAGCTGCTCAGGGCTGTGTCCAGCTGGGGTTTGAGTCCCTCCAAGGGTTGGGATCTGCTTGGATAAGCATGGATCTGACTGCCCTCACTCTCCTCCTTCCCCGACTACGTGTCTGAGGTCTCAGCTGTGGGTTTTGGATGACTTTGAGTGCAGGAAAGAAGAGGCTTTAGCCTTCTGTCCTCCTTCCCAAAGCAACTTTGCCTCCTGGAATTTTCTCTCTATGGATAGAACTGTCCATATCAATTTTAGCACGTGAAGAATTTTATGGCAGAGTAACAAAAGCTTGGAAATTACGTTTTCTAATGGAAATGCTAGCAGACAATTTAATTTAGGAGGTTTTAGCTAAGCTCCAATGCTGGCAAAGTAGCATCTCTTGCAAGAGGACAGCGTTACTATTCCTCTACTCAAAAGTTATTATTCTAAAGGAGGCAGACTTGCTGAATTCCAAGAGACTTTCTATTGTAGCAGCTGGCAAAAACTCCCAACAGAGCTTGTAATTTCAAACAAATGTAATTTGTTGGAGTGCTGCTGGAAGGGATCTGCGCCATCAGGTGAGTTATTAAACAAGCATTTCATTGTAGTGCAATGCTCAATAAAATGCAGAAAGCCTTTGCTAGGAACAGAAATCATCACCTTCCCCTCTGGAAAGATCAGAGAATCCCAGAAGGGTTTGGGTGGGAAGGGACTTTAAAGATGACCCAGTGTCACCCCTGCCACGGGCAGGGACACCTTCCACTGTCCCAAGGTGCTCCAGCCTGGCCTTGGACACTTGCAGGGCTGGAGCAGGCACAGCTCCTCTGTGCCAGGGCCTCACCAGCCATCGTTTCACCTCAGCTCTTGTTATAACTTGATTTCACAAAGGACTTCAGCCACTTTTTGCTGTGGTAAAAATCAATATAGAAGTTTCTTTTTTTTTTTTCCTGTTGCACTGCTTTTGACACAAACATTCAGTCCGGAAAGAGAAATAATTACAAGACAAATAATTCACGGAAAGGTTGGGAAAAGACATCACAGGCAAATTTTCCTGCAAAACATGGAAGCTGTGGCTGAATTTGGCAAAATGTTTTCAAATACTTGACAGTGCCTCGTGGTTTGCAGCAGGGGAACCTCCCTTGCCCTCTGCTGACAGCACTGGCCTCTGCTCCTTCCCCATTTCCATGGATACTGGAGGTGATTAAGGCCACTTTAGCTACTTATGGATAAATCAATAGAATTGATCTGCTACATTTCAAATTATTTGGCATTCTCATCCATCTTGCCATCAACTGGGAAGACAATTACACCTGGCTAAACAAATGTCGTGAAGGTGCTTGGAAAAGAATCTCCCTTTTTTCCTCAGGGTATTTAATTTATCAAATTCCACCAGAGAATAGCAATGAGGAAAAAGAAATGCTGGGTTAGCACCTCTTCGGTGCTGGGGTCACCAATCAGGTGTGTTCAGAAATTCCATTTGCTGAAATTTCCCCCAGAATGTGAAGTTCATTCTGATGGCAGAAAGTTTCCATGGGAGCTGAATTATCCCAGTGCCCTACCATGACTTTTATTTTCTAACCCAAGCAATCACAAGCACAGAGGCACTGCCCAGAAGAGCTGAACCTTCACAAAACTGGAGTCCATCTCTCCAGCAGCCAGACATCTAAGCAGAGACTCCCTGGGAAGAGGTTAAAATGTGATTTCTTGTAAGAGATGAGCGGGATAAACCTCAGCAGCTGCTCTGACAGCTTTGTGAAGGGAGCACTAATGCTGGCAAAGTAAAAAAAAAATCTTGCTGGAGCTTTAGGTAAGCCTGTGTTTGATCCAAGGGTGGCTCTCAGATATTAAAGTGACACAAAACGTTTTAGGGAGGCAGTGGGCTGTGTGAAGGAGGGAGCCAAGCGAGACGGGAGCGGCGCGGATCCTGCCTGCCTCACCCAGCTGTTAACCTCTGGACAAAATCCCTGCTCTGCTGCTCTTCCCCGATCTCCCTCAGCATCCTGCCTGATACTCCTTGGAGCAGTGAGATAAGAGTGGGATAAATGCTTCACTAGGATGCTTCAACAGCTGGCAGTAAGAGGAAGCCCCCAGCACAGGAGCCCAGCCCCCGGGTGGTTCTGAGCAGGATTTCTGGCTCTGGGGGAAGGGTTAAATCTCCCTGCACACTGAAACAGCCCCAGGTGACACAGCACAAAAATCAGCCTGGCAGGGCACATCATGCCATTAATCATGGGGGGTTTTCTGTTCTGCAGGGCAGCAGAGGGACATTGCCAACCCCACAAAGAGGCACTGCAGCCTTTCAGCAGGGATCTCCCCAGGGTGTGGGGGCTGCAGGGCTCAGGGCCAGGCAGGATTCCTTGCTGCCCTGGACATGCCAATCCTGCCCAGAATTTTCCAGCTGGGGATTAGTTCCTGCCTGGTGAAATCAGAGCCCAGGAGGCAAACACAGGGTCACAAAAACACGGCCAAGTGTGTCAATGGGACACAAAGGCTTGGATGAAAAGTGGTTTTTATCAAACAAGTGTGTGGATGTAAATCCTTCCCTGCCCCTGGATCCCTGGAAGCGTCCAAGGCTGGGTTGGATGGGGTTTGGAGCACCCTGGGACAGTGGAAGGTGTCCCTGTCACAGCAGGGGGGGATCTGGACAGGCTTTAAAGTCCCTCCCAAACCAAACCATTCTGGGATTCTCTGAAATCAGGCTCTCTGCGATTTCTTTTATGCAATACTTTAATTCCACTCCCTCTGTTAATCCCAAGAAAGCTCTTTAAGCTACTAAATTATGCTGCATGGATAAAAGATTGTTAAAACTACAGGAAATTCTCTGGCTATTGAAATACAAACAGTGCTTTAGAGCACCACAGGACTAAAATTTGATTTCTGACAGGTGAGTTTGAGACAGTGCAATAACCTCCCTTGGGTCATAACATCCTCACCTTCCCGAGGCAGAGCCATGGAAAAGTTTGCTTTAATATGGACACAGCAATGAGTGAATCTCCAAAAATTGTGCAAGGCTTATTTACTTGGGATTTGGGAATTGGACACCAGCACACTGGAGCACCACCAATCCCACAGTGCACACAGGGGGATGCAGTGCCAGGGAAGTTAATTCCCATATGGAAAAGTATTCCTGAGTCTCACAAGGACAAGACAACCAGGCAGTCCCTTCACAAAAATCAATGGCCCTGGCCTGGCTCTCCTGCACTGGGGCAAAGTAGAGTTGGGCACAAGGCCCAAATAACATTTCTGCACCATTTCTGCTCCTTTTATGTTCTTCCCTGGCCTGAATTACACAGTTTGGCTCTCTCTAGATAGAAGATTTATAATGCCAATGGCACTGAAAGCCAGCAGCATCTCTGGGAGTAGGCTGCAATTATTGATGGGCTCATAGAAGCAAAAAAACCTAAGTGGGGAAAAATTCAGATTAGTGCCAAGAGATTTTGTCACCCAGAAAACAAACCAAACCAAATGTTCAGGTTGATTTTTTTCACCCAATGCTTGTGTATGGAGTAACACCTAAAGCCATCCTCATTTGACAGGATTATATTGGAGAATCCCAGGATGGTTTGGGTTGGGACCATAAAGATCATCCCATTCCATGGGCAGGGACAGGTTCCACAGCCCAGGTTGCTCCAAACTCACCATTCCAGGACTAAACCAACACACAATTCCTTCATCCTTGGCTTGAGTGATGCTTGAGCATCCACCTGGGATGGGCAGCACAGCCTGGTCACTAAAAATTCAGGATATCAGCAAAGCAGGGCCTAACAAAGCCAGGAATGAGCTGAGCGGGATGCAGGGACTAACACTGGGATGCAGAAGGATGCTGGCATCCAATGACCCATGAAGGGCAAGGAAAAATCTGCTTTTCCAATGGATATTGATGCTTGTGCAGAGCAGATTTGCCAGAGTTTTCAGCTCCATCTGCAGCAGATATTATGGAAAGCCTGGCAGCAGCCAGGAGTGATCCAGGCCAGCAATGATCAATGGGATCAAAGGTTTATACAAGGTAAAAAGCTCCATCTCCTGGATTTTTTCCAGAGAAATTAAAAGCAGAATGGCACACACATGTTGTCCAGATTTTAAGTAATTCCATCTTTAACATCAGCAATATCCAAACATTGATCCCTGAAAATGGATCCCAAAGGATACTAAAAGCGGCAGCACAAAACCTGGGATATAAATTACAGTGTTACAATCTAAAGCTTCAATGTTACAGGAGCCACACAAAAGCCTTCAAAAAGCTTTTGCTTTGGATCACACCCAGGGGCCAACGAGGTTTGAGAGCCACTGCTGAAGAACCAGAGATTGAGAAATTCAGGAATTAGCTTTTCCTGCCTGATTTTCAGTGAAAAACAGTACTTTCAAAGTAAACATGCAATAAGTGTCTCATAAATTATTGTAAAATACTTCAATTTTTAATTTTTTTCTTAAAAGTGTCATCTGAGATGAAGACTTTTTTCAGCATATTTTAAGATCTTCTTCCTTTTTCTCTCACTTTTTTAGAAATAATTGCCTCTCCCCCTTGATGTTTAGGTTTAGTCATTTAACTTTTATTGGGGAAAATAATAAAGGGTTTGTGTTTTTTTTTTTTTTTCTTAAATCTGTACCTACCTTAATATTAATTTTGCTGTATTAAAATTGGGATATTCTCACCTTATTAATATTTAAGTTAGATGCTTCTTCTGTCCCATACACAGCATTTCATGGTGCAAATGAGCCTCAAAAATTGTGATTTAGTCGAAGACATAAGAGAGAATTAAATGATGACACCACTCCAATGTTGTTCCTACAATAGGGAGTGTGTTCATTTAGGTCACATTCACTCACATTTGTGGTTCATGACAAAATATATAATATTTTTATAGATCAGATTTTTATTCCCAAGGCGTCACCAAATCTTTAAGAGCTAAATATCACTAAAAAGGGAGAAACAGAGACCTGTGCAGAGCCTTCCTGTGATTGAACTCTTCCAGTGTTGACATTTTCATCTGAAATTCCCTAATTTCCTTCAGGAAAGTTCCCAGCTGGGGCCACAAACCCTGCTCAGAGCCTCTCACCTCTCATGGAATGAGCAAACACAACTAATCTGCTTTTCATCAGCAATTCAGGCTACAAGCCCTCATTAAAAATACTCCCATTAAAAACACAACGTTACAGCCCAGCTACAAATAACTGTGATTTTCTCTGTGCCACCCCAGGATAATTCACTCGTAGAGAAACACAAAGACAGAATTAAAACCAGCTCGTGGTCCAAATTAACCCTCCATGTATTATTTCTGCAAGACACCACCTTAATTGCAATTATGCATTCAGGGATCAACACGATGCTTTGTTCTTAATTTGTACACAGTAAAACAAATGGGGTTTTAAAGGAATGAAAAAAGTAAATATCAGTCTGTGACAAATCATAATTACTGGGTGGTCACAGCTGTTTAAATTGACTCCTGCTAGGGAATTTCAGGTTATGACAAACACAGATTTTTTTTTGGAAGCTGCTTTGGACAGCACAGGAAGTTGGGGGGGTCGCTTCGTTTCTTTAAGAATTCCTTTAAAACACATTTACAGGGACAGGTTTGGAAATGACAGCAGTATTTTAGCACCTTGCTTTGCCTAAAATAATGACAACAGCACTCAGCCAACGGGAGGTGGCACCTGAGGACATGGGGCAGTGGTGGCCTTGGCAGTGCTGGGAATGGCTGGACCTGGTGGCCTTGGAGGGCTTTTCTGACCCGAACAATTCCTGATTCTATAGATAATCTCTGATTTAGTCCACCTGCTCCAGCCCTGCACGGAGCCAGGGAAGTGCAGCAAAGATGAACAGAAACAATGGAATGATGAAGTTTGGGAAAACCCTCAAGATCATCGAGCCCAACCATGCCCAGCACTGCCAAGGCCACCACTGCCCCATGTCCCCAAGTGCCACATCCACAATGTTTACTGAGCACTTCCAGGGATGGGGACTCCAGCCCTGCCCTGGGCAGCTGTGCCAGGCCTGGACAAACCTTTCCATGAAGGAATTGTTCCCAAATCTCCACCCTGAGCTCCCCTGGCCCAGCCTGAGGCCGTTCCCTCTCCTCCTGTCCCTGTTCCCTGGGAGCAGAGCCCGACCCCCCCGGCTGTCCCCTCCTGGCAGGGAGTTGTGCAGAGCCACAAGGTCCCCCCTGAGCCTCCTTTGCTCCAGGCTGAGCCCCTTCCCAGCTCCCCCAGCCCCTTTCCCAGCTCCATCCCTTCCCTGCACACCCTCCAGACCCTCCTGCAGTGGGTGTGGGATGCCCCACAGGCGAGGGCAGAGCTGGAACTCGCAGGGTGTTGAAAATCTTTGAGACACAAACGTTTTGTGCTGACCCCACTTTGTACATCAGAAGGTGCCACTGAGCAGGCAGCGACCTCCCATGTTAAAAGCTCTGCCTTTATGTCATGCAAGGGCAATTTTTTGATTTTCCTACTCAATAAAAGCAAGGTGCCCCGAGGTGAAACCTGTAAATAACAAATCCAAGCACAATCGGTGTTAATCCTTGAGCAGGAAAATGCTGCTATGATGATGTACAAACAAAATACAGGTTTTATCTCCTGTTTGGTTTTAGAGAATAAATAAAACTTGGTTCATTCAGCTGGAACTACAAAGGTAATTTCACTGCTGCCTCTGACAACAACTGAAACTTCATTTTCTCCTTTAAGAAGTCTCGGCACCCACAGGAGTGGGATCGATCAGGGTGAGAAGCAAAGCTGGGCTTCCCTTCCTCCTCTCCAGCTGAATCCAATATTTTCTCCTTTTATGTGCAGGGCAGTCCATGGACACATCACTGCCCAGAGAGGATTATTTGACTCAGGAGTAGGAGGGCAGGACAAACACGTGGGAAACTCCTCACCCCAGGGGAAGATCATCCAAAACCTGCTGGGCCTGGGCTGACAAGTCCCCCGTGCGAGGACTCTGCTGACCATAAAATTGGAATTCCACAATGGTTTGGGCTGGAAGGGACTTTGAAGATCAGAAGATCATGATTCCATCCCCAGCCATGGGCAGGGACACCTTCCACTGTCCCAGGCTGCTCCAACCTGGCCTTGGGCACTGCCAGGGATCCAGGGGCAGCCACAGCTGCTCTGGGCACCCTGTGCCAGGGCCTGCCCACCCTCCCAGGGAACAATTCCTAATTGCCAATATCCCATCCAGCCCTGCCCTCTGGCAGTGGGAGCCATTCCCTGTGTCCTGTCCCTCCATCCCTTGTCCCCAGTCCCTCTCCAGCTCTCCTGGAGCCCCTTCAGGGTCCAGAATTTGCTCCAAGGTCCCCTCAGAGCCTTCTCCTCTCTGGGCTGAACACTGATCCTTCCTGATCCCCATCCTTCTGCTGGAGGTTCTCACTTCCAAAATATTGCTGAAAAAAGCACTTTCTGCAAACACCCCCCTGGATTCACGGAAAACGTGCTCGGATGGGTTTGTGTGACTTAAACCAGCTGAGGTAACCCAGCTGATTTTGAGCAGCTGATCTTTGCTGTGAGCTGCATCAGCTCTGAACCTTCCCAAAGCCTTGTTCAGATTAAAACTTGGGGAAAAAAGAGCCCTTGGAACAATAAGAGCCCTTGGAACAATAAAGCCTTTGGCGTGTGGGTTAGAGACCCAAGGATGATAAAGCCCAGGCTCATCTGAACCTTCTCCAGAGCTGGTGATGCTCCTAATTGGGATGGATGTGCTTTGCCATACAAGAGCTGGGTAAGGATTGGGTTGTTAAAACACAGGTTTATAGGCTCCATCCTATAAAATGATGGATCAGGAACGTGTCTTGCATTATCAAATTACCCCAAGAATTGAAGTGTTTTGCATGTAAAGCTTCAGTGCTAATAACACTGTGCCAAATTAGTGGGAATGAATAGATGCTGAGTAAATAATCCCATTTTGTTGTTAGTTCCTAATGGATCTGTTGATAGGAAACAACCTCTCTATCTGTTTCCATCAGGATGATTTGATAACCCATCTGTATTAGTTAAACTGCAGATTTTGTAAACACTGAGGCCGAGTGATTTGTAACAGGAGCAGGATGTAGGAACCACTCTCCTAAAGTGTTTTTTAAATTGCTTTGCTCGCAGCTACAGAGTTTGCCATAAAGAATGATGCCTCATTGTGAAATTTCCCAGCCTCAGGAGTGGTCCTGGAGCTGAGGAAGGGACAGGCTGATGATTTAAGACTATTTAATGCCCTGCTTGTTGTGGAACAGAGAGCTGGAGACCTTCCTGCTCTAGCAGAACACAGCAGTGCAGTTCCTTAATGCCTGAACCTGGGAAACTGATTTATCACCTATTAGGTCTTATTAGATCCCATTCAGTGGGAAAAATGGACTGCTGGAGCTGGATGGCAGAAAATTAATTTGAAATAAATGTTATAGAGTCAAGCTTCTTCTCTTCTCTTCAAGTCTCTGTGGCTGAGGTTTTCCAGGTTGGGTGGGGGTTCTTGCAGGGAGGCACCTTGTGATCATTTTATAGTTTAGATTATAAAAAAACCAACAAAACATTCACAGTGCCCTCCTTGCACACCTCCTCCATGGAGGGGCAGGGGAAGGGCAGCTCTCCAGATGTGCCAGGGTATGGGATCCGCTGGGGAGGGGGCTCAAGAGAAAGGCTTTATTCATTCCAGAAGCATTTCTTCCCAGGAAAAGAAGCCTTTGCAGAGCTTTCCCCACAATTGCAGAATTTTATGAGTTTTAATCTATTGTTTAAAAATGTAGGAATAGCTTCCCAGTGCCAGAGGGCAGGGCTGGATGGGATATTGGGAATTAGGAATTGTTCCTGGGAGGGTGGGCAGGCCCTGGCACAGGGTGCCCAGAGCAGCTGTGGCTGCCCCTGGATCCCTGGCAGTGCCCAAGGCCAGGCTGGACATTGGAGCAGCCTGGGACAGTGGCAGGTGTCCCTGCCATGGCAGGGCTGGAATTCCATGACATCATTCCATGCCCATCGAGGTTAAACTCCCCAAAAGTTCCCAACCCTATGGATTCTTCAGGGTGAATATTTGCCCACACCTCTGTTGACCTTAAAAAACTAAGTATCACATCAACCTTCCTTAACTTTGCATCATTTTTCAGCTTTTGCACCCCAGATGTGAACTGGGCTATTCCAGCAGAGATATGGGTTAATATTCCCAAGGAAAATGGACAAGTTATCAAAATGGAGCTGAACATTCCATGTGAAAATAATCTATGAGCTGACTCCTGTTCTTCACTGCTGGTTGTTCACTGCATGGGCACAGGCAAATTACTTCATTCCTCCATGAATCAACTTGAACATCTGTAAGGTCAACATAATGCAGATGATCTTCCCCAGCTGCTCCGAGATTCTTCCAAAAATAATTCAAATTAATATTATTGTTGTTATATAAAACTGTCACTACAAATCTTTCTTTATGGCAAACGAAGCATCTTTGACAATGGCCCTTTAGCAAAGAAGAGCTGCACAAGTTGGCAAAGTTTAATTTTCCCACAATGCCCAATTGCTTGAGTAACAAATCCAATGGATGATTTTTCAATATAAAATGCAGGAATAAATTATATATATATTTTTTCTTCCCAAAAGATCATATTTGGCCCATTTGCCATTGATATTTGTGTGGTAATTACCTCAAAAAAAATTTTAAGTTAACTGAATTCAAGCCAAAATACCTTTAAATCATGTTCAAGCCAGAAGTACCTTTAAATCAAATACCCAGTTAAGTAAGTGGACTGTGAATGGAAGATCAAATTTATGTGTGACTTTTAACATCACATAAAAAATAAAAATATCTTTTAGCATGATAAATGAGGCACCATAATAAAATGCTCTTGAAAAAAGGTCATTAGAACATCATAGTTTAAAATTCATAGAAAATGGAAAACCACATACTGAATTCCTGATAAAGAAATCACTGATTTTCTTGAATCTAATATTGGCATGAAATTTATATAAACATTAGGTTGGAGTTTACACCAAGCTCTCTCCCAGCTCTCTGCTACAGCCTCAGAATCAGTTCAAAGACTGAAGTAAAATTGAAATGCGAATTAAAATAATCAAAACTGCAGCCTAGCTAATCCCTGAATCGTGGAATCATAATTGGTATGGTTGGAAAAAACCTCTGAGATCATCAAGCCCCACCATAACCAGAACCACCACCATGGTCACCAGTGTCCCCAGGGGCCACATCCAGAGGGCTTTGAAATCCCTCCAGAGATGGGGACTGCACCACTGCCCTCGACACCTTATTCCAGCATTTGACAATCCTTTCTGTACAGAAATTTCCCCAAATATCCAACCTGACCCTCCTGTGCAACAGTGGCCGCAGCTCGGAGCAGGACTGAGAGACAGAAGGATAGAGGAAGAGTAAGAGGAGCAAGAGCAAGAGTAAGAAAGTAAGAGAGGTAAGAGCAAAGAGTAAAGAGAGAGAAGTTCCCGTTACAATGCATTAAATCTTCTTCTATACTGAATATTCTAATATATTCTAATAATATATTAGATATATTTTAATTCTAATATATTCTAATAATATTCTACACTAACCAATGTAGTACAAGATACAAATCCTATAGCATTTACATATAGCCTATAAGAATCATTACATTACCATACTGGGTTATATTTTAAACCTAAAATCGACTCTTTGGACCCCTCTTGCCAGGCTGGTAGGGTCTGCTCTGACCCTGGGACTCTTGGTGAGGAGAAGGGCATTGTTTAATCCAAAGGGGATTACCTTCAGCTGGCCACACTATTGTTCTTCTGTTGTTCAGTAACAGAGGCTCGGCATCTGAGACACTGAAACTTGCTTTCAATTCTATTTCACTTATATGTTCCATACTCTCAAAGTCTAAACAGTCATATTTATAAGGCTTTCCTGTTTCATCCTTCCCAACAATGGGGACTCCACCACTGCCCTCGACACCTTATTCCAGCATTTGACAATCCTTTCTGTACAGAAATTTCCCCAAATATCCCACCTGACCTTCCTGTGGAACAGTTTGAGGCCATTTCCTCTTGTCCTGTCCCTGTTCCCTGGGATCAGAGCCCAACCCCATCCTGGCTGCTCCCCATCAGGGACTTTTAATAAATTCTTCCAATAAATTCTTCCCTAAGCCTCAATAACATCAGGAAACACCATCCTGGTGTTTATGTTCCCATCACCTGCATGCAGAAGGATCTGCCACTCTGTTCACATCACTGCTCTGCTGTGCTCCAGGACGGGCACTGACCCCATCCCTGGTGAGAAAACCCCTCTGACCTCCTGGGAGAGCCCTCCAACCCAGCTACAAACCCTTTTCCCAACATTTACCACAGCACATCCCCTTGCAGCAGCCCCTGGGCCCAAAGGCAACATCTGTCTGGACAATTTATGGCCATTTTTTGGAAGGCTGTGTGTGTCAGAGCCTGCAGCACACCCCAAAATGAGCAGCATCACATTTCAAACCTTGGCTGCTTTCTTGATGTCGCCGTGGCTTTACTGCTGCCATCCCTCCTGACACCTGGAGCATAAATTCTCCAGGTTTGTGCCTCGAAACACCTGAATTCTGACATTAAATCTGTCCCTTTCTTATCCTTCCTATAATTCAGCCTCCAAAATGGACCCAGGAACTCAAGGAAAAAAAAAAAAAAAAGGGTTAAAATTTAAAACCTTCACAAATCACGTCCTCCTTAACCTGGTGAATTTGCATGGCAGGATCTGCTTCCTGGAGAAGTTTTCCTGCATTTCTATGGGATTCCTTGCCAGTCTTCAAGCAAAGTTCCTGAATACTGGCTCAGGTACATGCAGACATAAATTCTTGCAGGGATGAGCAAGTTTTACAAGTTGTTGCTTCTTTTTTTCTTTTTAAGCTTCTTCAGCAGAACTTTGTGCTACTTTTTAGATTTCTTTCACACCAATATAACTCACCAAAATCTCATTACAAAAAAAGAGAAGTATTTACACTGAGTTACTGATAAAAGAGAAAAAAGTATGAAACTATTCACTTGTACCATCTTACTTCTGTATCTGGGAAATAAATTTAAAATAGGAAATGAATTTAAAATTTTTAAAATTTAAAAACAACTTGTGCAAAAACGTTTACAGTTTTTCATAGAGGAAGGAAAAACCACATTTTTCCTCCTCCAACAATCTGCAGAGTCAGAGCACAAATTCCATTCACTCTTTTCAAAACCTGGGCTTTAATTTCCTTTTTCCTTTTAATCTCTGGGCTGCCCTGACCCAGGTATAAATAAGCAAAGTGCAGACTCCAGGTGTTGCTGCCCTGGATGGATGGGAAGGAGCTGCACTTTGTGTCCCTCCCATCTCCCTGTGCTCTGCTCTGGGGCTCCTCAGCATTTCCCCATCCCAACAGCACCCCCAGAGCCAGGGGATTTGTGATTCAGGGAAAAAAGGGAATGTTTAATGTTTTGTGAGCTGGCAATGGACAAAGCAGTTGCTTTGTGCAGTCAAGGAGAGCTCAAGGACACAATGTTCACCTGGAAACCCAGAGCCAGTGCTGGTGAGTCAACTGCAAAATATCCCAGCCAGGAAAAAAATCATTTTCATAAACATGACATTTTAATTATCCTATTAATTGTAGATCAAAAGACTTACATGGTGGAGTAACAACATTGCATCAATTTAAGTTTGAAATTTAAGTCTGTGTAACCAACACAGAGAGATTAATCTAGGAAGAATTGGGCACGGAGGGGAAAGAACAGGTGACCAAGATTTAATTCTGAATTTTTTTTTCTTTTGTGTGTTATAAAAGTTAATAAAAAATTAGGATTGTTGTTGGATCACAGCTTGGATGGGCTGTTGAACAACCTGGGATAGTGGAAGTGTCCCTGCCCATGGCAGGGGGTGGAATGAGGTGGGATTTAAGGTCCTTCCAACCCAAACCATCCTGGGATTCTGTGACTGTACCACGAGCAGTTTGCTCAAGCACTCAACAGCCAAAATGCAGCACTCAGAGAGTAAATAAATACATACATTAATCAAAGCACAAGCAATTAATCAATATCCAGAAGGGGGAAAAACAACCAAAAAAAACCACACAGAAAAAACTCACCTAAAAAAAATGCTGAACAAACCAAGCAAAAAACCCAACAAAAGTCAAATTATTCCCAGTGACATCTGAAAAATTTGTGTAGGGGAATTTAGATCCGCACAATGATCAGATCAGTAACACATTTAAATGGCTATCACTGTGTTCCAGTGGACAAACAGTGACCAGCACTAGAAAACCTCTTTTTCTGCTCTTGGTGCATCCTAAGTGCATCCTTCACCCCGAATTTCCTAACTGATGCACCAAACTTACTGATACAAAACCAGAGAGTAACACAAGATGAAGCCTTTACATGGTGATTTTCTCTCAAAGCATAAAAAACCAAACCATGTAAATCTCCTTTTTTTTTTTTTTAAATTTTAGAAAAGGCTGTTTCAGGATTGTTCCTCTGCAGCCTAGAGCTCCTGACAGAACCTGCAGCATTTCCAAATCCAGCCCTGGCTCTGTAAGATGCATTGCAGTACTTACATCCCAAACAGGCTTACTCACTGCATGGAGAGAATTCATTTATTATTAAAGAGCACTGGGGAGGAGGCAAAAAACCCCTAAAACCCTAAAGCAAACTGGTTCAGTATCAGTGCAATTTCATTTATTAACACAGCTGGAAATGAGTTGGTGGTAACTCTTTGGGACATGGACAGGACACGACAGGATGAGAGAAAATGGCCTCAGGGTGCACCAGAGGAGGGTCAGGTTGGATATTGGGAAAATTTCTTCCCTGAAAGGGTTGTCCAGCCCTGGGACAGCTGCTCAGGGAAGAGGTGGCGTCCCCATCCCTGGAGGGATTGAAGAGCTGTGTGGATGTGGCACCTGGTGGCCTTGGCAGTGCTGGGGGAATTGGACCTGATGGTCCTGAAGGGCTTTTCCAACCTAAACTGGAAGTACAGTTTTAGGACTCCGTGGATTCATCCTTCCTGACCATGCACAGCTGCCACGTTTACAGCCCCAGGAACATCTCCCACAAATCAGATGGAGGAAAGAGAAACCTTCAGCTTTTCCTAGCAACCACAGAATAATCCCACATTGGTTTGGGTGGAAAGGGACCTCAGAGATCATCCCATCCCACCCCTGCCACGGCAGGGACACCTCCCACTGTCCCAGGCTGCTCCAGCCCCAGTGTCCAGCCTGGCCTTGGGCACTGCCAGGGATCCAGGGGCAGCCACAGCTGCTCTGGGAATTCCATCCCAGCCCCTGCCCACCCTCCCAGGGAACAATTCCTAATTCCCAAATCCCACCTTATCCTGCCTTTCTACAGCTTAAGGCCATTCCCCCCGTCCTGTCCTATTCCTCAACCCACCAAATCTCTCCTACTGCACAAGAACCTGCCCTTGGCACCCACCAAGCTTTAACAGCATTTATTTGCTATTCATCATATCTATCCACGAAATACAATCCAGCCCTTCCAGATTTTCAACTGAATGAGCTGAAAAACCTGGAAAAACCTCACGTGTCAGTCAACCCTGTCTCATCTCCAGCTGCCCATCTCAGGTTAATTGTGGAGCATCGTTATCTCACTCCACGTTCCTGCTGTGAGGTGTCTCTGACAGACTGAACTGAGATTCCCCAGATCTGGAGATTAATTTCCATCATCAGCGAGTCTTGGAGCTGTTCTGCTCATCCCACACCCACATCTCTGCCCAAAACCCACTCCAGGGTGTCTTAAAACAGCCCCCTTCTATTTATCAGCTCTAACAAACCTCTCCCCGTGTTAAATCAAGGCAAGTGCTGCGTTCCATCCATCACACTTCCACAGGGAGGATTTCCATGTCAGAACAAGGGAACAGCTTTCACAGAAACATGTAAGTAGAAGGGATTAGATATTTTACAGCAGAGAGAACAGCGAGCTCTGATACAAAACTCCATGTACAGGCAAAGTTTACAAATTTCAATCAAATCCAGGTTAAGCACAAAATGGAGGAGTCCAATGTCAGGAGAACCACGTCAAAAAATGCTCAATGCAACAGTGGTTTTGCACTCTGGCTTCAGTGCAGTAGTTATTTCCCACCAACTTTCAGACCAAACAAATTAGCAATTCATGCTACAGATGTCAGAAGTTATAAAGGAAATTAATGCAACAGTCGAGCTGAAATGAGACTGAGGAAAATGCTGTTCCCTGTGGACTCGTACGTCCACACACCGAGTTCTGCTTTGTGAAGATAATATCCAGAAAGTGCTCAGCAAAGCTTAAAAAATAAATATCTAAACCAACTTTTTTTTTTTTTTT
>VXAX01000617.1:86746-180533 GCA_013399835.1 Leptocoma aspasia | reverse complement strand
TTTTTTTTTCCAGAAAAGCATGTGTGGTTTTGGGGTTTTTTAAAGATTTAATATTGAAGGATTTGATGTAAATTTGTCATTGGCAAAACTCCAGTTTTCTTCTAAGGGGTTTTATTCTATGAGTTTTGACTAATGCAAATAATAGGTTTGAAATCCTGACTAACAGTGAAACAAACTCAGTTCTAAACTAGAAATCCAACAACTACTGCATTGATGGGACAAGGGAAAATGGGATTTTGGGAAGAAATTGTTCCCTGGGAGGGTGGGCAGGCCCTGGCACAGGGTGCCCAGAGCAGCTGTGGCTGCCCCTGGATCCCTGGCAGTGCCCAAGGCCAGGCTGGACACTGGGGCTGGGAGCAGCCTGGGACAGTGGGAGGTGTCCCTGCCCATGGCAGGGGTGGAGTGGGATGAGCTTTAATGTCCCTTCCAGCCTGAACCATCCTGTGGTTCCATGATTCCATGCAGAGTGAGAATCCTCTCAAGAGACAGTCACAGCAGAGCTGAGCACAGGCTCTCCAAGGAGAACCAAACTCCCTTCCTTGCTTTTCTCTGTGCTCTTCCCAAGGAACACAGCACCAGATGATCCTTGAGATGTCCCTCCAGCATGGGATCCTATAATTCCATGATATATTCCATGATATATTCCATATCCATTGTTCAAGAGACATTCCAGAAGGGCCAAGGAGCATCAAGGCCCCACTGCTCCCTCAGCAGTGTCAAAACATTATAATGGAATAAAAGGCTTTGGAGCTTTGGACAAACCGGAAAAAGATGAAAAATAATTCTTAAGGAACCTAAAATCCTTAAATTTTATCAAAAACACTGAAAATTACAGGTTTATGAAGAACAGAAAACTCTGGCTAAGAAATATGATTTTCAGGGATACAAACACTGGCAAGTGCTGAATGCACATCTCTAAATCTAAAAAGCGCTAGAGGCTGCAACAAAACAGGAAAGTACAGCCCAACATGACACCAAATATAAGGTAAAAACTGTGATTCCTAGCTCAAATATGGAAATATTACTCCCTAAGAAAACTTCTTCCTCATTTTCCTCGAGGAAACTCGACTGAAGTGGTTGTGGAAGGAGCACGTTGTCAAAAATAGCCTGACAAATAAAAAGTTAATCCGTGTTCAAGAGGAACTTACAGAAAACATGTTTGGTTTTGACAGTTGGCAATTTCACTTTGATTTTTAGAAATGAGACGTGGTTTCTGCATGAGAACATGCAAAACAGTCCAGAAGGAAGAACATGAGACAACAAGTGTGGGAAGGAGAGTGAATCCTCACAAAGGCATCCTAGTATCACACCTCCCGTAAAAACCTCACTGACATGAACACACAACTGAACCTCATCCCAGAAATGTTTCTGTTTGGATATCTTTATCAGGGAAGTGTCAGAAAATCATCGATTATTTTCTCCTGCATCTTTTTTTTTGAGTACTTCTGTTACACCTCACATAGTGCAGACGTGACCAGGCCACTACAGGCAAATCATACACAGTAATTACATTTTAACAGTCAAACACAGAGAGGAACAAACCCAGGGAGTGCCTGAGCCCTCAGAAGGAAAATTCCAGCATTAAGAAATACTTAATGTCATAAAGGTGATTTTTTTTGTTAGCACAGAATTGCTGTTCCTTTGATTGTGATAGGAACCAAAATACATTTTCACATGGAAGATCAGAAAAGAAGAAATTAAATTTAAAATGGGGGGGTTGCTCCATTGCAGCTCCCTCTCTTTGAAGCCACTTGCAGGAAACTTCTCATGCCACTGATAACCACAGTGACCTGGGAAATAAATGACAGCTTTCACACTTTCTGCAGCAGCCATACATGATTATTTTTTCCTTTTCCTGGACTTGCTGGCAAGCAGCAAACAACTCTCACAGAGGGCAGGTGGGTGCTCTCCCAGTGTCCAGGTGAGGGCTTGGGGAACCTGAAGTCAGGCAGGGATGGAGAAGGTCAGAGCAGGAACAGCAAAGGCATTTCCAGAGTGCCTGGATGCTCTGGATGCAGGCTGGGAACATGGAACAGGCTCAGGGAAAGAGGGAAGGTGCAGGGGGAAGCCCTTCCCACACGTCCAGGACAAAAAAATCTGAAAAAGCTGGGAGAGCAAAGCTCCTGTCCCAGGCAGAGGAAATCCAAACAGATCCCTGAACACACTGACAGTAAATTCCCTTTGCAGCTCAACAGGCCTTTGGTGAATGTTTATATACAAGGAATTTAAAGAAGGAAGAGGTTTGCTTTTAATATCTTACGTAATATCGCTTTGAACATCCCAAATGAAAAACATGCTGGAAGTTTAAAGTTCAGCCACTCAAGGCACAGGATTTGCAGAGTGTGTGCCTCAGGATGGATATTTTCAGACACCAATGATAATCTATATCCATCACCTGTATCGTAGAGATGCTCTCGGGTTGGTTAATGTTAAAAAATCATGAATTTACCTTCTCAGTTCAGCCTGTTCATCCCAAGATGTAGAAATATCTCTGTTTTACTACCTGCAAGTGCCTGCTTTCCTGTAACACTTCTGATGGAAAAGGAGAAACATCCGTCAAGAAAGGCTGAGCTCAAGCTCTGCCTGCAATGCACTGAGAGAGAAGATGACTTTTCAGTGCTTATTTCAGTGATATAAACCTTCAAAGAGGTGATACCCAATGATCTGACACCTCTTTTCTCTCTAAATACTCTTTAAACTCTTCCTGCCCTACAATCACCCATCTGTTACCTCAGAGCATGAATAATTTCCTTCTTTTTTTAAAAAAGCCTTCAGCTCTTCCTATAATGGCTGTGCTTTCTCATACTCCAACTGTAAAAGCTTGTTTTCTAGAATATGTTCATGAAATATTTCTGATCCTAAAATTTAATAACCCCAGGAAAGGCCTGGCTGGCTTTTTTAAGCATCGAGGCTGCCGCTCTCAGAAGCCAAAATGCTGCACCATTGTCAGTCCCTGAAAAAGATGAAAATTCAGAGAAGGAATGTGTTGGCAAGGTAAGAGCAAGCAGGGTTCTAGGCATATTTTACCCAAATTGTATTAAATTAATAACTGGGTTGTACAATATTTTTGTGATTCATTAAAAAGATAATACATTCAGAGCAAAGTACTGTTTTATACTATGTGCAATATCTCTGTTTAGTCAAGCTGCTCTAAGTGCTGAAAATCCTGAAGTCACTCATTGATGATCAAGCCCACAGAATTTCAGTGCAAAGCTCACCACAGAAATCTGAATTCCAGACTAACAGCCAAAAACACATTTAGGCCTGAAAATAATATCCAAACAAGCATTTTTTGTTACTTTTCAAGACTGAAATACTGGCTTTTTTTACAATACTGGAAAAGATTAATAAACCCCAAGTGTGAAAAAGCAGCACATATTTCACTCCCTGGGTATTTTTAAATGGGCAATGATGCTGATGTGGAAAAATAATGATTTGAAGTGAAAGTTGCTACACCTTCCCTGTTAAAAATACACATCACGTGGTGTCAGTTTTGACGTGGTAAAAATGGAGCCCTGCTTTGGGATTTAACACTTTCAGCTTTATTTAATTAGCTCCTTCACTCTGCTGCTTTTATAAGCACCAAGTGTTCCCACATTGTGTTTATACATCCTGTGCTAAAAACATCCCAGAATGTTCATATTTGGGGCTGGGACGTGGACACCCTTCCTGGGGGGCTCAATGTGCACAAAATGAGCAGTCAGGGCACCGGAATTCCACTTAAAAACTGGAATACCACATCCAGGTGGGTTTGGGTGCTAAGGTAGAGCATTCTTCCCTTCCACCACAGGATCAGGGGATTATTCAGGTTGGAAAAGCCCTCTAAGATCATCAAGTCCAACCTGGCATTCCAAAGCCACCACCGACCCATGTCCCCAGGTGCCACCAGGATGCTCCATGGCCTTTGGATTCCCACCCCCAAAGGGCACCATCATCATTTTCTCAGGCTTGGCTTTGGTCACATGTCCCAGGGATCATTTCTCCTGTGGGCACCTACGGAGCAAAACTCCTCTGGGTGGTCCCAAGGAATGTGGTGCTGCAGGCACCAAAACTGGCTGGGAGGAGCCAGGAAAAGCAGAATAAACCTGGAAAAGTCCCCAAAGCTCCATGAAATGAGAAAGCAAATACTTGGATGCAGCTTCATCCCAAACACCCACACTGGTACAATAATGTGGATTCAAATGTTCATGAGCTCATCCCAGAGAGAGCTAAACTTTGAGTATCTACACACCAGGGCCTCTGGAGTGGGTTCAGGCAGCAGTGGAGAAAAGAACATTAGAATCATGAAATAAAGTGTAAAATTTAAAATGACAGTTAAGGGTTTTCTCAGTTGTAATTAGGAAATTGTAAGAAAACTTTAAATTAAAGGAAGGCTTTCACTAAAGGATCTGTCTGAGGAAATATAATCTGCCAAGGGTTTCTGCTACTGCTGAAGTAAACAGAGCACAAAACAAAAACCAAAAATGTGTAACAACATTATTATCCATCGTTTACTGCACAACTTATTGAATTCTTCTTGCTTAATTTGATAAAAAAATATCATAAAACCCAAACTGATGAAGATATTGGCTGGTAAAAGGCTTCTGACTACAGTCATCCCAAAGTACCTTAATGTCAACCCAGGTTTAGATTCCAGAAGGGAAAATAATATTGGAATCATTGTGCTCCATTTGAAATTACTTTGGCAAAGCTTCTTCAGGTCTCAATCAGCTCTTAGCAGAGAATTACCACGACACGCAGGCTAATAACCTCTTACAGCTTTCTTTCTATACAATGTGTTAAACCCAGCAGTTCTCAACGCTGTCAGGATGCAAGCTGGGAAAAAAAACAGGGCAAGTAGCCAAAAAAATGAGTTGGCTTTCCAAGGATCTTGTTAAAAACAAAGGAAAGCAGACATCCATAGCATCCTGTGGGTGATGGTTCCAAAAAGTGAGGAATAAAAAGCCATTTTCAACATTCTCTTGCTTTTTCTTAGTGTAGCACTTGAGCCACACTGCCTCTTTCACTCAGCTGTGTGCAGCTCCTGTGCCCTATTTTTCCTTAAAATATCCCAGTTCTGAGCCAGCCTGGGAAATGACAGACTGGGAGGTGCCTCTCAACTGCTCCTGACTTTAGAGCAGGTAAAATACACCAGGGATACACCCAGCAGGGCAAACTGGTGTTTGGGAGGAGCAGCCACTCCTACCTGTGATTCCCTGTGAAATACCCTCAGTGGAAAACCCACAGCAGTAACATGGGATGTCCCCTGGATGAAAGATTATTCCAAATAGTTAAATATTATTCTAAATAGTCGAAATAGATTCTAAATAGTCTAAATATTATTCCAAATAGTGACAGGATGAGAGGAAAGGGCCTCAAGTTGTGCCAGGGGAGGTTTAGGTTGGATATCACAGAAAATTTCTTCATGGAAAGGTTTGCCCAGCAGGGCAGGGGTGCAGACCCCATTCCTGAGGTGTTCAATAAATGTGTGGATGTGGCCCTTGAGGATGAGGTGGTGCTGCTGGGTTGATGTTGGACTCTGCTCTCAGAGCTCTCCCCCGACCTTAACAATTCTACAATAAACCCACAGACTCCTTGGAGTTCCCCAGCTCTATAAGACACATGGAGCATTCAAAAGGTTTTGAAGGGATTGAATTTGCCCCCACTCCAAGCAGGACAAACAGTTCATGCCCAGGGATTTTCCAGGTCTAAACCTTCAGCGCTGTCTCGTTACCTAAAACTTTGCAAGGTGCCAAAAATAGCAAAGATTTCTTCTTTTAACAGAAGAAAAGACGAAAAAAATCTCTAAAAAACCCTTTGTTCACCTTTTTCCCCTTGAACTCAAGAACAGCAGCAGTTGGGATCATTTTATCCCTCTGTGTTTCTTCCTAGTGCAGGAAGAAAAAAGCAATTCTTTGCTTCCAAGTCACTGGAATTTTCTTGCAGCAAAGCAAAGTTGAAGTGTCACGGGGTTGCTGCTGAGCAATGAAGGTGGAGCTAATATTCCACAGCAATATTTTGGAAGAAAAATTAAAAGCAAGTTGTGCTTTAGGATGAAGAGGACCTGCAACAGCCTTCTCCTGGTTTGACAGAGCTGCTGTGGTTCCGAGACCTCCATTCCCGGCAGGACAGCAAACCCCATCCACCTTCAGGGACAGGAAAATGTCAAGGGAAGCACAATAATAAAATCCAGAAAAAGCAGCGGATCACAGTGGATGCTGGACATGGTCACCAGCCCAAGCCCATCTTGCTGCAGGAAATCTTCCCAAAAACCCAAGACGGCTCCAAACACAGGAAAACCGTAATTAAGATGATACAATTATGACCAACAAGGTAATTATTTTAGTGCTGGAAATCTTTATTCCACCTCTAGACCCCAGGAGGGATTAACCATGACCCAAATAGATGGAAGGAGTGCTCAAAAAAGGAGCAGATGGATTTGGGAGGGCTGGGACACCTCACACCCACATCCCAGCATTGGCAGCTTCACCGGGTGCTTCTCAGAATCCCAGACGGGTTTGGGTTGGAAGGGACCTTAAATCCCATCCCATTCCACCCCTGCCATGGCAGGGACACCTGCCACTGTCCCAGGCTGCTCCCAGCCCCAGTGTCCAGCCTGGCCTTGGGCACTGCCAGGGATCCAGGGGCAGCCACAGCTGCTCTGGGAATTCCATCCCAGCCCCTGCCCACCCTGCCAGGGAACAATTCCTTCCCAAAATCCCATCTGTTGCAAGAACATATTATAAGTTTTTCTGTATGCAAGTTTGCAGAAGAATCTTCTCATGGGAAGGTATTATTTTTACTGTCTTTTTACTCTGTGTAAGTTTCTGTAAACAAAATCTCTGGTTTGTGTTTTAAGGACATTTTTAGATTCCTCTGCCTGTCTCCTGACAGTGGAAGATAGAGGTTCTCTCTTTCAATCTATGAGGTGAAAGACTGTTATCTCTCTGATATTGTAAACATTCTAGCATTCTGGTACAGAGAATGAAGAAGTAAGGATCTGAGCTCTGTACCTGGGCAGAAAATAGCTCAAATCCTTCTAAACTATAGAGTCATTTTAATAAATCATATTTAGCCTTCTGATATTATTGTCAAAAGTGCTTTGCTAATGAACGAACCACACCAATACCCATCTAACCCTGCCCTCCTTCCATGACTTTTCCATCACAAATGATCACAGATTGCAGAAATTAAGGAGAAAACCAGATCATGAAATCCAGTGGGCTGCCCCAACTGCTCACCAGTTCTCACAACCACACCATTATCAATATTCCACCAATGCCAGGGACATTTCTAACTCCAAAGGCTGGGAGAAAACCACCTGCTGAGGGGTGGAAACCATCAAGGGAAAAGAGCACCTGCTGAAGAATATTCCTTCAAGGAATCTCAGCTCTTTGAATAAGAAAATCCTCCCTTATTTCAAACACAATCAAGCATATTCATTTTCCTCCCAGGTGCAGTTAATTTGACAGGTCCAATGCTAAAGCAAAAATCCTGTAAGGTCTTTCCTGAAAAGGTCAGTACATTATGCAACGGGGTTTTATGGACAGCAAAAAAAAATCCCAGCATGTACAGAAATTTTAGATGATTTATCAATGTGCATTTGTGTCTTTTATTCCCAGATGAAGAGCAAACTTTGGGGCACACGAGTTAATTTTGAGAGCTGGTTCCTAAGGAAGTTACAAGCTTTCAAAATTGTTATCCTCGGTCTGTACATGGGAAATAGTGGGAGGTTTTTCTATACAGAGAAATATTCAGCACTAAAGAAAAACAAAATTGCTCCCATTTGAAGTCTTATTGCATTCCAGCCTTGAATTAAATTATTCGATTGTTCAAGCTGCATGTCTGGACTCTTAAACTTTCTGAGTAAGCACGGAATCCTGTAGGAAATGCATTAATAGTCAGGAAAAGTAGCAGCAATTCCTTCTAATCCAAGCTTTTTGTACTGTTCAAACTCTTCTTGAAACAATGCATCCCTTGGCCTCCTAAAACATAACTGCATTTCAAACACTTCCCTCATCCCAATTCCAATTTGGAAATGCAAACCAGTTACCCTATTCCACTAAAACATACATTGAGGAAATATTTAAGTGATCAGGGCCCCAGTTATAAATTCAGATTTTTCAAGTTTTCTTCACTGATCATAAAATTGAGTGGTTAAGGTTGGAAAAAACCTTTAAGGTCATTGAGTCCAACCCTCAACCCACCTCGTTCCAGATGATTTTGGAACACTTCCAGGGGTGGGGATGCCACCACTGCCCTGGGGAGTGCTTGACAACCCCTTCCATGAAAGAATTTTCCCTAATCTCCAATCTAAACCTCCCCTGGAGCAATTTAAGGCCATGAATAATGTCTTTGAACATGGAATCAACACAAGCCTGAACCCACTAAGGGATTTGGGAAATGAAATGATGATTTTAAAGCTTTTTTCTGCTCCCTCCACCCCAATCCCACAGATTCAATAACACCTGATAGGTGTGAAACCGGAGTACTCTGCTTTTCCTGTAGTTTGCAATCCAAATTCTTTGCCATTTTTGTGGCCTCTTTTTCCCCTCATCCAGCAGGAGCTCAGGATGGATTTGAAAGAAGAGCTTTTGCACTTACACTCATCTGATGGATGCAACTTGACTGGTCAACAATGTAAGTGCAAAGAGCCTGTTTTCATACATTTATTAAAACCATCCTGCTTTTGTTTCCATAAGCCTGCCTGGAACCCAGCAGAACACCACAATTAAGCCAAATTTCCATAAGCTAAACCCCGATTTTAGTTTGGCTGTGGGTGCCTTGTCAGGGAGGATAAACTCAGAGGCTGCTGAAGCCTGGGCTGCTTGGGAAGGGTCTGAGTTCCAGGAGTTGCAGCTCCTGACACACACAGGGTTTGCCCACTGCTGATGGATGGTCACAAACATCACTGGAGGGAATTCTGAGAGCACAGCACAGATCTGACAGGTACTGCTATGACAACCAGGCAGCAGAACTGCCTACATTTCCCTGGAAGCTCCAAAAATAAACATTCCAGGACATGTTTATCCAGAGTGTCTCCCCCGTCCTTTGTCCTCCTCTTTGCAAGGCTATTTTTTTGGCTTTTCACACAGAAAATTCGTCAGGATTCTGGGCTGGTGGGATGGGTTTGAGGGTATTTTCTCCATGGAAGGTGTGGGGTTTGGATTTGTGCTGGGAACAGGAGGCATAACACAGGAACATTTTTGTTGCTGCTGAGCAGAGTTTGGGGCTGTGACAATTCCCTGGGGAGCTTTCCCAGTGCCCAGCCATCCTTTGGGAAGAATCTTCTCCTAATATCCCAGCTAACGCTCCCTGACACAACAGGTAACTCCCTCCAGATTGCCTCCCCAGGCCAGCTCTATTTCCTCTGGACAAAAAAAAAAAAAAAAAAAAAAAAAAAAAAAAAAAAAAAAAACAACAGAGACAAGAAACCTCATTTTCACTGAGAGCATCTCATCCCTTTCTCTCCGACTTCAAAAGGCAAAACAAACAGGTATTTTATGTAAATGTGGACATTAGAAACAAAAAATAGAACAGCAAACATCAAATTCCTTTTTCACAGGCAACTCAGCTTCCACTGGCACAGCTGCAGATGAAAGTAGCAGCTACAAATTAATATATCATAGGGTCTTACCAAAGGAACTGAATTGTCTCAAATGCCAAAAGTAAGACCAAAGACTAAATTATTTTCATTTACGGAACCACAGAGAGGAATTGCTTTCATGTTCTGAGTTATGTGTTTAGGAGGAACCTAAGTTTAGCTTGTCAGCTTCTGACAAAAGTTAAAAACAATTCCTAAAACATTTCAGAATCATTTCAAAACATGGTTTCGATGGGGGAAATGGAAACAAGACAAAATCCCTGCCTTTTTTTAAACTGCTTTTACAGTTCCAGCTCCTCGTGTGTGTTTGCCTGGAGATGCCTGGAATGAAGAATCTGCCTCCAAAGCACTTCCCAGCCCTATCCAGAAACACAGGAAAACTCCCTGACTGCTTAAAACTGTTAAATACAGATATTATGGCTTGAACTTCCTGAAAATGCGGGCACAGACAAACCTTTCAACAGCTGGAATTTAAAGGTGGACAAGCATCCTAAAAGGAATTGTAAGACATTTCCAGCTCCTCCTTACAAGGAGCTGTTTCAAAAGTGCATTTAATGGTCCCTTATCTCTGCCATCCCTCAGTGGTTTTTTCCACCTCCTTTCCTTTGATATTGTTATTTATACTCAACCAGGGGCTGATCTGGACCAAAATTTGGAAATGAAAGGAAAAGCCACTGCATCAATTTGAATGTTCTCTTCTTTTACCCCCAAAATAAATTATTTTACCCCCAAAATGCTGATCAGCCACTTGCAGCCAATTCCATCAATTTGGTAACACCAAAACCTGGGGCTCTGAATCAACAAATTGCTTTGCTAAAATGAGAATTTTACTACATGAGACAAGTCAGTAAATNCTGCCATCTGAAAGGAGTTTGAAAAGCATAAAAAAAATTTAAAAAAAAAAAAAAAAAAAAAGGAAGAATTCTCTTGTTAGATATGAAGATTTCTTGTGTTTGGCATGAAAGGCAGGAATAAGTGTGATTCCCTGTGGTGCTGGAACAAAGGCATGGGATGAGATCCTGAATTTGGGATGTGATCCTGAGCCTGGCACAGCAAAACTGGGAGGAGGAAAGAGAGAGGACCCTGATGCCTTCANTCTACATATTTATCCCACTGGTGAAGGTCAAAAAAATTAATACTAAATTTGAACTAAACTTATATTTGCAAGTATTCCCTGCAATCTACTCGTTCACATGCATTTCTCTATTTCCCCTCTTTCCCCATGGCTACAACTTTATCTCATCCAGAATATTTGAAGCCACTGCTAAATGCAGAGTATTTTAATCTGGAAGCAAAGCACTGCATGGAGAGGAGCTTTAGGAGAAACCTCCTAAAGGACTGGTCTAAAAGAGGAATTAGAGCTTGATTTTGCAGCTATTTTTATTCTTTTTCTCATTGTTTCACACTACCAGATACATTCCATGCAGAAAACAAATGAAATTGTGGATACACTTAAAATTTAGTTAAAATTTAGTTCCCTTGATTTGGCTCACAGCACAGAAACTGCCCAAGGAGGTGCTTTCAAAAATGACACAAAATTGCACATTCAGAGTTATTTCTATGGAGAGATGCCACAGCTTTAAAAGACAGAATTTGTTCTTAAATTTCATCTGGTTTTCTTCAATAAAACTTTACAAGGGTGGAAATAAATGGAGCAGATGGACAAAACAAGGTATTTTACAATGCAGCTTTCTGGGTTTGGAAAGCACATTAACTCCAACAGGAACAATGGAAAGCACAGGAATCAACAGAGACGAATTTCCAAAGGAGCTGGTGCAATGGGAATGAAAGAATGAGGGAATTAGGGACGAATGACCCCCCTTAAGACATCTGAAGATACACCAAAAAGACTGGGAAATGCTGTTGTTTTTAACTTTAAATACTACTCAGATATTCTACGGGCACTGAGGGGAGTCAGGAACAATCAAAGATCATCAACACATCCCATTTCTGCTACCTCGGGACTTCATGTTCAGTGTGGGATAAAGACAAGACTATTTTTAAGGATAAAAATTCCAAGTGTCTGCCCTAACTGTGAACCATGGTATTTTGTATTGCTCCAAATTTTCCATGAGGAACTGCCTGGGGGAAGGATCCCTTTGAGCTTTAAGGAAAAAAACCATTGGCAGGGCAAGGTTCTTTCTGTACCTTTGCTCTTTCATTTCTATGGCCGGAATTTCACAGCGCCAAATAAAAGCCAAGGTGAAATCCCCACCCAAATGAACACTGAGAGGTCACCTGGCAATAATGTGCAGAGAACACAATTCCAGACTGGTTTGGGTGGGAAAGGACCTCAAATCCCATCCAGTGCCACCCCTGCCATGGCAGGGACACCTCCCACTGTCCCAGGCTGCTCCCAGTGTCCAGCCTGGCCTTGGGCACTGCCAGGGATCCAGGGGCAGCCACAGCTGCTCTGGGAATTCCATCCCAGCCCCTGCCCACCCTCCCAGGGAACAATTCCCAATTCCCAATGTCCCATCCAGCCCTGCCCTCTGGCACTGGGAGCCATTCCCTGTGTCCTGTCCCTCCATCCCTTGTCCCCAGTCCCTCTCCAGCTCTCCTGGAGCCCCTTTAGGCTCTGGAAGGGCTCTGAGCTCTCCCTGGAGCTTCTCCTCTCCAGGTGAGCACCCCCAGGTGTCCCAGCCTGGCTCCAGAGGGGCTCCAGCCCTGGAGCAGCCCCGTGGCCTCCTCTGGATCCTGTCCCTGAGCTCATTGTCCCTCCTGTGCTGGGCCAACACAAGGAACACAGTAACAGAATATGTATTTAGGTTCTGCATACAAATTTGCATGCATGTTCAGTGAAACTAAAAAAGAGACCTTTAGTAAATAATTAATCACAATTTCTAATCACACTGCAATTGCTCTGTCTCCACTTATCACTGCCAGTTAAGGCATTAAGAGTGCCCAAGCACAAACCTTCCCAATCCTATCCCAAACTCTCCCAAACTTCAGGAACCCCAGAGTTCTCCTGTTCACAGGTAACTCACGCTGGGAGGGTTTCCCAACACCCCCAACGCAGCTCCCAAGGCCCTCAGAGTTGCTGAAGCAAAACCATTTTCAAAATTAATAAAAAAATAAATAAATCCAAAGGGCTTCAGATGCTCCTCATCAGCTCTCCAAGTGCTCCTTATTTCAAACACCAGGTGCTTCCCAAGCATTCCAAACCAGCAGGAAGAACCCAAAGATGGCTTAATCCCCTGACTCCTGTTTATTCAGAACAGATTTTATTAGGGAGTTAAGGAGACTTCAGAAGCCAAGATTGAAGTTATGGTGCATTTTTATAAGGAGAGCAGGAGCTGTGGTTTGGGATTTTATATAAGGAAACACTGACAACTTTACAGCCATGGTAGCTTCCAGTAAATGCAGAAGAGATTTCTCCAGGCAACTGGTAAATATAATGTTTTCCCCTCATACTTTCATCTCAGTACACATAAAAGCATTTGACACACTTAATAAAATGTCACCAGCATAAAACACTGCACAAAGGAACACTAAATAATGACAGAACTGCAATTATGGGGGGAAAAAATGAGCATTAGGAACATTCTCAGCCTCTCTCTACATTACTGGGGTGATGGAATTTGGATTTAAAAGCTTTCTTAATTCTTCCTGTAACACCAATGGAAACATTCCTGGACATACAACTCCATACAACAACACCTAATTTGAGATCATACGCAAAACATGCAATTCCTCCTCCAAAGAATAAACTGAATTATTACAAGATATGGATAGAATTTTACTGCACCTGCAGTTAGCTCCGAAATCCAGGTTCTGATTGACACCACCCTTAATTTTTGGTGGACTCCAACAGCCCTAAACCAGGCCACTGAAAGGCTCCTCCACAGCCAATTTTTCAATAATTAGCACCAGAGAAGGAGTGTTGGAACCCTGGATGCTGAGAATTTTAAACTTTCTGTGTCAAAAGGCACAGACCCTCAAGAGAACACCACGTTTGACCTAAAGCCATGGAGAAGGCTTCCAAAATTGATTGACAGCACTGAGATCACGAGTGTGTAATTTAAATAGAAGTGTGTGATAGCACAGGGTAAAAAACTTAGAATTTAAGGTTTTAGAACACAGTAATACACATATAAAGCAGGATAGAAGTTTTAGGGCAGTAGCTAGTTGTTCTTCACCTTCTAATAATAATAATAATAATAATTCATAAGAATTCTTTTAAGAAGCTTTTCCCTCTGTACTCACTTGTTCTGCATCATGTTCATGATCACCCAGTCGAAGGGATAGACGTTCTTCCCAATGAGGTTCTTGAACATGATGAATGTTTCCATCAGGAAATCCTAAAAGGAGAGATAATATTTGGAGAGAACTGGACCAAGGAACTCCAAGGGGTGGTGGTGGTTATCCATGACTGCGCTCCAAAGGGGTCTTTGTGTTCTGCTCCCTCAAAAAGGCATTTTTCATAAAAAACACACCTGAATCCTACTCAAGCACATTTATACATGATGCCCATAAATCCTACAATATTTCCATTTCAGAAATTAGAGCAACAGAAATCCCACATTTAAGCAACCCATCAAGGCCAAGCACTGGTTCACCAGTTATCCAAAAGGAGTTTCTGCTGGAAAAAACATCATTTTTTCCATACTATGGACAAAATCTCCCAGTTCCTTCATGTACTGTGACATACCTGACATGACACACTCTTGGGAAGTTGATAAAAGCACACTGGTTCATGGAAAGAGGAAAAAAAAACCAAGCTAAATATTTATTGAACTCTTATGATTGCACTAAAAAGACTCCCTGCAGTCAGGTGATCAATAATCCCTCCCTTCATGGATATTCTCCAGAAATGGAGATTATTTATGTATTAAAATAAAAACATGTTCCAGCTCAAATGATCACCCCCACCTGGGGCAGAGGACAAAAACGGACATCCCAAAATTGGGAGGGACCCTCCCTAAAGGGAGCAGCAGGAATTGCTTCTGCAAGTGAAAAGCTACCCAAGAACACGTTAATTTAACATCATAAACCAATTTATTTCCACACAGCTTTGGACCAGAAACTTTGTGTACTTTACAATGTAAATCATCTCCTACAATTTGGGAATCTGTAATTGCTATCTAACCATTTCAGTAATATCAAATGCTGTGAGAAAGATAAAGGGGAAAAGAGAACTTCATGCAGAAAGTCCTTGATCCACTTCACACAGAGATAAAAATGAACTTTTATTCCAAGGTTAGAATATCTTCCCTTTGATACATTTTCTCAGCAATGGTATTTATCTGGTCTATCTTTAAAATGTCAAATGACTACAAAAAAAAATCCCCAAAGTTCCATCGACTGGACTTTTAACTAAGACTGGTTTCTGGGTAACCTTTTCAGTGAGAAACCAATCTGAAGTCCCTGCTCTCATCAGTCTTTCTGCAGGTCTGAGAGCCAGGATCTTCAGCAGATTTATCTTTTAATCCACTCCTCTGTTCAGATGTTTTCCTGGCTCAGGAATTCCCTGCCAGTGGATGCAGGGAGCTGCAGAGATCCTGAGGGCACGGCTTCGAGATCAAGAATCCTAGAACCCCTGACTGGTTTGGCTGGGAAAGGACCTTAAATCCCATCTCACTCCACACCTCCCACTGTCCCAGGCTGCTCCCAGCCCCGATGTCCAGCCTGGCCTTGGACACTGCCAGGGATCCAGGGGCAGCCACAGCTGCTCTGGGAATTCCATCCCAGCTCCTGCCCACCCTCCCAGGGAACAATTCCCAATTCCCAATATCCCATCCAGCCCTGCCCTCTGGCAGTGGGAGCCATTCCCTGTGTCCTGTCCCTCCATCCCTTGTCCCCAGTCCCTCTCCAGCTCTCCTGGAGCCCCTTTAGGCCCTGGAAGGGCTCTGAGCTCTCCCTGGAGCCTTCTCCTCTCCAGGCTGGTCCTTTCTGATCCCTGTCTTTCTGCTGGAGGTTCTCACTTCCCAAATATAGCTGCAAAAAAGCACTTTCTGCAAACATCCCCCCGCTGGATTCAGGGAAAAAGAGCTGGGATGGGTTTGTGTGATTTAAACCAACCCAGTTAACCCAGCTGACTTTGAGCAGCTGACAGCTTCTCTGGGCACCCTGTGCCAGGGCCTGCCCACCCTCCCAGCCAGGAATTCCTTCCCAGCATCCCATCCATCCCTGCCCTCTGGTGCTGGGAAATCATTCCCTGTGTCCTGTCCCTCTAGGATCTGGTAAATATTCTCCCTCTACATTACTTATTTCACAAAGTAATGGGAAATTTCCCGTCTCTGGAGTCATTCCAGACCCACCTGGATCCTGCCCTGGCAGGGGGTTGGACTGGGTGATTTCCAGAGGTCCCTTCCAACCCTAACTGTTCTGGGATTCTGGGAACTTCCAGGGTACTGGGCTCCACCATGTGCAGAATACTGCTGGTGAAATAGCTCCTCTGTCATTTTACCACACAACATCAGCAAGGATCACAGAGTCCCAGAACTGTAAAGTGGGAAAAGACCCCAGGACCATCAAATCCAACCTCTGACCAAACACCACCAGCACAGCAAACCAGTTCCTGCTGCTCTGGCATGAACAGGACGGACAGCAAGTCTGGAGCTGCTCCTGGGATGATGCCTCAGGTTTTGGCTTTTATATTTTTCAGGTTCTGTGCTGCTTTAGTGTGTGGGGCTGGGCTCCATATTATGGGATGGTGAGCTCTCTGCACAGAGCAGGGAGACAAAACAATTCCTTCTCTAGCTGGGGACCAAGGACAAATGATCCAAATCTCAGGCCCAAGAGCACAAACAACGTGGGCTGAGGAGAGAAAAACAAGAAGGATGGGACTTGATGGGCTAAAGCTGGAACTGGACAATGAACTCCACTCTGCAAATGGAGCAGAACTGATAAAAGTGCCAGAGCCCGTGCCCGGTGTCCATTTTGGGACCATTTTGGTTCATCTTGGGTGCAGCCCTGGCTGGGCTCTTGTGCTGCCCAAGGTGGATCCATGGAGGAAATCCTTTTCATAAATCCCTGCTTTATTCTGGAACTCTGCCCAGCCCCTGCTCTAGGGCAGCCTTGACAAGCCTTCAGATGTCACCACTGTCACCACTCATCCCAGAGTTCAGGAAAATCTGCCTTCATTTAAGAGCTCAAACTGCAGATTTCCCTGCTCGATTTTCCTGGGTTTTGGTGAAAGAATTCCATTGTTGATGATTTGGTTCCTTCCTGAGCCTGGGGGTTCTGACCTACTTTGCTGATTCAGCTCTGCATTTCCATCCCCTGGTATTTACATTTTAATAACCCCACGCTCACCCAGGTACTTTAAACAATGCTCTGTAACAACTGAGCTAATTATTGATCAAATAAAAGGCCCCTGATGTTCACCTGGGGTTTATGTATTCATAATATTGCCCTTTTTTCCACTTTATGGTTCTCATAGAAAAGCAAATGGTTTGGATGAATTAACCTCCTTTTATGAGGAAAACTCAGGGTTTTTGAGGGGCTGGGAAGAGAGGGAAGCTGCCAGGACAAGAAAAAACTGCTTATTTTCAGTATAACTGGAAGCAGGACAAATATTTCTGAACATAAAAATCCGTACTAAAGGAGGAAGGGTTACAACTCCTGCTCTCTCTCCAACTACAAATACAAATCCTATTTAATACAAAATAGAATTCACAGCAGGTAAGACCCCTAAAAAATTCCCATCCACTGGTGGAAATGAAACAGCCTGAGCTCAGCCTGAGATTCTCCACATGGCAGAACATTAACAGGTATTTTTTGTCAAATAAACCACATGTGTCTCAAATAAAAATAGTTTCTACCAAGTAAAAAGAGGAAAAACATCAGTTATTTCCAAAAATAACCTCCCTGATCTCGGATAATATTTCTTCTCAGGATGACAGCAGAATCACAGATTTTGATTTCACAGAATCACAGCAGAGTTTGGGCTGGAAGGGATCTTAAAGCAAGAAATTCCTCTTTGAACAGACATTCCTTAATAAATCTAAACTCTCTATTCCACAGAGAAGTAAAAGATTGGTTTTATTGCACTCCACCTCATCTTTTCGTGGACTTTTGAGGCCAAATATGACCATTATAATAATCTAAACCTGCTACCTACATAACACAGACCATAAAGTTTCCTCCAGCACTTCCAGCCCTGAGCTTCCAACTCCTGCTTGAGCAAGAGCAGAGGCTGAAGGAAGATTTAAGGGTCCCCAGTGGTGAAAAAGAAACCACAAATTAAGTTTTCCCTTTTTCTTGCCTTTTTTTTTTTTTTTTTAAGGAAAAGCTTTTCATTTCTGCCTGGCTGAATTTAGTCTCAGTTCTAAATCACTGCTTTGTGATCAAACTGAATGCTCTGCAATAGGAGGTGCAGTTTTCACCTCCAGCTCTGGGTTTAAAAGCAAAGACTCCTGGATTTCAGTTCTACTGGGTGAGTCGAATGAGAGTGGCACAAAGAAATTGTTGGGTTAAAGAAGTGGAAAAGCCACGGAAAAACGAAAAGAAAAAAAATTTAGTTGACTCCCTGTAGTTTCTTCTTCTCACAGGATTAACAATGCTCTGCCAATAAACACCTTAATGAGTATTATTTAAAATCAGCTCTGAGCTTTAGAGATGCCAGAGCAGGAGCGAAAAGAGGCTTCAGCACCTGAACACTGGAACAGGGCAAAGAGCTCAAACCTTGCCCAGTACAGGCAGAAAGGAGAATAATACAAATTAAAGACAAACTGGCAACTCCAAACATTAAAATCACACAAAAGAAAGACCTTGACTTGCTTTTCTCTTCCCTCTGCTACAACCACTCTTTTCAGCCCATTATCTGCATTTAGTTTGGGAATGTTCTGCTGTCAGTGCCCATCCATGTAACTGCTCCAAGACCCCAAAGGAGGCCCAGCACTGATCCTATTCCCAGCAATCTGCAGCTGGACTTTGCCTTCCCCCTCTGAAAACAGCAGCTCTGAGCTTTAGAGATGCCAGAGCAGGAGCGAAAAGAGGCTTCAGCACCTGAACACTGGAACAGGGCAAAGAGCTCAAACCTTGCCCAGTACAGGCAGAAAGGAGAATAATACAAATTAAAGACAAACTGGCAACTCCAAACATTAAAATTACACAGAAGAAAGGTCCTGGCCTTGTTCTGCTGGGGCTGGAAGGAAGAAGTGAAGCTGAAGAAGGATTCAAACCCAGGTGGAAGCTGCCTGGAGCACCCCCAGGGTGGCACTGGGGACAGGTGATCACTAATTGCTGGTGTCCCCTCCCAGGCCTGCCTGGCCATATGGCAGTGGCACTTTCAGGTTATTACAGAGTTCTCTCCTCAGCTATAAACTCCTTTCTATCATGCTTTAATTAACTTGGGTTGTTGCCTTAGCCAGGCTACCCAATGACTCTGAGAAGACAAATTTCAATTATTATTGCTTATTTAACAACTAAGGGCATCTTTAAGGTTAGAGTGTTTTGCATAAAAAGGAAAAGGGAAAGTGAGCAGATCTCTAAGTAAAAGCTACTTCAAGAGATGAAATCAGGACATCTGGAAGATTTAACACTGAAAGTTCCTTTCCTAAGAAAGCCTTTTTTATATTCTTTTCCTTCTTTCCTTACCAGATTTTAGTAATGTCTCATCACTACTATTTTTTACTGCTTTCTTTTAATCCACTGACTCATGTTTTAAAACACTAACAGCTCCAGCTGTATTGCTGTGCATGTCACAGTGCCTAAATAATTATTTTATATTAAATCTGTAATGCCAAACACATTTTGTTCACATCTCTCAAATGCATTTAATGACCAGTAACAGAAAAAAAACCCAAACACAAGCTGAGCCATCTTATGGAGAGATAAAACAAATGAAACTCACCACAACATCCGACCTCATCTTGCCAAAAGTCTTGATTAAATGGGCATAGTGATAATCCTCCATTTGCCTCAGGATGGCTGTCATGCAGGCCACAAAACTCCCCTGGCAAAAAGCAAAGTAAAGGAATCCATTATTTAGGATAATGCAACATAACACCGGCTATCAAAACATAATGTTGCTAGAGAGAACCACAGAATGCAGTGGAGATAATTCTATCATTAAAATTCATTAATGGATATGCAAAATTCTGTCAAGGAAACAAAAAAAACCCATCTCAAAAAGTTTCCAGTTTCCAATTTCGTGGGTTTATCACGGAAGCTTTTGAGACATATTCTTCACCTAAAAATTGCTCAGACATTAAAGTGTCTGCAAGGTAATAAACAGCACTCCTAAAAATACCACACAGTATCAGCATTTGCATTTGGAAAGTCAATATTCTGCTCAAGGAGGAAATCTTTTCAAAATTATCATATTGAGCATTGAGCTAAACCAACCCCGAGTTTTCATTTCACTGCGTGGTATTTTCAGATACACTGATGCTTAAAAAAACACCACCAAAATCCAGTGAATTCCATAATACCAGAAGAGCAGCACCATCCAGATCTCTCTCAAAGCATGGAAAGAGTAAAAGAGACCAAAAGAAAGTTTAGTTTTTCCTTCTAGTGGGTGAAAGTGTTGCAGTAACAATCCAACCCATTCCCAAGGCTCCTAGCTGTAGTAAAATCCCAAAAATGGGAACTTGTCCATCCTCCCTCTCTGCCTATCTGCTAAAAGCCTGTTAATGATGTTCACATCTTTTCTGGTCTTTAATGCAGGAGGAAGAACATTAAAAATTGGTAAAACCCACAGCAGAATGACTTAGAAAATAAGTGATTCTTTCTGTGGTTTGATAAAATTGCAAATCCCCCTTTCTGTGCTGTTTTCCAGGTTATTCCATGCCACAGCCCAGGAGAACACTCAGGAATTTCCTCTCCATAAAGACACAGAGCCTTTATTGTTACCTTTAAGATCAGCATTAATTTCAAGTTAAAATCTTTATTTCCACTTCAGTCTAAGCAATTGAGATTAAACCCGAAATGACACCGGGTCACCTGCATGTGCTCTGAGCCCTCTTATTGACAGAATTTACAGGTTAATCCCCAAATTTCACCTGATCAGCACTCCTAGAATTTGCTTTTTTCCTGCAATGGAGCTGAGCTCTAAACTCCTACAGGACTGATTTTGTCCATGTGGGATTATTGGATTTTCCAGAAGATGCCAAGGTACCTGATGGGAGCTCTGTTGCACCTGCAAATTCCACAAACATGGAAGGAAAGGCCACCTGAGCTGCTGTTCTGGGACATCAAAACAACTTTGTAACAACCCCTGACAAGAACAGAAGCTGGGGCTCTGCAATATTTCCTACTGTGAAATGGAAATAAGATGGGACCATCTCAAAAATCCAAACATTAATTGTCAAATCAGTGCCTAATGAGCTCCTGGCACAGCAAACACGNTCCATGGAGGAAATCCTTTTAATAAATCCCTGCTTTATTCTGGAACTCTGCCCAGCCCCTGCTCTAGCTCAGCCTGCACAAGGCATCAGGCTCATGCCTACAAGGAAACATTCCATAGCCCACATCCCCTCCCATCTCCTCTAACCATGCCATCCATCAAGGGATGGGCCAGCACCAGGCAGAATTATTTAACATTTTTTAACCTGGCTGCCTCAGATTAGGCTGCACATGGAGCTCAGCCCATCCCAGTTCTGTGGGTGGTTCAGGACTATTGCTGTGGTCTGTGCAGTGACAAAGGACTCTGGCAATAATATCAGAAGGCTAAATATGATTTATTAACATGACTCCATAATTCAAAGGATTTGGGCTGTTATCTGCCCAGCACGGAGCATCCAAAGCTGCTGCTTCAAACTCCATCCAAGGAATGCCAGAACAGCTTACACACTCAGAGATAACAACTTCTCACCTCATAGGCTGAAAGGAAGAAAAACCCATCTCCCATATCAGGAGACAGGCAGAGAAACCTCTGTCCTTGAAACACAGCTCAGAGATTTGTTTATAAGATCTTATACAGAGTAAAGATGCTTTCCCATGGGAAGAGTTTTTCTGCAGGCCTGCATGCAGGGAAACTTATAAAATGTTCACACAACACAGAACTGCCCAGGAGAGCTGGGACAAACCTTATTTTTCCTATAGTGTCTTTTCACAGACACTTAAATACCCTCCAAGTCCATTGCTTGGCAAGGACAGCAATCTAGTTTTAGTTTTATTCACATCCAGCCCTTTCCAGGTCACCAAGAACTCTGCTCCCCTCCAACAAACTCAATTCTCAAACTGGCTGATAATTTAGGTCATACTTTTGTTTATTTACCTGTTTGAGGAGTAATTTAAGTTAATAAACATGGCTTCAAGAGTTAAAAGATGGATTTCATACCTGAGGAACTTCTCAAGGCAAAATGACATGAAAAAAAAAAATCATAGAATCCCAGAAGAGTTTAGGTTGGAACAGACTACAGAGCTCATCCCATGGGTAGGGACACCTTCCACTGTCCCAGGTGCTCCCAGCCCCAGTGTCCAGCCTGGCCTTGGACACTGCCAGGGATCCAGGGGCAGCCACAGCTGCTCTGGGCACCCTGTGCCAGGGCCTGCCCACCCTCACAGGGAACAATTCCTGCCCAAAATCCCATCTAAATCTACCCGTTGTCAGTTTAAAGCCATTCCCTGTGTCCTGTCCCTCCATCCCTTGCCCCCAGTCCCGCGCCAGCTCCCCTGGAGCCCCTTCAGGCCCTGGAAGGGCTCTGAGCTCTCCCCGGAGCCTTCTCCTCTCCAAGTGAACACCCCCATGAGTTTGGATCAACTGTTAAACTTCCAAACACGTTTCAATATTCATTTTTCGATGCAGGAGCAGCCAGAGGTGTGGATAAATCTGATTGCCATCTCCTCTGCATCTACTGGTGACCCCTGTCCCATCCTCCATCCCTCCAACATCCTGCCAATCCCTGGGAGCAGCTCAGGGCTGCACAGGGAGAGCTGCTCTGACTGTCCCCAGCCAGCAGCAATGATGTGTCACTGAAGGGAGGGATAATTACACAAGAATATCTTCTTAATTAGCACGCTGGGAATCAGAAAGGAACAACAAAGTTGAATGTCTGCTGGTGAAACTCTCTGAGTCCACGTGCAAGTGTGGAAATGCCAACAGGAGAGCTGATTAAAAACCTGGGATGGCTGCTGGAATTAAAAATAAATACAGGAAAATAAACAAGAAGCAAACAGAAACAGAACACAACAGGAGGGGATTCTGTAGTGCTCTAAGTTTTAGTTAAAATGACAGAAACTTGTGAAATTTTGTCATTTCAGCTCAGGCTGAGCCCCCAAAACGGTGCTGAGCATACTGGGTGAGGGTCTTTAACCAGTTATCAACACTTCTTCCTGTTTCCCTGCATAAAATAATGATTCATGCTCATCTTGGTGTTTATCTTGGTAATAAAAACCTTTCTTTTGATACAAAATTGTTCCTTGAAGCCAAAATTGCATCACACACGCATATCCCTGCTCCAACACAGATCCCCATCTGCAAACTGTTCAAGGCCCTGCTAGGAAGGAAAATCTATTTAATATTAGGAGGAAAGTACAACTACCAGTCATCATTTTCTTTGTGAGGTATCACTTGCAGCCAGCATGCTCTTAATTACAATGCTAATAAAGGTTTGTAATTATTTAGAGGCAATATTTGTACTCTAGGTGTTTTTAATATGCTCTACTAACTGGTTAGCAATAGCTAACAAAATGATTAGATTTTAAGCTTAAGTTGATTTTTAATCTTTAGCTGTATTTGGAGATCATTGTCATCATCTACAGAGCAGCACTGGAAGCAATATATAGAAAAAAGGTACCTAATTCTCTAGAAAATCAATTTCAATTTGAAGCACAGGAATAATTGCAAAGCTGTGTTTACCCAGCCAGTCCTGCAAGGGGATTCCATTGGCCTGGGCATTTCTCAGCTATTTATTCACTGAAATAGTGGCAGGCTTTACCCTGGAAGTCTTTCCCTATTGCAAAGCTGAGAAATGAGGTGGTCACACAGAGAGGAAGATAATTAAAGAATATCCACTAGAGAAGCATTTTGCCAGCAGCTTGCTGCAATTCCTGCCTCTCCTGGATTGTTTCTTTCCAAAGCAGGGTCACTGAGGGTCACCCTGGCTCCTGGGAGGGGCTGAGGGGTTGGAATGAGCCCAGGTGTGCCCAGGTGTGCCAGAGGCAACTGGCACCTGGACTGGAGCAGGAACTTTGTGTCCACAGGCAGCAGGAATTGTCCCCTGTGCTGGCACTGCTGAGGGACCTCAAACCCTGGGGTCAGCTTGGATCTCACAGGACAAGAGGGACACTGAGGGGTTGGAGGGTGTCCAGAGAGGGAAGGGAGATGGGAAGGGGCTGGAGAATTCCTGAGGGAGCTGGGAAGGGGCTCAGCCTGGAGCAAAGGAGGCTCAGGGGGGACCTTGTGGCTCTGCACAACTCCCTGCCAGGAGGGGACAGCCGGGGGGGTCGGGCTCTGCTCCCAGGGAACAGGGACAGGAGGAGAGGGAACGGCCTCAGGCTGGGCCAGGGGAGCTCAGGGTGGAGATTTGGGAACAATTCCTTCATGGAAAGGTTTGTCCAGGCCTGGCACAGCTGCCCAGGGCAGGGCTGGAGTCCCCATCCCTGGAGGGATTTAAAATCCACGTGGATGTGGCACCTGGGGACATGGGCAGTGGTGGCCTTGGCAGTGCTGGGGATGGTTGGACTCGATCTTAGAGAGGTTTCCAACCCTGAAGATTCCATGATTCTCTTCTACCCTTGAAGTATTCCCAAAGCAAAACCATGGGATGCAGGATATCTGCAGGCCTGCCCAAAGGGAAGCCAGATCCAGCTCCCAAGCAGGACGAGTGAAAATTCAGCTCCATTCAAAGAAAACAAACCAAAACCCAACACCAAAGCACCTCTGCTTTCTTTGGAAGGGATGCCTGATTACGTAGAAACACATTTTATATTAAAATAATGAATATGGAATTCAAAATCAATTCAGATTTCTGTAAAATTCAGTTCTGAAGGAAAACTTGAAGAGGCACAGGAATGCTCCAAAATTACTTATTTTCCTAAATCGCCTTTAAAATAAAACACTCAGTGTTCAAATGGCTCTTGAACAGATACAAGAAGGGAAATTTTAGTTTTAAATAATTCCCACAAGTAGCATTAACAATGAGAAATTCCAGAATGAGAAGAGAATTCCCTGCAGGAGAGACCACACATGCCAACACTTTTCTCCCTCAGGGGTAAAAGATCCTGTTTTAAACTTGTCCATTTTCTCCCAGTGAAATATTTAAATTGAAATATTAAGCTCTTTATGTGTAGTGAAAAAATCTAGAGAAATTAAACCTACACTCAGCTAAGTGATGTCTCACTAAAATGTCCCTGTTACCACGGTCAGGAATAGATGAAAAAGTCTAAGTTCTTTTCTTTTTTCCATTAAATTTTCCTTACGTGGCCTTAAAAGACTACACAGCTAAACAAATAAACAGATAAATATGTAATTAAAAAATCCAAACAAAATCACTTGAATGAATTTACTACATTTTGGCTTTCAGAACATTTCCATAGAATTTACTTTGTTGGAAAGGATTTAAGTCCCTCACAATCCCCAGAGAGTTTGTAAAGATAAAAAAATGAAGTTTTCTCTCTGCTTACAACTTGTATTCTCTCTATATTAGCAACAAATGAAGAACAAAAAATCGATTGTTAACAATTCTAGAAGCCACTCATTCAATTGTCACCACTTACGGACTCACAAGATAAAAATCCAACTTTAAAATGTCCCAAATTTCATCTTTTTGCCACGAGAAAATGTAAAATCCAATTTGTCTGCAGACAAGTTTGCTCATTTCATGAGCTCAATATATTTTATGTAATTTATAGTACAAAGGTATTACAGAACCCAGCATGAATAAGGCAGAGGATCTTCCATCATTTCTTTTCTTCAAGAATATTTTATATTATAAAATAGATAAAAGCTATGGATGGAATTTTCAGCTTCCAGGGCATCCTGAAGGGAGTTTGATTCCTGAAGCTTTTCCCAGCAGCATCACACCAGGAAGGGCAGGAAAAAACCCCACAAAAAGCAGAATCCCCCACTAAGGCACATAAATTTCTCTCTATGTACAGAAATTTATACATGTATTTCTCACAGTATTAAAACATACATTTCTTTTCTCATAACAGGAAATCCCACAGTAAATTCAGCAGCACCTTCAGAGACAAAATTCTTTCACGGCTACAGCAGCAGGATAAAAACAAGTGCAAAACGTTCCCATTTATCACATTTTTTACTGAATACACAGAATATTCCATTTCCTTAGGCCAAACCCTGCCTCTTGAACATGAGACTAAAACATGTGAGCCTTTTTCCCTGCAGAAACAGAACTTCACACCTGCAATAAGGCAGTGATAAATATTTGGGCATTTTCCTGCTGCCACAAACATTAGTTTGAAGCATCTTTTTGCCAGTCAAGATGCAGTAAGGTATTTTCAGTGACAATCTTTGCCTCCAGAGCTCCTGGAAAAGATGTGCCACCTCCTTTACGTGATGTGACTTAAGGAGTTCAGAGCCTCCCTAAACAGCAAAACCCATTTTAGGTCAAGCCGGGAAAAGTCCATGCAAAATGCAGAGCCCTGATATGGGAATTTAGAGGGGAATATCAGTTTATTTAGTCTTCAAACCTTGTTTTACCTCAAGAAGTATTTTACAGATCCTGATTCGATCTCTGGAAAAACCTCATTTGGAAAAACCTCAAAGCCCATCCCATCCCTTTATCCCATCCCATCCCTTTATCCCATCCCATCCCTTTATCCCATCTCATCCCATCCCATCCCTTTACCCCATCTCATCCCATCCTATCCCTTTATCCCATCTCTTTATCCCATCCCATCCCTTTATCCCATCCCTTTATCCCATCCCATCATCCCATCCCATCCCTTTATCCCATCCCATCCCTTTATCCCATCTCATCCCATCCCATCCCTTTATCCCATCCCATCCCTTTATCCCATCCCTTTATCGCATCCCTTTATCCCATCCCATCATCCCATCCCATCCCTTTATCCCATCCCATCCCTTTATCCCATCCCATCCCAATTTAGAGGGGAAGATCCCCTCTATTTTCCAATTCCATCTCGGTCAATAGGAAACTTAATAAAAGGAAAACTTTTCCAGCACTGCGTCCCTGCAGGAGTGGATGCAGGGAAACCCCTCTGGGAAGAAAAGCAAAAGGGTTTTCCCAGAGATCAGAACCAGAATCCAGCCCTGACTGTGGCCTTCTGGAGCTGAAGGAGCTGCCAAGAAAGGTGGAGAGAGAATATTCACACTGGACACAGGGAATGGCTTCAAACTGACAAAAGGCAGGATTAGATGGGATATTGGGAAGAAATCCTTCCCTGGGAGAGGCTGGGATGGAATTCCCAGATCCCTGGAAGTGCCCAGGGCCAAGCTGGACCCTGGGGCTCAGAGCAACCTGGGATAGTGGGAGATGTCCCTGCTAGGGATGGGATAAAGGGATGGGATAAAGGGATGAGATAAAGGGATGGGATAAAGGGATGAGATAAAGGGATGGGATAAAGGGATGAGATAAAGGGATGGGATAAAGGGATGAGATAAAGGGATGGGATAAAGGGATGAGATAAAGGGATGGGATAAAGGGATGAGATAAAGGGATGGGATAAAGGGATGAGATAAAGGGATGGGATAAAGGGATGAGATAAAGGGATGGGATAAAGGGATGAGATAAAGGGATGGGATAAAGGGATGAGATAAAGGGATGGGATAAAGGGATGGCGTGGCATGGCATGGGCTTTGAGGTTTTCCCAAACCATTCCATGAGTCTGTGATTCCAAGATCTCAGCAACTCCACTGAAATTCACTTTGCAGAAGGTTTATTTGTGAGGAAGTTGATGATAACACAGTGGGAATAGACAAAAAGAGTTCCCTGATTCAAAAATGCTTTGCACCAACTTCTGTAAAAAGCAGGCGAAAAAATTAATGAGATGTTTTAGCAACACCATTTATCATGTTTCTAAGGCTCTTTTACAAAAAAAAAGTCCATTTTAACTAAAAACTGCTTCTCTTTTAAAAGCTCCACGCAGTGTCAGTATTGAACAGTGCCCTTCAATGGAACCCACAGTGCTCAGGAGTTCTCAAGGTCAGTACATTTATTTCTGGTTTGCTAAATGCAATTGCCTTTCCTCATGGTTTTTTTCCTCCCTCTGCCACACTAAACATTATTTCACTGAAAATCTACAGAACTGCCCTCAATAAATCTGTTTTGGGTATCTTGGTTTACACATCTATTAATGCTGATAATAAAATTATAAATGCAGTCATAAAATACAGAAAACAACTGTATTTATGGGAATGGCCAGTACTCAAACAGTAAAAAATAAAAAGGAAAAGTCATAAAAAAATGTTTTTAAAGTAATTTTGCAAAAATGTAGCACTGAATATGGGAATATAACCCTGGTGCCAGGGCCTCAACACCCTCAGAGGGAAGAATATCTTCCTAATATCCAACCTAAATCTCCCCTCCTTCATTTTAAAGCCATTCCCTGTTTTCCTGTCACTCCATGTCCTTGTAGATATTTCCTTCCAAAGGCCACTGAGGAGGAACAATAAAACCAAACTTATTGCAATGAGAAACCCTATTTTATTTCTCAAACACGATTAATGTTGGAAGCCATGTAAAAAACTTGGATGCAGACCAGGAAAAGCAATGAAGGAAAAGAAAACCTTAAAAAGGAAATGATAATTGGAGACAAGTGGCACTCCCAGTTAGGAATGCAGTCCCAGCATTTGGGATAGCCCACAGCTATTTGGGATATTGTCTCTGCAGCACTGAGGTATCACTATGACAAATTATGGGAAGAAGAGGAAGAGAAATGATCTTTTAAATGATAATCTTCACACCAGACAGGTGATGCTGCCAGATGAATACACTCCTAAAAGCAACAGCCATTTTGAAGACAAATTATCCCAATTTTGGTGCTTCTCATCCGCCTGCTTTAACGTCAATTATTTAGCAACTGCTTTATTGAGGGGTTCAGCAAGCTTGAGAGATAAGAAAAGTGAGCAATTCAAATTTAATTGATGAAACCACGCAGTGCAGAGATCCCTGGATTAAAAAGCTCCTTGCAGGAGGAGGTCTCTTTGGGAAAGCTTTTGCGTTTTGTAATTAATTCCAACCTTTGGTTCACTCAGCACACCAACCATCACACCACACCCCGGGGGCTGTTCCCTTCCCAGGGCTTTGGGACAAACACAGTGGGTATGGGAAGGTTTATGGGATGCAGGCTCTGATTTGGTGCTGTTCTCAGCTCTCAGAGCTGCAGAAGGTGACCCAGTCCTTGCAGACAGCAATTACTGGAAGGTTCTCATCAGTGGGGAAAATAAAGGCAGGGCTCCCTCCACATTTGCATGATATCAAAATGAAATCCCCAGCACAGGCAATGTTCTCATTCCCTCCTCCCCAAAGAGCAGGAAAAGTGATGAAATACACAAGGACTGCTAACAGGCTGGTCCTTTGCTCTGATTTCTCTGACTTCAGCTCAGTTTTCTGTGATATTTTATGTTACAGCAGCAAATTAATGCTATTTACACAAATGCACGTATCAATATGGTAAATAAGAGAAATACAATTTCCAGACAGGTCACATTTCAAGTGAGAATTTCTGTTCCAATATTGACAGATAAGAGGAGCTGAAAAGATTAATACCCAGTAGCAGCAAACAGGGGATTTCACAGGAGTGAAATTGCTCTTCTCTGCCTACAGGAATGTCCTCACCTTACCTGGCTCTTCCCTTGGAATATGGCTCCCAAGTCACTCCTTCCACCCCTGCCATGGCAGGGACACCTCCCACTGTCCCAGGCTGCTCCCAGCCCCAGTGTCCAGCCTGGCCTTGGGCACTGCCAGGGATCCAGGGGCAGCCACAGCTGCTCTGGGCACCCTGTGCCAGGGCCTGCCCACCCTCCCAGGGAACAATTCCTAATTCCCAAAATCCCATCCAGCCCTGCCCTCTGGCACTGGAACCCATTCCCTGTGTCCTGTCCCTCCATCCCTTGTCCCCAGTCCCTCTCCAGCTCTCCTGGAGCTCCTTCAGGCCCTGCAAGGGGCTCTGAGCTCTCCCTGGAGCTTCTCCTCTCCAGGCTGAATAATCCCAACTCTCCCAGCCTGGCTCCAGAGCAGAGGAGAGGAGTTTTATCCTTGTCCCACATGCACAAGCTGTCTCTTGCACAATTTTACTTTACCTGTAACTTCTCCAGGTTCTATTTTATAAGATGTGTGCAAGGTTTGCAAGGAGCAGAGGAAAATTTCCACAGCATTTCCCTTTTCCAACAGAGCTCAGGTTTCTGTATTTTCCAGGAGCTGTCTGCAGGTGTTTGGAGAAGCAGCCATATCTGCATTTTACACCCTCTCAAGGAACACAGACGTGTTTAATACTTTGCATTTAATTAAAGGGAGCAGAGAAGGCCTCATCTGCAGAACCTGAACACGAGAATATGTGGGCTGAGCCTCCATGAATGACCCAGTTCTTCCCTAACATTATTAAATTTGAATTTTGTTTCTTATTAAACTCGCAGCAACTCAGAAGACTTTGGGGACTGTCTCAGACAAGCCAGTGCTAAACAATGTGCAGTCTCCAGAAGAGCTTCAAAGGTGCCTCACGAAAAGAACATGAAATCAATCTCTAAGCTGCAATCTAAGCAAAAAGAGATAAACTTTTCTATTGTGGGAAAGTGAATTAATTAAACTCCTCTTTTATTACAATTTGGGATGATGACCAAAACGTTCAGCAGAACAAGCTCCAACAGGATGCTGCTGATAAAAGCTCTTTATCCTGCTCCTGCCTGAACTCAGCAGAAATCCAACCCCACCAGGACAAAAGGAGAGCATCAACAAGGTAAAGGACAGACTTCCAGAGGTAAATGAACCAGTGCAGACCCAAGAATTTCCTGTCACACACAAGATTTTTGCTTTTATATTGATTTTGAATCAACAACATATTCGGAAGTTAAGAAACAAGCTGAACATGTTAAACACATCTCATTGCCTTCTCCATTCCATGGAAAAGCCAAGATCACGGAATCCCAGACTGGCTTGGGCTGGAAGGGACCTCAAAGCTCATCCCACCGCACCCCTGCCACGGCAGGGACACCTCCCACTGTCCCAGGGTGCTCCCAGCCCCAGGGTCCAGCCCGGCCTTGGGCACTGCCAGGCATCTCCTCCTGAAGGAAAGAATGGAATATTTGCTCAGGAAGCTCTGCTGCTTCCAGATGAAGCTAATCCAGGTTTCTCTGTACTTGCAAGCCAACCTAAACCCACCTAGAATATTTTAGGAGAAAAACTTTTTTATTTTCTCACTAAACCAAAGGTGCAAAACATGTTTTGAGAATTTCCCTCATGATATCCAGCACACTCCACGTATTCCAGCAACAACAAAACATTTTGAAGTGCTGGTTTTCCACCACCAAAATAAATTCCGACTTATAATTGAATTTTATTTTCCTCCCCAACTTTGTTCTGGCAGAGATCAGAAAGGAAAGAAGTAAATCCCTCCCAAATTAGGAGTCGTCTATCATGTTCTAACAATAACACTCCCACATTAACAACAGGATTAGAGATGGATATTCAGCTCTGGAATTGCTTTCCCCTACCTACAGCCCCAGCGTGCTGGCAACAAAATCAACTTAAGTTGAGAGATGTTTGTTAATTACACATCCACACTTAAACGAGAACTAATCTCTCCTTGGAAAAAGCAACTAAATCCAAACCAAGATTCAAATCAATGGTTTAAAACATTCCGAAGTGCGAATCAGCTCCTCGGGCTGCAGGGGCAGGACAGGGAATGTTCCTGGGAAGGGGCTGGTTTGACCCAAGAGTTCAGCTCAGCCTTCCTACACCATTCCAAGAAAATCCATGGAAATCCCATGATCCACACCCCTTTTTCCATATTTTTTCCTCCCACCTGGGCAGTAACAACAGGACCAAGCAGAATCTCTCTTTCAGGTTCTGATGTTCAGGTTCATGCCCAGACTCACCCAGGATTTCCCATCCCAGCCCTGGAGGTCCAGGAATCTGTCCCAAGGGGAAGTAAAATCAAACCAGCAAAGGCAAAGCAGCTTTAAGACAGATTCAAAATATAAAATAAATACTAAGTAATAATAAAAAAATGTAAAATCAGTGCACAGGCTACTTCAAAACCTCAATGGAATGGTAGGGAGTGAAACTAAATTTTCTTTAAGGCCCCTCCCGGCCCAAACCATTGTGTGATTCTATGATTAAAATATCATAGAATTTAAATATTTCTGTATTTCTATATGTTACAGTACTACTTAGATATACTAAAAATACAAAACATGGGAAAAGGAAAATACCAAAACATCCCAAATATTCCCAGGGCCCACCTTTAGATCTCATGAGATCATGAGCGAAATGTTTTATTCCTACTTTAATGCAACAGTGTCATTATTTGGGAAGTACTTTTCCTGGCATAATTTCCATGCATTTAAAACCATCCCAACTAAATTTTTTTGGGCATAACACTTGAAACACAGCAGAAAATCAACCAACCCTGAGTTATGGCAGAGCCATAACAATACTCATCCCACTCTTGACATTTGGCAAAAATGGGATTTGGAACTTCTCTTCATGTGACTGAAAAGTACTCATCATATGTTGAAGAGGTAAATTTAAGCATTATTTTTTAAATGCTTTAAAAATACCTAAGAAAAGCTACTTAGAGCAAGACAAAATGTTTTTCAGAGCCAAGGAAGTAGTTCTGATTAGGCTGTCCCTGTAAGTAACTGTGAGGTATATGGACAATTTCTGCACAAAGAGAGCACAAACATCACCCAAAGTCATTAACTGCTAGGCAGGAATTAATATGTTTACAATTCAAGCCAAGTGATAAATATGAATATATAAAAGGCAAATACTCATTGCATCCCTGTGAATTATTAAAACTCTTTCTTTCCTTAATAAATGGAAAAATTAACATTTACAAGCATTCTGCTTTTTCCAGTTACTGGGGTTTTTTTCCTAGGCAGGAATCTTATCCTTGTATCTTTTTAACATCTGAAATTTAAGAAAAACCATTTAAAAAAAAGGCCAAACAAACAAAAAAAGATACTTTAAAGTTCAAGTCCATTAAACTAAAATTTTATGAAAAAGCCCCCATCATGAATTGCCTGTCAAATGAATTAAATGGACATCAAGGCCAGGTTAGAGAGGTTTGGAGCTACCTGGGACCATGGAAGGTGTCCCTGCCCATGGCAGGGGTGGGACTCGATGCTCTTTAAGGTCCTTCCAACCCAAACCATCCTGGGACTCTACAGTGACAACAGCAAAGGGTTTGTCCTTTCCTTCCCCCAAGACTTGGTGTCCCTTGTCCCAGCCAGCAAAGACATCTGTGACACGATGTGTCAGTTTTCACGATGCCACCACCTGTCCTTTTGTCACCCACAAGATTTTTGCTTCCCACCCACTTCTTGTCACCCACAAGATTTTTGCCTTTATATTGATTTTGAATCAACAACATATTCGGAAGTTAAGAAACAAGCTGAACATGTTAAACACATCTCATTGCCTTCTCCATTCCATGGAAAACCCAAGATCACGGAATCCCAGACTGGCTTGGGCTGGAAGGGACATTAAAGCTCATCCCACCGCACCCCTGCCACGGCAGGGACACCTTCCACTGTCCCAGGTTGCTCCAAGCCCTTCAGTCCCCAGGAGCTCTCCCATAAGACACCAAGTCCCTCATCAGAAAATTGCTGCAGGTCTTATCTGTCCCTTGGTAATTGATGTGAAATAACAAAATTATGCTTCCAAACAAAGCTCCTTAGCTCATCACTCCAGCTCATCGTCCTGAGGACAAGCTGAGCTCAAACAAAGCCCTGGTGATGTTTCCCACCAGGCTCCAATGAAAGCTTTCAGAGAAGTGAAACAATTCCATACATAAACTGAGTCTCCACAGCTTGAGGGGACATCACAGATGGCAGGAGGAATGAGAAGGGCCACCAAAGTGACAGGCTGGAGAAGGATCCAAGGAGAACTTCTTGTGGCCTTCAATATTTAAAGATGGCTTAGAATAAAGATGGAGAGAGACTTTTACCTTCCCACTGCCAGAGGGCAGGGTTAGATGGGATATTGGGAAGGAATTCCTGGCTGGGAGGGTGGGCAGGCCCTGGCACAGGGTGCCCAGAGAAGCTGGGGGTACCCCTGGATCCCTGGAAATGTCCAAGGCCAGGCTGGAGCAGCCTGGGACAATGGAAGTGTCCCTGCCCATGGCAGGGGGTGGAAGGGGATGAGCTTTCACATCCCTTCAACCTAAACCACTCTGTGACAAGGCATGGAGAAGTTCCCGCCTGAGAAGGGGCCACAAAGTCCCAGGTTCTCCCAAGAAGGCACAGCATGGATGGATTCACATTTTCCTGAGGTTTCCAAATCCACAGCAGTGGGGATGAAAGGAGTGCACAGCTGCTGCTCACAAATTTCACTGCCTTAGAACCAGGAGGCAGCAGCTGAAGGCAACAGGAGATGAATTTCAAACAAATACGACACGGGACTTTTAATCTTGGCATTTCTTTTTCCCACCCAGGGAGCGAAGGGAGCTGTGCCTAGAGAAGCTGTGGGGACAGGCAGCAAAGGCAGCTCCACAAGGGAATGCACAAAGCCAGGAGAAGGAAGGGCTGGAGCTCCACAAGGGAATGCACAAAGCCAGGAGAAGGACAGGCTGGAGCTCCACAAGGGAATGCACAAAGCCAGGAGAAGGAAGGGCTGGAGCTCCACAAGGGAATGCACAAAGCCAGGAGAAGGAAAGGCTGGAGCTCCACAAGGGAATGCACAAAGCCAGGAGAAGGACAGGCTGGAGCTCCACAAGGAAATGCACAAAGCCAGGAGAAGGACAGGCTGGAGCCAAGGAGCAGCCACTCCACCTCCCATCCAACAAACTGCCCCATCCAGGCTTGGGCAGAAGGCTGCTGAGAAGGGAAGGATGTGGATAAACTCAGTTTCTTAGGGCACTACTTTGAATTCCCAGAAATAAATTGAGCAAGAGCCACAAAATTATCAAATTATAACTTCAGTTCTGGGTTTTCAGAGATTTCATCCTTTTCCTCCCCAACAGCCCTTCCAGTTATTGGGCTTTTCCACAATACTGATGGACACCCCTTGGATATAAAGCAGCTGCTAATTATGCTCCTCAACCACTGCTAAGTATTAATATTTAAAGTCCAGAACTTGTTTAAAAATTGAAGGAAATCAAACTGTGGTGCTGCTTTGAATGGTTTTTAATTCAGTGTCCCCAAGCCATAAAGGACAGAGCCATTTTTCCTGCACTGTGTTTTGAAGAGCCACAGACCAAGGATTACCAAGGTCTTCACGTGGCCTCTGCTGTCAATTGTAAACTCATTTAATGTCATTATCAGGCTTCCCATATTTTTCAGAACACAACTTTTTGAAATATCTCGGGCTTTTAGGATTTCTAGACTCTTCCAAATAACTTCTGTTCCTTTCTTAAGGTAACACTCAGTCACAGACATTTTAATACACAAAAGAATTAGGTCTTTGCACAGTCAATCAGGAATTTAGCATATTCTTATTTGCACAAGGCAAGTTTCTAGGTCATTTTATTTAGAAAAAAATAAGTAAGGGAGGAGAAGCTCTTAATTGTGAGCATATGGCTAAATTTTAGGTGCCCATGATGCTGCAAACTGCCTCTTTATATCCCTTTTTTATTCACTGCTATCATATTTCCCTGTCATGTATCAAAGTTATTAAGAGCAATTTTATTTTGGCACCTGCTCGGGGATTTTAGAAACTACACTAAAGAGTTCATTTTTGAACATTATGGGCGAAATACTTAATTTTGGCTCAGAGCATTGATAGAAACGGTGAGTTTAATTCTATTTGCACTGTTGGTTATTTCTCTTCCATAATTTTGTAGGATTTTCATTTTTCACTTGTTTAGCACGTTTAATCTCAGCTTGTTTTTTTCTGTTAAGCACTATGCATTAGAACCAGGCTGCTCCCTGGGCTTCTAACTTGAAGGCAACATGCGAAGGCACATAAAAGTCTGTATTTTTATGCTACGTTCAAATTTTAAATAGTTCAATATTTCAAATGAGAAAACCTTCCTGAGGCTTTGGGAGTTTACATTACTTTATAACATCGAATGTTCTCCAGTTTGACAGAAAAGTTGCATTAAATCCTCCATCTAATGAAATCAATGTTGTATAAATAATATATTATTCCACCAAAGAGCAAATAGGAATCAGATGCAAGTATCCCCATTATTTGTTGGATTTGCCTTTTTTCTGCCCATAACTTGAGTTTGAAGATGGAATTCATGCCCATCCCACATTTCATTAGGTGCTTAAATCTGAAACCATTTGTCTAAAGGCAATCAAAAGCATGACCAGATTTGTTATTTTTTATTTTTAAGCAGGGCAGGATTTTTTTCCCTTTGCTATAAAGCAGTCAGAGAGAAAACCCTGGAATTTGAAAAGGTCATAAAATAAACGAGAAAAAGCAAAATATTAACAGAGCTGGCAGAATGTTCCTTCAGAAACATTCTCCCACACTTCCAGTTCCTCAGGACATCTTAACAAGGATGTAATTTCCCATTTGCTCTCAGTGAACAAATCAAACAGGGTGATTTATTATTCAGATGGGCACAAAGGATTTCTGAAATGCAGAAAGAAGGGCTCTAAAAGCACAAGTCATCAGTAATGACGACAGCCTGAACTGCCTTTCAAATATGAACAAAATGCAGCCATTTAGGGGCTCATACATCACCCTCTCCCAGACCCTCATTTATTTCCCAACTGTACAGGCTGCATGAAAATGGAACCAGAATTTGGCATCTATTGAGAACATCTTTATCAGGGAAGTCATTCCACACCACGGAGAGCAGCTCAGAACCCCCACCCTTGGAAGAATAACCAAGGCTTTCCAATCACCACTTTAGTTCCCTTCCCAAAAACATCTGTGTGCTGAAAAGGAACTTTTCTGAACTATAAACACAGTGAAAATATGACAAAACTCCCACTCCTATCCCAAGAAAATTCAGATTTTCTTGATAAACATCTCCAGCAATTTGGGCTCCTGATGAGACAGCATTCAACTGGAACCCAAAATCTCAGCTTTAGCTGGTGAGACCTGCTGTTACATTTTTCTTCCAATAATCTGTACAACGGGAAATTGAGAGCAAGAACTAAATCCTGCTCATTCTTATCCCAACGAAGCACAGAAATAACCATCAGAGCTAATGAGGTTACTCAGCATTTTTCTTCTCTTTTGAGCAGAAAACCCACAAAGAGCAGTTCCCTCAATCAGCTGTTTAATATTTCAGCTGCACACAGGTATTATGGGTATTAGACACATATTCTTAAATCCACTTTATCTTCAAAATGTTCCTTTAAGTAAAGACATGGGGAATTAGCACTTTATGCATAAAGAACTGACATCAGCATAGGCTCAAATGAATTTTCCAAGCTCATGGAAAAGACTATTGTGGAGCAAGACACTCCAGCAAATCTCCCAAATTTCTGCCAAACATGACTCCAAGAGATCTTTTCTCTGCATCACAGCCAAGCAGAAAATATCTTCCCCCAAAGCAAGGAGCACCTCTGAGGACTGGACTGCACGAAGACCTGTTTGAAATTCCAGCCAAGTTTGCCTTCACCTCAGCTGGAGCAGAGGAGCGTGTTTAACATCCCTCCATTTCTCTTCCAATGGCAGGTTGGAGAAACAAATAAATAAATTGCCAATTTAGCCCAGAAAGCCAGGCAGTTATCATCTAAAGGCATGGAAATAATCACCTAATTAATGGGAATGGAGGTTCAGCAACGTGAAAATACTTGGTTTTAACAAAGACAGAACGACAGCATTGGTCCCAAGTGACTACAGAGAGAAAAGGCAAAACTTTGTCCACAGCTCTGCTTCAAATCAAGTGACCTTCACCCTTCTTTCATCTCCAACACAGGTGACAAGTTCTGCCATAAATGAGCCTGGTCCTAAAGAATTAATATCCCTGGGAACCCAGCTCAATCCCGTAGTGTTGGCACTTAAATTATTTATGCCTCCTAATATAATTTACTTAACATAGATCTGAAAATCCCATTGGTGCTGGTTTATCATCCTCCTTCCCCACACTGGTGGTCACCAAAACACCTGGCAGGTAACTCCAGCTCTGGCTGCCACGTGCTTTTCCCTGAGCTGCATCCCAGCTTTCCTCCACAACAACTTCACAGACTGTTCCAAAAAATTACATTTTAGTGTTCTGCAGTCAGACCTGCGTGTTCTAGAGGAGCATAATCCTACAAAGCAGCTGCTCTGCAAAAAAATCCCCCCAGGCACAGCATCCGCTGGGGCAGTCCTTGAGCCAAAACCTGAGTGTGGGGAGGACATGCCAGGCTGACCCTCCCAGTCATCCAGATGTGTCCTCAGAAATTGAATGTAAGGAAAAAAGTCAAGTAAAACCTGAATTCTGTAACAGCAGGCTGTGAGTGATGAATATTTCTAAACACACACACAGGTGCCTCCCTGAATTTATGATGCAATTAGCAGTGAGGGAGAAGGGCCCCTTGCTGAACTTCTCCACAGAGAATGCCACTAAAAATCCATCTCACTGCTCTCCAACCCCTGGTTTTCTCACTGCCCAGGGAAGTCCAAGGCAGGACTTCCACCTGCACATGTCACACGAAGGAAGCACTGCCTGCTCCTCCCTGACAGACACAGGGAGAAAAAGCCAATCTGGGAAGGCAGGACAGTCCATGAGAGAGAAATGCATTTAGAACCTAGAACAACTACAACTAATTGTCTCTTTTCTCTTCGCACCCTCCCAGGCAGAAGCACAACCCCTCTCTCCCCTCTCAAGCATCTCTTCAACACTACATTTCATTATGCAACAGTCGTGCTCAGCATTTTTAAAGGCTAAAAAATTGACAAATGAGATGATGAAGCATTTCCAATTTCCCAGTGTATTTACTTCTATGTGCTGTTACAGTAACATGAAGCATGATAATCACAAACCACTTCATTTTCCACAAACCCTGACTTAAAGATCCCTGTATACACCAATGGTGTCAGCCGTTACACATGAATCTGGTCCACATCAGAAAATACTTTTTAATTCCCTAAAAACCTTCAGAGGATTCTGTACAGTTTATAAGTAAGTGAGGCATATGCATAATGCTGTGGAAGACTAATCAGCCCTGAGACAACAGCTTCTAAATATCATTATGGAGAAGACAAGAATGATGTTTAACTGCTGCTTCTGTCAGAGAGATTCTCCTTTCAAGTCACTCAGGATATCGAGTTATACTATTTCCTTCCAGTAATCACGGGCTGGATAAACTCACATTTTCAGCTTGTGAAAAAGCATCAGCATCTCCTCCCACTGATCTGTTTGCTCTGAGGAAGTAGCCTGCATTATTTCAGATGTGGCCACCCTACCATGTAATTTTACCCACGTCTACATCCAGGCTGCAGCCAAAACCACATTTATATTTGTAGAGAGAAATCCACAGAGGACCTGGAATACAGCAAGTCAGCACTGCTGGAAAGAAAACCAGAAAGAAAAAAAACAACAGCGTGGTGGTTGCTGTTGCATCAATAAGCAGGTCGATAGTTCTTTGGAAAAAATATATATATCTCTGATAAAATACTACGAGAGATGCTAAGTGTGATCCAAGCTGTGACACCGGCTGTGTCACAGTCCCTGCCCAGGGCAGAGCAGAGGGTGATGTGGATCCTGGCACCCCCGTTTAGGGATCAGCAGCAGAGATACGGAACAGAGGGAAGAGGGCAGTGGGAGCACCTGCGCAGGTAGCAGACACGGAGAGCAACGGAGCTGCCCTCTGCTGACTGCCTGCTTTGCTAACACTGCTCTGATCCGCTCCTGCACAGCCCAGCCGCGACTGAACCGGGCAGGCTTTCCCCGAGTCCCTCCGCACGCCGAGCTGCGTGTGACAGCCGGAGCCAGCCGGGTCCCCCGGGCCAGCAGAGCCCCGTGGCCGGGCTGGCAGCAGCGCGGTGCCCCGGCCGCTGCGGCAGCACCGCCAGCTCCGTGCTGCAATGGGCTGCTCCAGCTGCTGAACCCAAAAACCACCCAGCACTCAGCCAGTGTTTCTGCTGCATCGTGTCCGGGGATGCCTGCACTCACCCAGCTCGGCTGTCCCTGCCTGCTGTGCCGTGGGGGTCGTGGTGGAACATTTCGGGCCGGTCCAACCGCTCGCATCTGCCATTTCAAATCAGGGGTTGCTTTAGTAACCCTCAAAATCAATAACCCTCATCGCCATCAGTGGTGAAGGCAGTGCTGGGACAGAGGAACTCCGTGGCCCGCACCTGCTGGCACCTGGGCTAGGGGAGTTTCCTGCTGGGAAGTATTTATTGAACAGCAAAACTCCTGGGAATCTCAGAATGAAACACAGACCCAGAGCTTCCCAAGTCGGACCAATTCTCCTGCCTCTCATGGCATTTTCTGTCTATCGCTCAAGTTAAATACACACGACCTATTTAACTTCCAACTTTTTTTTTTTTCAAGTGAAAAACATCATTGCTAAACCCTCTGTTAAATGAGTGAAAAGGAGGAAAGACGGGATTCAAGTTTTACGCAGATTATCACGTTTATCAATCTCCTCTGCCAAACTGCTTCGCTCTGAACTTGCGTCCATTTTACACAAGGTTTAAAAGCAAATGGGAGCAGCTACTCCTTTAGCACCTTAAACACCTTCCCTCCCAATACAAGGCAGCCGTGTAGCTTTAACCCAGCGCTCCGCTGAAATTCCCGATGGATCAGCATCCCCCACTCTGCGGCTGCTCCATCGCTCCCGTAGCGCGACTGGAGACGCGGGCTGCGCGGGGCCGGTGTGCACGGCTCTGTTATTAACGAACCCCCGCGCACAGCAACCGCAGCAATAACGAAGGCTTCTCAGCGAGCGCCGGCTCCGCGCTTCTCCCCACCTTGTGCGCGGCCGNGCGGCGGCGGCGGCGGCTGCGGCTCCTCCGGCGGCTCGGCGGCTCCGCGGCAGATGCGCCCCGGCGCCCAGGCTCTGACGCCCAGCTCGCCCCGGCGGCTGGAGGGAGATGCTCGCCCAGACCGCCGCTTCTGCGTGAGGAAGCACAAGGTAAGGCGCGGACCGCTCGCCCCGATCCCCCGAAATCCCCCCGGCCGCCGGTTCTGCCAGCGGCAAACTTCGTAGGGATGAGGGGAAAGGCTGGCGCTGAGCGCCAGCGTTATGCAATAGCGTATCTGCCTGCCTGGGAACGGCTCCTGCATCCAATAACTTTCGTGACAGATAAGGAGAGAATATCCCGATACGCGACTTTCTTCTAGAAATATACCAGCGATTTTTTGCCCGCTCCCCTTCCAGCGGGAGGGGAGAGGGGTAGCTGGAGGATTTTTGGAGGATGCACGAAGTGCTTTGGCTTTTCACATGGCTGATGGCGAGGAACTACCGCTGCTTATTAACTTCAGCCGTCCTAATGAAGTGTCCGTACAGCGGCGATGGAGGAACACGGCGTGTGTTCATCCCTGAACTTGCAGTACAGCACTTCATTAAAAGCCCAACCAACCCAAAAATCCTCCTCGGGGACTGAAGCTGCTGCTATTCAGTGAACTGTGCAGGGTTCTCCCGATTTAACACCCCCGAGTCCCCAATCACCAGCACCGACCACACGGAAATCGGGCATGCCGTGGAAACGCCGTAGGAAAACGGGACAAAAGGTAGCAGGGACCCATCCCCAAAGTCACAGTCCTTGCATCCTGCAAGGCATCCCGAGCTGCCCGCTCTGCGATTCCATCGTGCCTCCCTCGCTAGTAAAAACCCTGTGCCGTGACCTCAGCCTGCACTTAATGCCATGTTTACCGAGAGTTACGGCAGCGAGGGGATGCAGGACTGCAGTTCCATGGGATCTGCCGGGGGAGCCGCCAGCCCCGGCAAAACCAGGGACATCTTGCACTGCTGGAACCGGGAATCTATTCCCTGCTTATGTCACCGTCTCCCGGGCGCTCTGTCCCAAGGGAGCTGTGCCCCCCTCTCAGGCACGAGTCGGAATAGGGAATGGAGCGCTGTGCTGTGACCTTGTGTGTCTAAGCAGCTTAAAATCCTGCACGGAGGAGAATTTAACTCACTAGGCTCGAAGACCGGGAAGTCTGGGAAGACCTGTTTTTTCCCAGCATCGGAGAATCATTTCATTTTCCCCCAGCTGAATGCTGGCAAGTGCTAGGGAAAGGCAAACCAGTAACAGGTCACGTCTGGTATAAACTGGGAATTTATTCCCTAGCTTAAGTGCTGGATCGTGCTCGGATTTACAGGGCTGCCAGGAATGCTGCATGTATCAAGGTTAAAATCTGGCTTCTAGATGGAAGAACTCCTAGCTAAAAATAAATAAATAAATAAATAAAAATAATCACATGATATGCAATTATGTCCTAGCCATGGACTGGGATTAATTTAATGTCAAATTCCAAGCCAAGAGCCCAACAGTAAAAATAGGAAATCAGGGAGAGGAATGGATCTCCTCACTCTTGGTGTGATGCCTCTTGGTGTTCCACCAGCCTGCTCATGCCTGCCTGTCTGGACTACAATGATCTGTCCCCTCCAAGTACAAATAACAGTTCTAAGTTAAAAGCTGGATTTTTCTCCTGGCATTAAAAATTCATATTTAGATGAAAATATCTCAGGGCTCAGGTATTACTGATTTATCACCTGGAGGGTGATATTCTGCTCTACAGTAGGGTCCCTGATTTCAGGAGAAATCCATAATGTAGATTACTAATCCAGAGCCTCAGACTGAATTGTTCTAATTGCAACAGCTCTAAAATAAAATTCCTGCCCCAGAGTTTAAGGTGCTGTTGCATTGAGAGCATCCTCCCTTCACATGATGGGGAAAGCTGATACTAAATCAGGTTTTTTTAGGGCTTTTTTGCAAGGATGTCACAATGTCCTTGATGAAAAATGTTTGTTCTTTAGGACTCAGTCATTATTAACGATGTGTGTTTTTAACGAGATGCTCGAGATAATTCTAATCCTGGATGGAATCAGTGCTTTTCCCTGGGACTGACACATGAAGAAGCAGCTGGGCAGGAGCACCACAAGAGAAAGTGCTCAGTTCCTTATCCAGAGGGCCAGCACTTAGCATTCAGTGCACCCCTGTATTAACTGAGCTCACCAACAAGGAGCTCCTAAGATCCTCGCTGCCTTTTTCCCCAGTTAAGCACTGCACTGACAGAGCATTTCTGCATGAGGGGCACACACAGCATATTCTATGTTCTAATCTAGATGTAATTAACTCAGAAAAAAAGAGTGGTAAGTTCAGTGGAGAGGAACAGAGGGAAGGAGAATGTGGTGAAGGAGCCCAGGAGCTGCCCGAGTGCCGAGTCACGGAGCGTGCGTCACCTCCCAGACCGGCACCACCAGCGACCACACACCACTGGGAACCCAAAATCCCAAACTCAGCAGGGATTGTACAGAAGGCAAGCAAACACCAGCACTGATGTTTGCTTCTGGAGGACTGAAAAGCCAACTTAGCCATGCCAGTCTTTTACCGTGACTGATGGGGAAACCAGTCAGGGAACCCTGTGAGCCTGCCAAAAAATCCTTGCTAAAATGTAAGGATACCTCCAGAGAGCTCTGGAGCTGTGATGTCTCAAGGCCATTCCTTATCAAGCACAGGAGAAGGAGAACTAGGGATGTATAGTCCCATAATTCATGCCCACTTGAGGAAATGACAGTAAATCTAGAATATCTGAGCCCATAAAAAATTCACGTGATTATCTGAACTAGCTATTAATAAAAAGCTCTTATATTCTGCTTTATGACTGGCACGGTTTAAAGAACTGCTGAAAATTTGTCTAAGATATTAAAAAACATGTAAGCAACAAATCTATTTTATAGCCCACTACTCCCTTGTATTTTTACTAATCAGTTTGCAAATTAAATAGGCTTTCTGAAAATGAAATCGTGAGCATATTTTAAGGAATAAAAATCATCTCAGAGTGGTAAATTCAGTGGGAGTTCCACATTCAGCCTTCTGAAAGCTGGTGCTTGCTTAGAAAATCCTGAATAACCTCTGAACACACACAGGTACGACTCCCTGGGTATTGACACTCAATTTTAAATTGTTATTGACCACACAGAATGTGCTCAGAGCAGTCTCTTATTGTAGTGGCACATCCCCATTTGAAGGCTGCTTACTCCAATTTTACTACATTCAGGCAGACAAGTGATCCCTTAATACTCCTGAAACAGTTCACCCTGCTCATGGCTTTTGCTCTGTGTCAGGCTGATCAGTGCCTGAAAACTGCTTCCCATGAAGACATCCCAGCACCAGTCTCCCAGGCAAAGAGAACTGCGTGTAAAAACAACAATCCAGTGATCAAACAGCCACATTTGGTGTCCTCTTTGCGTTTTTCTCCCCCTTTAGTGGCACAAGACACCAAGCCTGGTTTTACTCCAGTTTTTCCAGCTAAATCCACTGGGTTTGATACAGAGGAGTGTAGAGGAGTAAGGGTCATTTTCAAAGTCTGAATTAAACAGAGATGGATTAAAAAGACTGAAGGCCTTCAAGTCTCGCTATGTTTAGGTGCAGATCCAAACTTCTAAATCATTACAAGAGATTTCTGTCCTGGCAGGGAAGTGCTGGAGCTCTACCCTGTCCCTCTCCCCAGGGCTGCTGGTATCTGGCCTCAGACTCAGCCCATACCAAAAATAGCTGTTAAACATCTCAGAAACCCCAGCTCTAACTCGTGTCTGTGACATCCATGGGCAAGAGAAGCAGGTTGCTGCTGTTATTTTTGCCTGCCCATGATTGCTGGAGCAAGCCTATAAATAAAGCCCACGTAGTTACCAAATTAAATCAGTTTAAAAACAAAAGCAGAGGAAGCTCTTTCCATCTGGTCTGAGCGAGGAGGAATTGTCACAAGCTCACAAAAACAGGAGTTACTTGTTTTGTGCTCTTGCCCATCTTCCCTGTTTGTTTTACAGCTGCCCTTCTCTCCTCTTCCATTTTTTTCCCCCAGTTCTCATGTCAAGGTTGTGATCATATTGCTTGGAACGATTTTGGTGAGGTCAAAGCTTATAAAGCCCAACCATGGTGTAAATGACTTTTTAAAAGCTGGAACAGGGGCTCTCTGATGCCCAAGACAAACCCATTTAAGCAGGTATGTGAATTCAGGACTGTATTTTAAAAGCTAATAACGCATCAAGTAGTTTTGGTCTCATTAGTTACTTCCTTGGAGAAGGAAGAAGAGGGAATTCAGTAAAATTCCTAATTTTGATGTATTTATCTATGAATAAGCACAAAATCTAACAACGAGCCCTAAGTCTCCTTCCAACCATTAGTAATTGGTTGTTCATGCCCATTTTGTTATTATATTCATTATTCTCTCCTGCAAATAGAGAAGAGAAATGAATGAGGAGATATCCACGAGTACAGAAATTTAACTTGTGGATCAGTTGAATACATTTCTGTGTATCAAGGCTATCGGCAAATAAAACACAGTGATATCTCCGCAGAGCTGACAAAGAGACAGATAAAACATCCCAGTGCTGGAGAGAGCAATTCTGCAGAAATTATGCTTGAACTGCCTGCGAACGGTGATAACACTGATCCCTTCTGGAGACTGAGCCTGAACTGCTGAATTCCAGAGGAATCCGGGTGGTTCTGTTCAGCAAGTTGGTGAGAAGAACGTGGTACATTCCTGCATTCTCAATTTGTAACAGAAGCACACAAAGCCACAAGAAAAGTGACGCAAATTATCTGTCTGGTGGCCACTTGTGGTGCCCTCCCCAGCAAAAAAATATCCTTGAGAAGGTCTTTAATTATTACTTTAATGAACTTCCTAATCATCCCTATCACAAAGAACCCGTCCTAAATCCAGAATCACCGAGTGGTTTGGGTTGGAAGGGCATTAAGGATCATCTTATTCCAAGCCCCTGCTATGGGCAGGGACACCAGGTTTATTTTAAAATCCTATTCCACGTTATCCCAGGTCCACAAAACCTGGGAGCAACGTACTCAGCAACTCCCCACTGTATTTGCTTCCCTCTTCATTCCCCACATGGCACCAAAACTGTGTTCCCTGGAATGAGCAATTTCCATCAGCCCTCTCCCAGAGCCCTCCTGTCTGATGAGAACCTGGGATTTGGGGAGTTTAAGACAACTTCCCCTCACACAAGACTCTGGCTCTTCCTTCCCAGTATTTCAAAAGCATCTTAACTCCAGCTTTGAGGAAGCTTTGCAGCTTTAGGGACTGTAATTCCCCTCAGCAACTGAAGCTTTTTGCTCTACTAAAACTCTTTTTGGGTAACTAATGGGAATTTTTGTACAATGCTCTAGCAGGAGTCAGACTGATCTGTGCAATTTCCCCAACACCAGCACACTCAGATCCACCTGTACACGGATAATTCAGAATTCCAGCAGAACCAGAACCTGCCTGAAACCAGAAACTTCAGGAACGTGCTCCTCAAGAAGGTGACAAATGACACAGCTCTTACTTGGTGGCGACTGCTGCCAGCAGTGGAGTGCAGAACCACATCTAGACAAATCCTATTCCCCAATTAACATCCTGCTAATGACTTCAGGTTTTACCCAGCTGAGTTGTTCAACAACACTTCACACCCTCCCAAGCTTGTCTGCCTGGAACCCTGATCCAAGCAGGAAGAGCTGACAAGGCTCTGATGCCTCACAAGCACTGACCCCAGGAATGTCACTGTCATCTCCCATTTGTAGGGATCACCTGCATTCCCAGGGGAATGCGCTGATCTGCAGAGCAAAATTAAGGATGCAGGATCGAAGCCTGGAGCTGGGACCTGCTTATCTGCTTTATCCTCTTCACCCAACACTTGAAAATCTGGGATGAAGGAACAAAACCAGCTGCAGTTCCTGTAGGTGCTCACAGTCTGGCCACCCCTGGCAGTGCCCAAGGCCAGGCTGGACAGGGCTTGGAGCAGCCTGGGATAGAGGAAGGGGTCCCTGCCATGGCAGGGGTGAATGAGATATCTTTAAGGTCTTTTCCAACCCAAACCCTTCCATGATTCTGTGTTCTCAGCATTCAGATCCCTCTGTGCAGAGCTCTGACAGTTTTACAGCCCTGTTGGTCCAAGCTAAAGAGCAGCACTGCTTTTTCCCTGTCATTTGCCTGTTTTTTTTCCTTAAACACCCCCAAAACCTATTGATGTCAACCAAGAACAATTAAACTTAGCATTCAACTGTAATGCCGATAAGGAACTGTCTTAAACCCTTGTTTTTAACAACCTGCCCTTTAAATTATTTACCAGAAAGTCCCATAAAAATGAAAAACCTTCCAGTGCAAGTCCTGTGGCTTTTGGACTCCTGCAAGCCAGAAGAGTGTGAGCAGAACTCTCAGGGATTCTCCTAGCAACCCATCCTCAGCAGCATCCTGCTCCTCCTCCTCCTCCCCCTGGAGCAGGGACAAAGCCTTGCCCAGATTTTCATGGCAAAATAATGCCCAAGAAACCTTCCCCCCCTCTGGTCCTCAGAGCCAGAGCTGCAGAGCACAGGGAGAAAAATCAGCATCACTCTCTTCACAGTGCCATTCTTTTTTTCCAGTCCACTAAATCCCAGCAAATGTTTGAGATCAGAACACTCTGAATTCACAGGGAGTATCCTGTGACATTGTGTTTGTTCCACTGGGAAGTTAATAGTTATTAACTCACCCCATAAGTCTACACTGGTTTTAGTGCAAGTGCAAATCTCCTGTTAATGGTGCTATTCCTTGCAAAATTCTGTTATGGGGAAAATAACCCTTGTTTTCCAGAATTTTATCACGTTGAATGGATTCCTTTTAATTTAATGCATGGAACAATATAGGAAGCAACAAAACCTAAGTATTATTAAAATCTGTGTTCCGAAAGCATAGTAGAGATGTCAAAATTAAAGAAAATTGCCTTTACTAGCTTCATTCAGGGAAACTGGCTTGGTTTGTAAGGAAAATTTTAAGTAGTTTATCCTCCAATAGATTCCTGTTTTATCTAAAAGTCCCCAGGCTTATTAAATCGTACATTTTATTTGTTGCCACTTAGTTCTGAAGCTGAAGCTCACAAGAGCATTTAAAGGCATTTATTTGGTATCTCAGCCATAAGCTATGACTTTATACATCATTCTCACAGAGCCTGCCAATGGATGGGAGGGGGGAAAAGACAAATCCAGTGCCACAGGATCCTGATAATTCCTAAGGAAGAATTCCAAGGCACTTGGAAATGCAGCAGTAATGATGACTTGGGTATTGAGCAATAAATAAGGAGTTCAAGAGAGAGAAAATTCAAGTTCAGTGCCTCGGGGATTCAAAACAGAGTTAAAAAAAATACTGGTTTGACATTTAGCAGCACTGCTAAGTCTGTTATTCTACATGAATGATTCTGTGATGAAATAAAGACAGGCTGGGCTACCCCACCAGTTTTCCTAACAATCCTCTCATCAGTACTTTTTATCCCCTAAAAACTGGGAATACCTGCACCCTCAGATTTATCTGGAAGTCAGAATTTCTCTTCACTCCTTTCATATTAAAACCCCCCAAAAATTCCTAACACAGGCAAAGTTTCTGCAAACAACTTTTATAATTAATAACTGCCTAAGATAATTCATATTTTCCAATGTTTTTATCATGCCAGTCTTCTTTACTGGACATTACTTTTAGGATGATACTAAATAATTTTTAAGTTTCTAACATAACACTGCCAGATAATTAACAATTAGATTCCTTTGAAAAGAATAAAAATACTCATTTAATGAAGTCAAAATGTATGGGATATTTAGAATTAACATTAGGTTTCTATACTGGGTTTGTTTCTATGAAGTAAATCTGAGTTTCTTTCTGCTCTTTAACAGTACAATTGGATAAATATTCCATGGATGCACTTATGACTTACAGACATCAAATAGTTTTTGAAAAGTAAAGTGGTTTAAGGTGGTATTTAGGCATATAAAATTACATCTGAGGCAGTGGGGATCTCTCAGGAGAATGCCCAGCCTGGAAATATCCAGAAGCCTAAAAGATGCTGCAGATCGCTTTCCACTTTCCATGCAAAAAGCCAATTATTTGCAATTCCCTGCATTATTTTAAGCCAGTCCACCCATCCACAAAACCCCGTGTGCTCTTAATATGTGCACAGATGTTTCCAGCTGCAGCTCCAGAGCTTTCCCTTGCTCTGGAAACCCAAGGACTGAAATCTGTGCCTTTCATCTGCATTTGGAACCTGCAAAGTTTAAGCCCACTCTGCATATTAACACATCCTGAATCTGCTTCTGGGTCATAAAACTGACAGAGATAAAATGGAAATTGCAAGGTGAGTTCCAGACCTCCTCTCCCCTCATTAACCAATCAGTCTGGAAATTCCACACTGTAATTCTCCTCCCAGAGCAGTGACTCTGCAGAGTTTGGGACACAGAGTGAAGGTCCTGCAAAGATTTGTGCCACCTAACTGGTGGTTTCAGTATTACCCTGAAGATTTTATATTGACTCAAAGCCTCTCTGTACATCACTTTTTAGTTGTTATTATTATTATTTAATAGTTTCTTTCCATATTCAGACATAGAGGGATGCTGCTTAAGGGTAATCAGCCACAAGTTTATAAACAAATCAAGGCTAAAAACTGAAAAACTAAGCTTGTGATTACTTAAATATTTAGTTTAGCAAATCAGCTCTTTGTTTGGAGTAAGTACAGATAAAAAGTTGAACTCTATTATCTGCATGTAATTGGCATCTGCAACTAAAATTCAAATTCAAAGGCTTTATTACCCCCCTGACAGCACGAGCCATAAACTGAGAAACTCCAGCTCAGTAATTTCCTCAAGTTTCCAAAAACCCTGCAGAGACGACGCCGTGGCAGTACCTAAATAAGCCCACATAGGAGGCAACACTTTGTCCAACCCAAAAATGAAACCAAACAGGAAATATTTTATCAACTCTTCCCTGTGAAGTGTTTAACTCACAATTGACTCTTTCCTCAACTGTTCTTTTATCAGCTGAGCACAGAGAGTTCCCCTCGGAGACACCGGGATCCGAGCAAGGCTTCAAAAAAAAAATTGACTTCTTTTGGTTGTTGTCATTCTTAATCACAGATATCTCTAAAATTATTACTCCCAGCTACTAGTGGGAATAAAAAAAACTCTGGATCAGCTAAATCAATCAGGACTGTGCAGTTGGGAAAGGGAGACAAGCAATTTGGTGAAGAATCAATTTATTGGCTATTAAAGACATGCTTAAAATTAACTGCAGAATGAAGTTCCCCGTTTATCTGCTCCGGAGGGTATCTGCAGGTTTCAGCTGGGTTATGGACTCAGAATTCCATGGGAAATCATCCCAAACTAAACCCAGCCATCCTACAGCCCCCAAAAATGATGGGATTCAAGTGGGAGGTAAAATAATCTGAAAATGGAGACAGGTCACAGATACTAATGAAATATCAAGCCAATACTTGAAAATAAATTGCATGCTAATGGATCCTGCTGCCAAACAACCACGTACCCAAAAACTCACTTTGACAACTCCGAGGAATCCTAAGCCTTGGTTCTAAAGGGTGACTTTCAGAGCTAACAGCCAATTTTTGTAGCCTTTTTGGGTAAAAACGTGGCCTTTTCAGACACAGTTACTGAATATTTCACATCTTTGTGAACGCAGTATTTCATTTTTGCCACAATTTCTTGGGAGCTCAGGAACTCCCACTGGCAGATTTGGAACTAATGGCTGTAATGGCCGTTGTGTTCTTGTATTTAGGGTTTTTTTGGTCAACTCATTCATTTCCCAGACTCTTGTGGAAAATTTGCTTCCAGTAATTCTGAAGTGCAGAGGTTTGGGGTTCGACAGCAGTTTTTACAACAGATTTTAATGTGGTCCAGCTGCAAGCTAAAGGACCAGGTTTGTATCTTAGCCAGCACTTTTTTTCCACTAAAACTTCCCAAATTCCAGCCCTAGATAGACAAAAAGATGGATGGCTGTACTCCCTACTTGCTCTGTTTGCAGAATGTCCCCCAAATAAAGGCACTCAAAACACAATTCCAACTAAAATCCAGCCCAAAGCAGCCAGGACAGGACACTGGATGTTCCTCCAAAACCGACTCCTTATTTAGGATTTCAACTGGAACAAAAAATTCCTGATATTCAAACGTCATTGATTTATTCCCCTCAAAATCTGTCCCTATGTGTACCTCATGTGTTAAGAGCACAGAGATAACTGATCTTACCCCCCTACTCTACTTTTATCATCAGACTTCCCCTTAAAATTTCCATTTTATTCTCTCTTTTCCCCCCAAACAAGGACTTGGTCACCTTGGTATCAGATCCTAAGTTTGCATGTAAAAAATATCCAGTTGAAAACTGGGATCTGGCAATCTCAGATTCCATTATTTGAATGGTGTTGTCCTGAATTTTCCCTTCTTTTTGCTTCTTCTACAGACTTTGCACTACACCAGAGTCACAGAAAAACTTCTTCCCCTTCTCAAACGACTGCAGCTCCCTCACCACACCCTGAGCATCACAAGTCAGACAGAAAAAGGCAAACTAGGGGGATTCTGGAATATTTCAGTTCCTTCTTCACAAATTACCAGGGCCAGGGAATTAAAACATGAAAAAAAACATTAAGTAATGACATGTTTTCGTGAGATTTTTGACCCAGAAGTCCAACCTTGGACTCTGTGCCAGGCACATCTGTGTGTATCTTTAGGGAAGTGTTACTTTTACTTTTAAGCCTCATAAACATTCAGTTTTCCACTGAAAATGATTTCCCCATTAAACTTTCTTACTTTAAATACAGACTAGTCAAGGATTCATTCCCTTGTGCCCCTGAGTTGGCTTTCTAAAACAGATGCTATTAGGGCACTTAACTCTTGTTCAAGAGTTTCATGTATTTTATTAAATAGACAAAGGCATTTTAATTAAAAACATACTTCAAGTACACCTGAAAGTCCCTTTACTTGTTTTACATTGTACTCTTGAGTCCCTCTGAGGGTTTCAATAGGAGATATATGCAGAAAGTTTGGATTAAGTGGGAATGTGGTAATTCAGCAAGTCTCAGGGAGAAATTTGCACAACGGGAAAGTAAAAATTACAACTTCAAATGAGGTGTAAAAATGAAATCTTAATTATGCAGCTACTTCATATCCCCTGTGATCTGTACAACCACTGGGGTTTGGAGGTTTTTTTGGGTAGGTGCTGTGTTAAGCAGTTGGCATCTTCTCCTCCTTGAGGAGGAGCTTATATTTCAATGGCAGATTAAGTAATTTCTGTGATTCATCACAGGTCTGGAGGTTTTTTAGTGCCTTAGGATTTTTTGGGATAAGCAGCTGTATCGTAAAGGCAAATTACAGCTTCTAGGAAAGGATGAGTTGTTTTGCATTTGAAGCAAAACCTTAATTGATGCACTGCTGACTTCCTCCAAAACTTCAGTAATTCATAAATTTTACGCACCCAGCGCTACCAACCAGTTGCTAATAATAATTAATCTGTATTTAGTTGTAGCCATGTGGAAATTTTTTTATAAAAATCCAAATAATGACACCTCTAACGACCAATTAATTCCTTGCAAAGAACACTGAATACATTACACAGCAGAAATGTGTTTGGTAAGCAAGCACACCCTAAAAATAATGCCACTTTGACACTTCCTGCTACTAAACATTTGCATTAAAGGAGAGTTAAGGGTGGGCAGAGCTCTCAACTTTTCTTCACTTGGACAAAGCCACTTGGTTTTCAATTCCCCTGTAGTTTTTACTATCAGGTAAATTCAGAGGACTGGCTTCCTGGGCGCACATATTCCTGAAGGAAACTGCTTCCTGGGAAGCCCTGGCATGACAGCCACGGTCCTATCCTGGGAAAATAGTTGTGGAAAAACTTGTGGCACCAGGAAACCTCCTGTCTGAGGAGCAGGTGTTCACAACAGCTCGAGATAAAAAGCAGGATTAAAATACAAATCTCTAGAAAATCACCCAGGGCTGCGACTCGACAGAATCGAGCGCATCGGTCGCGAGTCGCAGCCATTTTAGTGGGATCACATGAAAGCGGCTCAAATATTGCAAAGACTTCAGGGGGGGAAAAAAGTAACGTTTCTGTTGTAACTTGACCCTTTTTGCACTGTTTTTGGCTGCAGGCATCATGGTGAGTAAGGAGTCCAGCAAATGCTTACTCACTGCCTCGGACAGCGACGTCGAGCCCGCGGCTTCCCTGGCGCTGGAGATGAAATACGCGCTGGATCCCAACCGGCAGATCAAGAAACGGAACAAAGCCCTCCAGGTGAGGTTTAAGGATATCTGCGAGGCCCAGAACGAGCAGAGGGACAAGCAGCTCTCCACCTCCTCCACGCAGGACCCTGACAAGAAGGAGGCCAAGGCCATCTCCTATAAGACGGCCTATCGCAAGTACATGACGGTGCCCGCCCGCAGGTCCATCCCCAACGTCACCAAGAGCACAGGAGTCCAGACTTCCCCCGATCTCAAAAAGTGCTACCAGACCTTCCCTCTGGACCGGAAAAAAGGGAATATTCTGAAGAGCGCCTCGACTGTGGAGACGTTACCGAGCGAGAACAACGGGTTCCTGATCGAGGTGAAGGACAGGGAGGGCCGGGGCTCGGGCGAGGCCGCGGCGTGGGGCAGGAAGGCCGGCAGCCTGCAGACGGCCGAGTTCATCTCCCACATCTCCGAGCGCGCCGCGCACGACGACAACGACGGCGCCGAGGCCTGGAAAAGCAGCGATTTGCACAGTTCTCCCAAAGAGCCTCCTCCTCCTCCGCCCAACTTGGCCGAGCCCGGCGAGGAGGAGCCGGCGCGGCCGCCCGGCCGGGGCAGAGCGGCGGCGGCGCGGCTGGGGAGCGACGAGGCCGCCCAGCCCCTCCACGGGAGGGTCTTCAAGACTGAAGTGGCCACCGTTTACCTGCCGGCCTCGCAGCCCGACCTGCCCGGCCTGGGCGACTGGGGGCCATGCCCCGAGGAGGAGGACAAGAGGACGGTGCAGCTGAACGGGGTGCAGCCCCCGGCCGGAGATGCCCGAGCGTGCGCGGCGCGGGCGCAGTGCCCGGCCCCCGAATGTAGTGACCAGAGCCTGCAGGTCAACGTGGCGCCCGTGGAGGAGAGCCAGCCCTGCCGGACGGCTGTGGCCGTGAGCCAGGAATGCCAACAAATCGTGCCTCACACCGAAGTTGTGGACTTGAAAGCGCAGCTTCAGATGATGGAGAACCTGATCAGCTCTAGTCAGGAGACCATCAAAGTGTTGTTGGGTGTTATACAGGAGCTAGAGAAGGGAGAAGCTCACAGGGAAGGGTGAGTAGAAAGCTTTTTTAATGAGTACGAGCTGATTGAAATGTCTTTTCCACCTTGAGTTTGCTGATGCCAACGCGTCCCCGCCGCCGTGCACGTGGCGCTCCTCACACGGAGTTTTGCTGCTTTAGGAGAAACCTGCCAGCAGCATTCAGATTGCTATCTGCCAGTTCCAGGGTGTAATTAAGTAATTATTTAATGAAGGGCCCATAATACATCTTCTCGTGCCTTTTCTAAGGAGCACAGAACGAGCCGCTCTCCAAACAGGATTAGTGAGGATGTTTTCACATCAGCAACTTGCATTAGCCGTAATTCCTCACATGACATGAAAAGCAGCAGCAAAACCTTAATTCTGTAAGAGACTTACCTTTTTAAGATTAAGGGATATTATTACAACTCCTAATGTAATTCCCTTAATGGCATATGAATCTCGTCTGGTTTCCTTTCACCTCAATTTTTCATGGTATTTCTTTCAGAAGGAAATGAAATGAAAACTTTGAGTATCAAAGTCTTCTTCATAACTTTCACACAGCTCTAATCACGACAGACCCAAGCAGAAAGAAACAAAATTGTGTTTATCCCTAACGTTCGTTATTTAAATCAACCCATAAGGCATTAAAAATACTGAAACTGTAACTCAGTACAACCTTTACTCTTTACCTGGACAGTTCAACCCCACTTTTATCACCTTAACAAATACTTTGCAGGCTGACTCGCCTTAGTTCCCTCATCTTTATTCAGTGAACATACCTCACAAAATGTATGTGTGCTGTTAGTGTGTTTTGAAATACTTCTGTAATTAAATCACAATTTGCCAGAAGAGATCAGGACTTTAAAATTTAAAAACCAGTAGCTCGTGCTACTTGAAGCAGCACCTGCTTTTGTTTGAGTCAGAAGGGTACATCTTTAATTTAAATTTCTTTAGGAATGTAGAAATCATGTGACTCTTTAAACTCAGAATGTTTGGCATTAAAAAGTCGTCTTAGTTGGATCCTGCTGTCAACACAGCCGTTGTGTTTTTAGTTTGTTTTACAGCTGGTTATATTATTATTTCTATCCTTATCAATTATCAATATCAAGGACCTTACCAAGTCCTGGATATTCAGACTGGGATGTTTCTTGGCCTACCTGAAAGCCACACAGGTTTCAATGATCTTAAAGATCTTTTCCAACCTAAACAATTCTATAATTATTATTTTTTTTAATTGTTATTCAGAAAAAGAACTCCCCTGACTTTCTTAACTTAGAGAAACTGCAGGAGCTTTAGCAAGAAGTGCCAAGCTGCTTTTCAAATCACAGAAAACTATTTCATCATCATCAAAACTCATCACCGCTCGTCGAGAACCCTGAGTGCACAAACACGCCCAGAGTCAACTGCTATAAATACTCTGCTTCCTCCACACAATTCCATATCCAGATTTTATCCCTTCCCAAAGACAGTACAGCCACAGGTGCAGCAAACAGAGATTTTTTATTGCCCTGACCGAGCTGTTAATGCAGCCAATGTTAGGAGTGTATCCCTGCCCCTGGCACAAAACAGATCTTGGCCAAACTATCCAGGACTGTCTTCAAATAATTCCTCTGCAGCTGTCAGCCTTACAAAGCTGTATTAGCCCTAAAATGGTGAAATTATCCATAAATCCCAGTTCAGAATATCTTTACAGCCTCTTAGACCCGTGTATTGGAGTTTACAAGACTCCACCTGACCAAGAAGAGCCTATTTATGAGCACTGCTTTACACCTGGAGCCACTTCCAGCTGCTCCTGCACGTGCTCCAGACACATCCCAGACCTGCTCCCTCCCTGCTGGCCATGCAGGGTGTGGAGATGGGGAGGGAAGGAGAAGAAGGCAGATGCACACTTGCATATTTTCAAATCCCTGCATTCCAGACCCCTCTGGTTTTGTGGCTGTTGGGAGACTGCACAGCTTTGTGCTCAGGAGATCCCTCTCTCCAGAGCTGGGAGAACACTCTGTTCTCCTGCAAACACCAACACATCATTAACACAAAGCCTGTCTTTATCCCCAGCTCCCTCAAATTACACAACTCCTGCAATAATAGGCTGCCCCATCCTTTTATTAGAATAATTCTTGCCAATTGCTGTGTTCATCCTACAATGTCTTTGCCACAGACCCTGTGTAAACTATTACGTATCTCCTCAGTGCCAGCATGTTGAGCTTTTTTCTTGTTATAACCAGGTTTTAGGTCAGTTTAGATCAAGAAATCAAAGCAGTTCTACTGTTTATTGTAGCATCTTCCATCTGCTAGAACAGCAAGAGACGTTTCGTATTTATGGAACTCACCTGCTTTTCTGATGTACATTAAATTCCTGAGAATAACACACTACAAGAAACAAATACAAATAACACACTGCTGGTAAAGGAAAAGAATATGAAGGGAAAAAAACCACCAAAAACAAAGCCCCAGCTAAATTTCTTCATCAGATTTTTCTGCCTTTAAGGAAATCAGTGTTATTTAAGTGCTGTTGCAGTGCCACGGGACTGGTGCTCAGTGGATTCATTTTCACTAATATGCTGTAGGTCCTGAACTGCTATTACTGCAATTCATCACTAAATGAGTCGATGCCAGCAGAACTGTAGCAGCATCTCTGAAGGCAGCAGTTTCATCCTTTGGGTGCCTATCATCTATGTGTGCTTTTGAAAATGTCACTGCTCCATCATCTGCAATTAGCAACAACAGCCAGCACTCAACTCTGCTTCAAGGGAAGGGGAAAGCCACTGGAGCAGGAGGAGTGTGATCCCCCTCCCAAAATCAAAGGACATTTTTAGAATTCTGTATTATGTGCATCATTATTTACTAAATCTTTGGCAAAATGGCTGTTCTACCTCTCTGTGTGGAAGCTTCTACAAAAAAAGCAAATTACATTCCAGCAAACATTGCTGGATGCCTTAAGCCATGCATGAACGAAGTGCAGAGCTGCAGCTTCAATTAAGAGTCCCAGCTCAGAGTTAAAAAAACATTGAATATTACATGATGCAGGGCACAGCTTTACAACACAACCCCAGCTGGTTTTATTCTGATAGATTATCAGCAATCTCTCTTTACAGACATATTTGTCTGTGTTCAGATGGAGAATTTAGGAAGCCAAATGTGTGGAGCATCACTAAAGCTGACAGGACTGCAAGCAAAATGCAAGTTAATCATTCTGAAACCTGGCTAACGAAGATCTGTGACATGCAGAACAGAAGATGAGCACATAATCAGAATTACTTTGCTGCTGGAGAACAGCAGTGACCTGCCCTTCAAATCCTTCCCGTGGAAGGAACAGTAATCTGGGCCCTCCTCATTATACAACAAATCAGCAATTTTAATAAACAAAGTGCTCAATTTGCCACACAAAAACAAGTCACAGTATTTTGACTCTGCCAGGCCAAATGCTACACACTGGACAAGAGTTAAATGAACCTGTTTCAGAGCTAATTTCTATTCCTCTATTAGTCAGCAGTGGTTCAGGAATTTAAAGAGCTCTCAACAAACTCCTTCAAAGAAGCTCTGAGAGAACACGTTGTCATGGATGGAATTTAAATGTCACTGCATGTTTTTCAATGACTAAGGGACTTCTGTGCCTCACATTGTGATTTCTGAGCAGAAAATAAGCCCATATTGTGTGTCTGCATGGAGGTCTGCACCCAAGGGAAGAGGAGAGCAGGGAGCATCCTCACCCAAGCCAGCCTGAGCAGCACTGGTCCTCAAGGTCACCCAAAGTGATCCTCCTGCTCAGCAGGGATGGCAAATCCCAGCCAGGGAGCCAAAGCAATTCTTACCAGGGTTGTTGGCTCTGCTCCCCTCCAGGAGCCAGCCCAGCTCTCCAGAGCAGACCAAGGAGTCAGAAAAAATCAAGGCAGGAACAACCTCCATCCCCCCCCACCTTCTGGAGTGTGTATGCTAAAGAACTGCTTGTGCTTTTATAAAAATCGATAACAACAATGTTATTTTGCCTTGTAGAAACCGTTCTATTTCTCGACTTTTCATATTTAGCACCAGTGACATCCCACCAGCTGATCAAAACCTAATTGAGTCTTGAAGAAAATCCAGAAAAGCAGAAAGAAAACCCTAATTACTGTATACAAAAGAAATAACCAGAGTTCTGCAAGGAATAAAGGAGGATGCAGATCATCACTGGAGTTGCTTGTTGCACACTTGGAGAAAAAGAAGCTAAAAAGAGTTTACAAGAGCAGAGCCTCTGGAAGCACGGCTTTGGGGAGTGATGTGCCAGCAGCAGGAATGACAGGACAGGCCTTGGTTTGGGATTTCCCCCCTCCTTGGTTTTGTTTTGGTGTTTTTCAATTACAGCCCTAGCAAAGGAAAGGTTTAACAGGATTATTTCTAAGAGAAAACCTGGAAATGGAGGGAAACAACAGATAAGCTTAACTACAAAAGACAGCTCACTAGAAATAAATACATGAAAGGCAGAAAGAATACAGCAAATTGCATCTGGGATGCACAAATTGGGTCATATTCTGAGTGATTCCAGGTTTGGGGACACTGTAAGAACAGCTTGGGAAGAGGACTGTGATGAGTGCCTTTATTTATTTCCTGCTGTGACCTTTTTACATCCATTCATTCTGCCTGGAACCACCTCTGAAATGGTCACACTCATTTCATTGTCCCCAAAACCACCTCCTAAATTCTTCCCTCTTTTCTCTCTCTGGAGCTGCTCTGTTTTGGAGTGATTTACAGATCATTCCCAAACACCTCAGAAATTGTAACAATCCACCTTCCTGAGGCACAGCCAGCAAATCTCTGGCGATGCACCTTCCTTAGCCAAGACAAAGGAGCAATTTTTGCACAAATCAGAGCTTGGTGGATCTTGTGATCCTTGGGCCAGTGATGCTCACTCCACCCAAACCAGGAGCAGTACTAAGACAGCAAAATTCCATTTACCTGCCCTCAACATGAGGAATTTGGTTTTCCAAGCTCTGACCCAGCCCCTTCCTGCTCCCCTAAGCACAGCTGGAGCAGAGCAGGCACACACTGACACCTCACACTGGAATTATTCCATTATATCCCAAAACTCCATGGAGGTTATTCCAGTACCTGCTGCCAGTCCATGGGATTCCCTTGACCCCTCTTATCTAAGATTCTCTTCTGCAAATAAAACCCAAACCAACCAACCAATGAAAGCTGATTATGTAAGACTGATCACTGAAATATCCAGTATCACTGAAGGTAAAAAATCCTGCATCACCCAAGGTTTAACCTCAAATTCCAGTTTTTATCCTCAAATTCCATTTTTCTACCCTCAAATTCCGTTTTTTAATCTCATGTTCCATTTTTAACCTCATATTCCATTTTTAACCTCAAATTCCATTGTTTAGCCTCAAATTCCATTTTTAAACCTTATATTCCATTTTTAACCTCAAATTCCATTTTTCAACCTCACATTCCTTTTTTTTTTTTAAACCTCAAACTCCATTCGTTCTTTTAACCTCAAACTCCATTTTTTTAACCTCACATTCCATTTTTTTCTGAATTAGCTCCCTAAAACCCATCTGGAATTGGATCTCCAAAGGCAGGCACCAGGAGTATCTCAGAGCACAGTATTTCACAGGCCTTCAAACCAGGATAAGATTTATATTTCTGATAGCATTTTTCATTAGAATTGGACACACTTATTCTGAGGCTGATAATCCAAGCTTCAGATCAGATTGGCAGAGTGGATAAAAAGGGCAAAGTCTCACAGTTCACAGACATCCTGGAACATTAATGTGGAATAATTCAGAGTACCTGGCTACCATAACACTGAAGATAGAGAGCTCTTCAATAACCTTGCTGTCAGAGCCACTTTCTATCCACCCTTTGTGAGGAACAGAATGCTGGGAGGCTTTCAGCAAGGAAATCGGGGAAAAAAAAGGGAAAAGTGAACACTTAGCAACAACCAGAATGTGGAATAAACATTAAAAAAAAAGGAATAATCTTTTTAGCAAAGTCACTTGGTGCTAATACTCTTGTTTTCTCCCCCAAAAATGCCACTAGGAATGTTCTGAATCTCAGAAAATAGAACTTATTTTGTTAATACAGTTCAGCTTTTATCTGTATATACTGTACAGGCACCGTTTAATGGAAATGTATTTGAAATACTGAGAAAAATAATTTTATTTCTATCTGGTTGCTATTCACTGGACTTTAAAACCAAGAAGAAATAGCATTCTCCACCACACCTCCCTATTCCAGCCCAGGATCAGCAGCTTCAAAGTGAAATTAAGGTTCAGGACTTTCCCAGCAGATTGGCTGCAGAGACACAAAGGCCCATAAAAGCAAATCCCCACAATTCAAATCTGGAAACACTGATGAAGTCTATTAATGAAAGACTAAAAAGAAGTGTAAGCAAACAATATTTTTTGCTAAATATATCCATAGGAATTACCATGGATCAGAAGCTTCCTAATGTCAACCAAGCTGCCCAAATCAAACAGCTGCAAGGAGAGTTTTCCTGCTAAATCAGTATTTAAAAAAAAAAAAGAGGATGACTGAAGGTAAGGAATTATCAAGTTTTCACAATTAGAATCATCCTTTAATAACTGCAGTTTGGCTGTTGGCAGTATCAGAATGCAGAGCCATGAGCCTGTAAAAATGGGACCAAAATGAGCTTTAGAGTGTTAAATTTCTCACTGTTCCTTCACCAGGAGATGAAACAACTGATTTCTAATTGACACCTCCTTCTGAGCCCCTGTGCTTGCACAAAGGTACAATTATCTCTCATCCTGACTGAGGAAAAATGGCAAAAAAAGAGGAAAAAGACTTGTCTGAAGATGGGAGTGCTTTGTTTTTAAACTGCAGAGGCTCCAGCTACCCCAGGTTAAAGATTTGGGACAGGCTTTAAAAAGCTCCTGTGTAGCACATTTAGGAAAGTGAAGTGAAAAACTGGGAGATGATGGAGACCTGAGCTGGATTCAGGTACCTGGGGGGTGAAATGAGAAGCTCTTTAAGGTCCCTCCCAACCCACACAGATCCTGGGACCTGTGCCCTGAGGAATACTGAAGTGAGGAGTTCCCAGGCATGGATGTGTCCATCGTCCCTGGCCCCACCTCTGGGTCACTGCTGGGGCTCTGCTGGAACTGCTCTCACTCACACCTGAACAGAACTGAGGTGGCCACACTGGCCCACAGCTCCTACACATTTTGCTTTGAGTTTTGCCAAAACTGGGGTTTTGAGGACAGATAATTCCCTGCCATGGAACCATTTTTTCCATGTTGAACAGGAGTTAGTAGAAGACTCCAGTGAAACTGAGCCAATTCTGAGCTTTTTGTGATGGTTTTTGCACGTCATGGAGGGATCAGTGCTCCAGGTCAACCAGGAAGGAAAACTGCCATTCCAAGGGAGGCTGGAAATCCTTCCAAACATTCCCAGCTGTGTTTGGACCTCTTTTCCTAATAGGATGATGCTGGGGGATGATCTCTACCCCACTACTCACTGCATGAGCCAACCAGAAGAGGACAGACACAACCATATGGGGGAACATTGGACTTTTTTCCCTCCATTCCAGCATCAGAGAAGCCCAGAATGGTTTGGGTTGGAAAGGACCTTCAAGATCATCCCATTCCACCCCTGCCTTGGGCAGGGACACCTCCACTATCCCAGGTTGCTCCAAGCCCTGTCCAGCCTGGCCTTGGACGTCTCCAGGGACCCAGGGGCAGCCACAGGGAACAATTCCTGCCCAATATCCCATCTCCATCAGCCTTTGTTCAGTTTAAAGCCATAGAAGCTGTGTGGGCTCCTGTAACTCCTCAGGATGAGAGCCTGGGTTGCAGAGGTATTTTGGCATTAAGAAGGAAGTTTACCCTCTGAAATGGTTTGAGCCTGGCGTGAGTTAGGTCATTTCTTTGATAAATCAGAGATTTGTTTACTTTATTGTCATCCACACAAGCTCTGAAGAAATTCCAGGGATGGGACCTGGAACTGTGGACAAAACTCAACAACTGCCACACTCCTGTGTCTGTGGATTCTCCTCAAATTCCCATTATCCAAGGAAATGAGAAATCACAAAGTTTCTGGGACCTGCTCAGGCTGCAACAGGCAGAGTTCAGCACTTCCATGATCCTTGCTGCTGTTTTTTGGTTTTATCTCCAACATTTTCCCATCCTTGCAAGTACACAATCTCAAAATCATTTAGATGGGAAAAGACCCTCCAGGACCATCAAGTCCAACCTGTGCCTGATCCCCACCTTGTCACCAGCCCAGAGCCCTGAGTGCCACATCCAGACCTTCCTGGGACACCAAGCACTGGCTCCACACAAACACCAGCATCAGTGGCCAGCAATTCTCCTCCCTCTTTTAATTCTCTGCTACAGCACAACGTTTGGAATTTTAAACAAGTCTGGCTGATGCAGTTATTGTTTGAAGTGTAGGCTTAGAGATATAATGCACAAAGGGTATTTGAGCTTAGACTGAAATCTTAATCACAGCAAAATGATGAAATAATACCACAGATTTTGATTTCTCCCATCTTCCCTCCTTTATAGAAACAATTCCTGGGAGCAGCCTCAATTCAGAAGTCCAAGCAGAATCCCAGGTGTTGTGTTTTAAACTCCTCAGCTCAGGGTGGGAGCAGCAGGAGTTGTGAGGGCACAAGATTTCCACCATCTAACCCATCACCCCAGCTGCTCCCAACAGTCACACACACAGAATTAAATATAAAATTCCATGGATTTGGGTGTGTAGGAGCAGTGGGAAGCGGGAAGAGGAACACCTGAAGCTGCAGGAAAGGATGGGTGGGTGCAGCAGCTCTGATGATGAGCTGCTGGCTCAGGAGGCTCCAGACATCCAGGTAATGACCCCAAATCCAGTCCTGAATCCTCCCCTGGCGGGAAAGCACAGCAGAGAGATTTGGGATGAAGGGGGAAGGGACAGAGCTCATCTCAGCCTCACTGGAATGTGCTCCCACATAACCTGCTGGAAGTGCCTGGCCTAAGAATTACACACCAGCAATGCAGCTGCTGCTCCACCATTCCCTGAGCTGTTATTAACACCACGGGCTGACATTTTCATTATCCTCCTGATTTTTCTGATGAGACAACAAAGGCACAAATATTCAGGAGAGATGTTTGACCTTGTACACCTAATTCCTGTAAGGTTTTGTGATTTCACTTCAAATACATTTTAATTCTCTTAGTTCTCACTGTGATTTTTTTTTTAAATAACTCAACAGTCCTATTAAAATATATATTTATTAAAAAAAACCAAACAGCTCCCTGACTAACCTGAGTATAATACAAAATGTATTTACAGGGTGAAAGCACTTGAATTGCTGTCGTGGGAGTCGTGCCATACGCCCACAGTGCAAATACCTCAAAAAGCAAATTAGTCATCTGCTTCCAACTGTCAGCATGCAGCAAAAGACAAACCACTGTCTTGGAAAGAAATTGAAAAATCTCACCATTGAGTTTCTGTATGGGGTAAAGGATTTTTTTCAGAAGCCAAATCAATAATATCAGCCTTGAAATAAAAAGAGAGAGAAGAGTGTTCAGTGTGGGAGTGGCAGGTTGGATGGGGCTGGGAGCAAGCTGGGATTGTGGCAGTTGTTCCTGTCCAGGGCAGGGGGTGGAATGGCATGAGCTCTGGAGAGAGCAAAACTGTTTTCACTGAGGTTTAGTTAATCCTTAGTTAGAAAACCACCCAGGAGCACCAAGCTGGGATCACTTAGACCTGTGTGATCTCCGAGTGCTCCCAGGGGAAAACAAAACTAAAGGAAACGGGAAAAACAAACACAACAAAACCCCAGAAAATAGAAGAATAGTTAGGAGGAAAACCAAAAATAACCCAAGCACACCAGACCCTGAAACACACAGAGCAAAATCCATGTTTGCATCCAGAAGAGCCTCAAGGTAATTCCTTGAAGCACAACATCCATCCTGATTTTTATCCTCTCTAAACGCAAACTGCTAATTGGTAATTATCAACTTCAGGAAAACACAGCAGCAAAAAGGTTAGAACAATTTTTCTACTTTGAAAGTGATTTTCAGAACACTTTTATAGGAGCCAAAGGCTGTCCCAAGGTGGTTTAGACCTACCCAGGCCTGGTTTGGGAGCAGAATCTGAAGTTCTTAAAGGAACCAGAGTTTTTCATCCACTAAAAACCTGATTTTGCTGATATACAAATACATTTGTATGAGTTTCCCATTGAACTAAAGTGGTAAATCTTTCCTAGGGCAGAATAAACCTCTAGGGCTAAGCAGGATTTATTTTAACCTAAAATAAGATGCAAAAGATATACAAGAGATTTTTCTGCATTTTACATGGCTGAAAAATGACTTACTCAAGTCATAAGGACAACTAAAGCTCTCCTGACAAAGTGGAGTCAGTTCATTGTGCCAAAAGGCAGATTCTGTTTGTAATAATAATGCCAATTTTCTCTTGAAGCAGAGTTACTGGAATTATCAGTTCTGTGACACTTTAGAGTGGGAAACAAAGGTTTTGAGAAATTCTCCATCCAACTGTTGATTTTTGAAGCATTTTTCTGTAAAGATGGGCAGCATTAGGCCAGGTTGGTGGGGCTTGGAGCAGCCTGGTCTGTGGAAGGAGTTCCCATGGAACTGAGTGGGTTTTAAGATCCTTTCCAACCCAAACCATCTGGGATTCTGGGATCAGTAGGTTTAACCAGCTGTGTTATGAACTGTCCCAGCAGCTCTAGGAAATAATAAACCAACTCCAATTAATACAAAGACTTGAGGAGAAGCAGGGCCTGCACATCCTCTGAGCATGGCCAGAACTGGCACTTCAAACACACTTCAAAGGCCCGCTGCCTGCTTAAGATCATTGGTTTCACTATATTTAAATAACAAACATCAACCAAAAAAAATATTCTTGAAGTCTGTTCATCCTCCTTGCTGGTGATAATCCATCAAAAGTGTGAGGAGCATCAGGATCATCCTGCTCTGTGCCCATCACAGCCACTTCTGGAAAATCCTGCCATTAGGGGACTCAATTAATATCAAGTATTCCCTAACTCCCAGCAGAGAAGGGAGGACATCCAGATCTAACAGATCAGTCCTTTTCAATCACATTTTAGGAGTTTTTTCTTTGGTTTTAATAGATGCCCATTAAAAAAAATCAGCATACCCTCTCCCAGCTCAATGGGGTCTCTCTAATTTATACATAAAAAAAATATTCAATTGCAAAGATTTTGATGCTAAAGTTGGAATTTTTTTAAAAAAGCCTCCAGCAGGTGCACAAATTCTGTGTTTCACAGAGATTTTAGAGAGTCTAATCCCCTTAGGCTGCTCTGAAAATTGCAGCCTATTCTTAGTTCCTGCCAGTCCATATCAGCAAAATGGTTGTTCTTCACTATGATATTTTAATACTTGGGAGTGTTAATTGAGGTTAAGCTCAGGTTGTACCCAGAATGCTAAAAAAAAAAAAAATTAACCTGCCAGAAAATCAAAGTCTCCTGAAAATAATATGGAAAAATGTGTGAAAAACTGGAGATGAGATCTCCTTTGCAAGGGGAGATGGAGACAGAGAAACTGAACTCACCTACATCCATCCTTGCTCCAGGACCTTCAAGGCCAGGCTGGACAGGGCTTGGAGCACCCTGGGATAGTGGGAGATGTCCCTGCCCATGGATTTTTGTGGGATTTAAGGCCCCTTCCAACCCAAACCAGTCTGGGATTCTGGGATTCCACGACCTGCCCAAGCTCTGCACATCCCCGTGGAAACAGAAAATGCAGGATCTGAGGTACAGAGGATGAAGCTCTGGAGCAATGGCTCCATCACATCCAAACCAGTCTGAAGCTCCAGGAATAACCCCTGGCTGGGATCCACACCAGGCCAAACCCAACGTTCATTTCTCTTAAAAATGTGACAGATTCTCTGTAGGAAACTTTGCTTTGTGAACAACTTGACATTTGAAAGAATTTATTTTTACCAAAAATAACAACTGGTTTACTAACGAAGGACAAAGGTTTTGGTCTCTTTCCTACACTGGAATACTTTCCAAATTATTTTTAGGAGGAAGGAAAAAAAAGGCAGCTTATTCAAACACTGCAGAGCACAAGGAAAGCATCATCACCCAGAACTCTGCTCTCCTTCTTCTGGTATCCAGACTCTGCTCTCAAATCGTTCCTAGGCATTAAAACTGATGGAAATTCTGTTTTTCAGGAAGTCTGCACTGAAAATCAACCTCACTGTCTAAAATCTGCATGGAAATGCTGTGCCAGTAGTGAAATCCTTGCTGGCACGAAGGAGACGAATTCCATGCAAGTGTTTGTGTAGATAATTATGTGAAAACAAGAAAGTAAAAGTCCAAAGCCCTGAGGTATCAACAAGAAAATTCTTTCATGAGGAGTTTAATTTTTATAGAAATAATTGAATTTACACTGTTCTAACACTCATATAATTCAGTCCTGGCTAAAGAGCTCTGAAACTGCCAGATGGAAACCAAACACTGGGACACCATGGAGTGTTCTTGGGGCTTTCAGGGAATTCTAACAGGATCACTCAAAGAGGAAAATAATAGAAAATATGTAAAAATCATCTCTGAAAAGCTACAAATACTCAGTAAGGAAAAACTGCTTTAGGAAAATTTAATCAAGAATTAAATCCAACTGGAAAACGAATCCGTCACTATAACCAGCAAAGACTGAGAATTGCAAAGATGCTAAAACCAAGCAGAGCTGAATGTGGCAGTTGAAAGATCAGGATTTCAAACTCATCATCCAAAAATCATCTCAGTTTTAAATACTTACATCCAAGGACCATTTTCATCAGCTTAACAAGTCAGCCTTATACCAGCAAATATGTTTTTAAGTATATGGAAATCCAGAATTATCGTGCATTTAAAGACCATCAAATCATAGAATGCTTTGGGTTGGGAGGGACCTTAAAGATCATCCAGTTCCAGCTGTTTGCAGAGCTACAAAGATGAATGATAATGTCCCAACTGGAAAACAACTTTAAACAAAAAAACCAAACCAAGCTGGCACCAGCACGGAGGGTTTATGGCTTTACCTATAAAGAGCAGAGCCACGTCCCTCTGAAGGCAGCTACTGACTGTTTTTATGCCCTCAGTAAATAAAGGCCTTCCCCAACTCATCTCTAGACTTTAAATGTTGTATCTTTAGTCAGAGCTTTTAGGAGCTGATCAATAGCTTGGAAAAAAACCCATTTTACAAGTCTCAGGTTCATAGGAGGGACAATTTGAATGCTGGCTTCTGAAAGGTCTGAAGAGGGGAAATGGAAATCAGGAATTGCTTCTCTTAGAGAGGATAAGAGCAAAGATAAACCAGGACTGGGGTTTTTCCCAGAAGGAAGAACAAAATGGACATTTTGCTTTGCATGAATTCCTCTGCACAGCTGAAGGAGGATGGGTTTGATGCTGTTTTGATTTTTGCCTTTTTTTCCTTTTATATGTCCTCTGTATTCTCTGCATGTATATTTGGAGCTCTGTAAACTATTCTATTAATGGCTAATTTTCCCAATAACTTTCCATGACTTTTCCCTAGACAAAAAACCAGCACAAATTCCACAACTCCAAGCCCTGAGAAATACAAGACCCTATCCTGTGTTGGTTCTTCCTAAGTACCAAGGTTGAGAACAACTCTTCAAAATCCATTTCATAGACAAAGTACAGCTTAGTGCCTAACTCCAGAAAAGGGACTTAACCTAGAGAAAATTGTACCACCCCCTGTCCCCCTAATTAGTACTTTCATCAATTATGCTAATTTCCTAAAACCTATAAAAATGTACTCACCACGGTGAGGGCAGACTTTTGTAGACATCTTCACATAAATGCCCCTGAAAGCCTTCAATAAAAATCCACTTTTACATTACCTTCTACCCTAAATTTATCTCAAATTTCATTTTCCAGGTTGGGAAAATGACAACAGGGTTAGATGGGATACTGGGAATTAGAAATTGTTCCCTGGGAGGGTGGGCAGGCCCTGGCACAGGGTGCCCAGAGCAGCTGTGGCTGCCCCTGGATCCCTGGCAGTGCCCAAGGCCAGGCTGGACACTGGGGCTGGGAGCAGCCTGGGACAGTGGCAGGTGTCCCTGCCATGGCAGGGGTGGCACTGGGTGGGCTTTGGGATCCCTTCCAGCCCAAACCATTCCATGGTTCTGTGATGTGGCTTTTGTGTGATGTAAAAAATCAGCAATGTTGGTAATGTGAGTGTGTTCCTCTGATTACAAAGCAATTTTGAGGCCAAATAACAACCACCATCCAGAACAGCAAGAACTCCACACTGCATTTTGTTTTCGAAGGCAAAAAAGTCTTAAAAGAAGCAGATTCACCCTCTTAGGAACTTCTGTTGGTGGCACCACGGTGCCAGGAGCTGCACCCACAGCCCCAGAGCCTGTGGCTGTGCCACCACCCCAGCCACTGAAAATCCTTAAAATCATAAAGAAAAGTGACAGCTGATCATTTTGTGAGCTACACAAACAGCCTGCAGCACCTCAGAAATGCTGATTTTTCACCTTGGGGCCAGGCACATCGAACAGTTGGTGCAGAATTTCCCATTAACACTTGATATTACATAGGCTGGATATTTAGTCAGGTAAAAATGAAGCCAGTTTTTTTAAATGCTGGATTGTTCCTTTTTGTTCACTGTCAGGGCTGCAGAGGAGCTCTGGCCCTGCAAGGGCAGGGAAGGGGCAGAGATGCCCCTGGTTAAACAAAGCAGCCCTGAATAACTGGAGGTCAAACAGCTGAACTGCCTGGACTCGAGGCAGAACCTCATTCCCTGAAGGAATCCTGACTTGGATCCATTTTCCACATCTCCAAAGTTCTCTGGACAAATTATTTCCCCACTTCTTCTAAAACTAACTTTGAAGAAATGTTGCCAGCACTTGTTTGTACGTAACAAACTGAAATTAACTTTGAGAGAGTCTAAAGTTGTGATTTGACAAAGAAAAATCTAAGCACTAATGCACAAGTATTGAATTAACAATTTTCATTTTAAACTCATCTGCATGCCAGAACGTTCAACTTCACAGGCAACTGTTCTATTTTAATGAAATATATTTATTTCAATGATAATTCTGTGTATTAAACAGTACCTGCATACCTTAAAAACCCCTTTTTAATTAAAAGTGACCAAGGCAGAGACAAGCACAGGTAAATGAGAAGTCACTGCTGCACAAGAATTCAAACCAGAGTGTGCCACAGCACAGCTGCAGGCTAAGGGAGCACAGGAAATGTAATTTCAAAGGCATTTTCTTTCTTTTAACACATAAACATCCCTACAACAAATCTTCAGATCCCACTGAGAGGCACAAAATTCCTAACCAGATCCTATTTTGCATTATTGTAGTCTGTACACTTCTCCTGATATAATGAATTATGTGTTTTGATTTATGGCTTAATGCTCAGTTTGCTTAGAGTGGAAGTGGAGAAAGTATTAATCCACCCCAAAGAAGTAATTTCTTAATTTAATTCTTTCTTAAGAAATTAATTCTTAATTTTTAATTTCTTAATGCCATTTTTGATGCTGTTTTCCTAATGTCTGGATTTTTGTATTCAATACTCAAGGTAAAAAAATAATCCTGAAATTCTGATTATTATGAAAATGGTGAAGGAAGGCCAAAACGTGTTCAAATAAATAACTTTTTTACTGATTTCACATTCTTGTCTTTGCAGGCTTTCCTATCGGACCGGTCAGGACACGGCCAATTGTGACACATGCAGGAACAGTGCATGTATTATCTACAGGTAGGTTAAAAATACCAATATTCCCATTTTTTCCTGGGAGAAAGCAACGATTCAGTCACTAATGCATGCTCAGCAATTGGCCTTGATGTTCCAATCAACACAACAGAAATTTAACTCCACTAAAGTCATAAAATTCAGCAGCTGTGTAAATCAGAAAGAGATGATTGTGGCAGCAGAGCGGTGGGCTGGGAAGTGTTACAAGGTGTGAGCTTTGTTTTTATATTGCTGGAGGTATTCAGGATTTTCTGACCAACAAGTCAACTTCAAATTTACTTTTATGCACTTCTGTACCTACTTTGGATTTATTTTTATGGCAGTAACAACTGGACTTGGGAAGTCATTTGGAGAGAGGGTTTGTAAAGCAAAGAGAATCAGGTACAGATCCCATCTATAGTTTTAGAGTAAAATCAGGGATGGATGGGATTTTGGGCAGGAATTGTTCACTGGGAGGGTGGGCAGGCCCTGGCACAGGGTGCCCAGAGCAGCTGTGGCTGCCCCTGGATCCCTGGCAGTGCCCAAGGCCAGGCTGGACCACCCTGGGGTGGTGGAAGNATATGGAGCCCAGACCCACACACTAAAGCAGCACAGAACCTGAAAAATAGAAAAGCTAAAACCTGAGGCATCACTACCCATGGTTTTTTTTTTGCATATCCAGTGAAGGAATAACAGGCACTGGGCATGAGGTGAAGCCATCACGAGGCTGATGATGTTTCACCCTGACAGCTTCATTGCCCTCCTTCTCTGGAGTCCCAAAAAAACCCACCTGAGTGTTTGCAGGCGTTGCAGGTGAGGTGAAAACAAACCTGGCTCAGGGTTCGCACAAACAAAAATGTACAAAGATGGCAATTCCAGTGGAGACAAGCTCCAGTGAAGGCACCAATGTAGGATTTCTCCCCTCACCCTTTAATTCTCTGCTCAGTCAGCTTTAGGCAAAGAGCTGGAGCTATTTATTTATGAATTTTCTCTTCACTGCACAGAAATAAAGGAAAAAAGGATGGAAGCCCCCAGCTCCACCTTACAACCGACCTCCAAAGGGTTCTGTGCAGGGGCAGGAAGCAATTATTATCTTTATTTCTCCTTTACAGCCAAGTTCAGAAGCACAGAAACACCCAAAGCCTCCCTTGCCTCCCTTTCCCTTCGCAATTCCTGGCTCAGAGCGGCCTGAATGTAGCACACAGCACAATTCCATCAGGGAATTCTCCTTGTTTCGTTAGCTAGAAAGAAATCCAACGAGAAATTTTTGCTAATCTTCATTTCTACTCAGTGGATTTCAAGTCCAGGAAACTTCCAGCTTCCATTCTTGCACTGGCTGTAAATGAAATGACTCCAGAAAAGCAGGCTGGCAGAGTTGTCCTGCTGAGAGCGGGTGCAGCGGGCAGGTCTGTCACCATTGAGCTGGGAATACGAGACAGAACTCCACTCTCAGAAGGTGAAAAGAGAAGGGGTTTATCGAAAATAACTCACGCCTTTTACAACATGGTGTGCTAAGGTAAGACCTGATTGGTCTTATGCAAAATACCTCTGCCTCCATTGGTAAATTAGGAATAACACACTCCAAGGACAACTATCCTAAACACTAGCTAGAGAAAGAGATAATACAGTTGTTTATAATTCCTTTCCTCAGTTCCTAGACTAAATTATCTCTCTTCCTTTCTCTGAGTGGCTGAGAACATCCACACAGGTCCAGCTGCCCATTCCCACCCAAAATGCCTTTGGATATCTGCCTCAAGCCATGTTTGCAGGGATGTTTGAGCAAAAACCAGCTCAGCTTTGTGCCAGTTTAGGGGAATTCGTGCTGCAGGCAAGAAATCAGAAACCAGAGACGCAGCAAAGCAGGGGAGGCACAGAAAAGGGGATTACAGAGACAGGGTAAGCCAGAAGGGATAATCCAGGAATTCACGGATAAAACCAGCCCTGGGATGTCCTGCAGGAATTTCTGCTCCTCCACAAGGCCCTGACACCTCTGGGAAAAGGGCAGCAGCTCCTGAGTCAGGCTGGGATTAAATCCAGATGCTCCTTTGCCAAGGGTTTGCATGGAAAATGCTGCAGGGAGTGACCTGAGTTGTCTTTAGGGCAAAACAGCTTTTAGGAACAGAAATTAAAACTGTTCAAGGTGCCAGAAATCCCTGAGTTCTTGGAGAGCATTGAACCTCAGAGCAGGAGGTTCTTAGTCTTGAGCACTTTTTCCTAATTAATATAGGAGAGACTTAAAATATATCTAAAAAATGCCTTTATGTGATATATCAATATTTAAAGAGAAATCTTTCACTTTGCCTTAATTGACTCTGTGGGGATTTGGAATTTGATTCAATTTTGAACATTGTAACACTAAAAAAAAATATTTACAGCTATTTCAAATCTTTATTTTCAAACAGCATCATAAAGGAATGATTAAATTACCCCAAGTGCATCCTGCAGTACCAGGCAGAGCACAGGTGAGGAGGTAGAAATTAATGGAATTAAATTCTTCCCCTTCAAGATGAATTTCATAGTATTGATATAATGGAGCACAAAAGCCAGAGACAGTGGAGAAGGCAAAACAAAAAAACCCTGCTGTGCTTTAAAGGGTTTTTAGCATCCAAAATATCAATACTGTCAGGAATAAATTCTAAGAGCCTTTTAGGAATACAGTTATTTTGCATATTAAATTTTTTTGTTAGTATTAAAAATCTATTTTATATTATTTTCTCTTTATATTGAGAAGAATAAATATTTCTTAGTACTTAAAAAAATGGAAAATCAGGTTACTTCCTCATTTTTTTAAATAAATAGGAAACAGATCAAATATTAAACAGTATAAAAAAGACAAATTAGCAAAACCTGAAGCTGCTTTGAAAATCAGGAGGAATAGAAAGACATCCCCATTTTGATATTCCATTTTCCCCAAAATTCTACTTATTTCTGCAATATGCTCAGGAACTCGGAACTCAAGACCCAGGAATCATTCAACTTCTCTCGCTGCACCAGAGGAGCCACAGCCTTAGAATTGTCAGTAAAAAATGTTCTTTTTAGCCATGTTCAGGCAGAATTTAAAACAGAAGCCAAAAATGTGATTAAATTGTAAAAAAACCCAACCACTTTATCATTTTATCCAACACTTTCACTAATGATGAGGTCACAGAACACTTCCAAAAATCATCTGCTACAAACACAACACAAATTTCTGCCTGATGTTGATGCCCCACGGACATTTTTAAAGACAGAAAAGAAGTTTTATGGGGGTATTGCCTGGATAAAGTCAATTTAAACACTGAAGTATTTAAATAAAAAATCTGCATATTGCAGTAAATACGCAATTTTTACAGTGCAGTAAAATCTTGCTGTTAAGAAGGAATTGCATTGAAATGCAGGAACTGTAGCAATTCTGAAAAACCCCAAACCCAGGTGGACTGAAAGCTTCCCCAGCCTGTTTTATTCTGTAATTATCTTTTCCTAGACCTGCCCTTTCTGCTCCTCTTTAATTTCCCATCCCACGTGAATGTTAATCCTTGAGCAGCAATCTGCAGGAGAAAATGGGGATTCTCTGCAATATTTGGTGTATTATTCTCAGGCTTTTAGCAGGAATTATTGCTGGGAAGGAGCATCCTGTGCAATTCCTGCTGGACTTCCCCTTAGGCAGGAAGGGCAGGAATTCCCAACAGCTTTTACAAGGAAATTTCAGCTTCTGGAAGGAAACTTTGAGCAGCTGAAATCCCAATTTCTGACTTGGAAGCAAAACAAATCCACACTCCACTACAGTAGTTCTGTGGAGGAAAAACAAATCACTCAAAGCTGTCTCAACCATTAATTTGGCTACTTTTTACTCCTTTAAAATGCTGATTTATGCTGCTGTGTTTTTATTTTATATTAATTGATGGTGGACTCTCACTATCCAGCAGAAAATATATTATTAGAATCTATAAAATGTAATTCAGTACAAGAGGTGGAACAGGTTAAAATATGGGGATAAAAGTTAATCAGGCAGCACAGAGCCCACACGGAAGAAATTCACTTTTAAAGGTTAGATACTTCAATATTAATTATTCAAATTAACAAATGTGGCAATAAAAAGTGAGCATAAGGCATCAAGCCCTAGGATAACAGCAGTGTAAGAAAATCAGGTGGTTCAATACTGAGAATAGCAATTTTCATCACCTTTTTATTTCCTACCCACATTAATTAATTTACATTTTCTCATCTTATCTCTGGACTATAAGATGCTTATTGGGAAAAAATGGATCTCAAAGGCTCCTGAATGCTGGCAGAGCTTTGGATCCCAGGCTGGGCTGATTTTGGGGCTGAAATAGGAAATTTAGGCTGGGAAGTGCATTAAGCTCATTTTCAAGTGCTTAGTGCTTATCTGGATCCTGATTTTTCAGGATGTGAAGCACTAATGCTGTGTCATCCAATTAATGAGACATGGGGCAATTCTGTAATTGCTGCTCCACTTCCCTGCTCAATGCCCAGGGTTCAGCTGCTCTGAGGACCTGGAGGATTTGAGGATGAAAAGGGAAATTCTGGTGTCACCTGAGGGGCTCAGCTGGAGGAGAAAGAAAAAGGATTTCCCTGGAGACAGAAAGGGGAAAAAGCTGCCCAGAGCCTGGGCAGGCTCCAGCCTTGGAGGTGTCAAGAGACAAGTGCAGGAAGGACACGAGCTGCTGGAATGAGTCCAGAGCAGGATGATCACAGGGACGGAGCAGCTCTGCTGTGGGGAAAGGTTGGGAGAATTGGGATTGCTCAGCCTGGAAAACAGGAGCTTTGGGGTGACCTCCTTGTCCCTTCCAGTGCCCCAAAGAGCCACAACACAGATGGAGAGAGATACACGAGTGTGAAGGGACAGGACACAGGGAATGGCTCCCAGTGCCAGAGGGCAGGGCTGGATGGGATACTGGGAACTAGGAATTGTTCCCTGTGAGGGTGGGCAGGCCCTGGCACAGGGTGCCCAGAGCAGCTGTGGCTGCCCCTGGATCCCTGGCAGTGCCCAAGGCCAGGCTGGACACTGGGGCTGGGAGCAGCTGGGACAGTGGGAGGTGTCCCTGCCATGGGGTTGGAATAGGATCAGCTTCAAGGTCTCTTCCCACCCAAACCATTCTGTGATTCCATCACTCTCTGAAATCCCTCAGCAACCCCATCCTGAACCTGGATTTCTCTGATTCAGCAATTCTTCAGTAACCAACAGATCATGAGCAGCTAAACCCCTAAAATTACCCAAGACAATGTGTGACTGTGCTAGAAAATAAGAAAACCCATCCATATCTCAGAGCTTGTTGCTCCATACCCTCCCACAGTCCATATGTTTAATCCCAATGGTTCTCACTCCTCAAATTCTGCTCTCAATCCCTCATACAGCAAATAAATTAGAAAAGTTCTCTGCTGCCTGCATGCAAAAAGTAAACTCATTAACATATATTGTCAAAACCAGAAAATTCATCACACCAATGCCTCAGGTCCCCTAAAGGAGCCCCAGGAGAGCCGGAAAGAGACTTGGGACAAGGAGTGGAGGGACAGGACACAGGGAATGGCTTCCCAACTGCCAGAGGGCAGGGATGGATGGGATACTGGGAAAAAAATCCTTCCCTGTGAGGGTGGTGTCAAAAAAAAAAATCATCCAAGTGCTGCTAGTTGATTTTATTTGGCCCAATTTTCCTGGGAAGGACAGCACTGATACACAGTACACAGGCAACTGCCCTAAAATGGGAAGTTTTGGATGCAAACCTTGTAAGCCTATAGTGGTTCTAGGGAGAAAACAGAAAAATATTTATCAAATAGAATTTTACTGCTTGTAATTGTTGATTAAAACAGCCCCTCTGTTTGGAGGAAGAATTTGAGATAGGCATTAAAGATAGAAAAACTCTGACTCAGCGCTCCAAACTTAACAATATTTAATAATATGGAGGAGAAGTGAAGCTTTAGGATGTCCTGACCAGGTGTGTCAGGCCAAGGTTTGTGCTATTAAATAATATTTAAGATTCAGCCCTTGTTTCTTTAGGGCTTGTTCAGAATTGTCAGCCTATTGAAAAATATGATTCTATTATTAAAGAAAAACTGCTTCTGAAGCAAATAATTCCCATCTCCATGTATAATGCCAGGAGAACAGGAGAGTCCTGGATAATTAAGTTAATGGAGTTATTATGGGCAGGCTTAAGGGACAAAATCCAAGTTTGAAAGTGAAAAGAGGCACATGGCAGGGAGGATATTTCAGGAAAAGGTCATTTGGAGAGAGGACACCTCGAGATGCTGAGGGGACAGAAACAGCACTGAGCAAAACAGGATTGGCAGAGCTGTGACAGGTGACAGAACCAAAGCTCAGGAATCCAGCTCGATAACAAAAGTATCAAGAAGTCCTACAAATATGGAATATTTGCTGAATTTAATCCCTGGAAGTGGCCAAGGCCAGGTTGGACAGGGCACGGAGCAACCTGAGATAGAGCAAGGTTGGAATTGGATGATCCTGAAGGTCCTTTCCAACACAAACCTTTCTGGGAATCTGTCACTGATGATGATTAGTATTTCATATGATTGAAATAAAATTAAAGAGTAGAAATAAAGTCAGGTGTAGATAACAAAGAAAGATATGTGAATTTTTTTTTTAAGTCAGGTTTTTGTCTTATTTCTGCAGCACAAACAGGGGTAAATTAAAGCCTAAGTTTGCAATCAAATAATTTGCCTGATGGAGCAATTCCATTAAAACAGCTCCAATGCTGGATAAATTGATGCTGATAGACATCAATTCTTCTGCAAAATTTACAGTTCTAAATGCTGAAATAACACAAATATTTTTCCTTCAGCCTCTTTATTCCCTTCAGAAGCAAAATATTTCCCTTGGATGTGAAGAGCTGAAAGCTGATCTGTGCTGCAGCAGCAAAGGCAATAACATGGGGCTTGTCGGATGGACCAGAACTAAGATACTTTTTTTTCCTCTTGAGGTCTATCTTTAATAGAAATTGATTATATAAAAAATTACTCTCTTCAGCAAGGGGGTTTCATAACAATTTCTTTTTTTACAGCAATTTTCAGCAGCTCTTAAGAGCCTCCCTGCAAGAATAATGTTTGAAAGGAATAAAAATGAACTCTGGCAATGCCAGAGCTGAAAGGCCTTTTTACTTTTCCCCCAAAAAAACTTGATACTGAGAAAAAAACCACATACACCAAATGCTAAATGCTGCACTTCCAATGAGATTTAGTGAGCTCTTAGAGAAGCACCTCCCTCATTCCAAGATTTTCTCTGTCTCACTGACAGAATTCCTGAGCTGGGACATTCCCAATGAGCTGACAGCCACATCTCACCACTAAATTCATGCTGAACTTCTCTAAGCAACTATTTTTTTGCCAGCCACACTGCACACAGAATGTGTTATCACTGAAGACAATATTGTTTTTCCACTAACAAGGAGGGATATTCATCAGTAGGCTTGGAGTGTGCTTCTGCACCAATACAGCTGCCTCCTGAAAATTCACCATTCTACACTTTCAGAATGGAGCTGAAATTTTAAAAAATTATCTTGGATTTGGAATGGCTTTTTATTCATTAAAAACACAGCAATGGGTAAAATACTCTATTTGAATTCTTACCTGATGTATTTCTCTTCTCTGCTATTGAAAAGTTTATCCAAATCACTGAAATGCTGCAACTTTTGCTAAAAATGGATTTACGCTTCAACCAAACACCAAATCAGGCGCAGCCAGATGTAAAAAGACCTCACACCTTTCCAGCACCCCTTCCTGGGGCTCCACCAGAGTCCTTGCAGTCAGAATCACCAGCTCTTAAAAAAAAAAAAAAGGCACAAAATTCTCCCTATCCTTCTCTCAGAATCTTTGATTCCTAGAGGAAAATAGCAGCCCCTGAATCAGCAGCTGGTATTTGATGACATTCTGTGCTCAGTTTACAAAGTCTTTGTAAGGTGAAGTCCACCCAAATTTCCCCTTGGAAATCTTGGGGGTCTTTTCCAACCCTAAAGATTCTGCTGGAGAATTCCCTCTGAAATGGCTGCAGGTGTTCTGTGCCATACCCCTGAACTCCTTAAGTCAGACAAGGCTTAAACTAAAATAATAATAATCTCTTTTTGGATGAGACTTGGGGAATCAGATCTCACTTCTCCAGTGGTTCACTCCAAACAAGCAATGGCAGAAATACCTCAGAAAATAAAAATGTTTAATCCTAATTAAAAGTCAACTCAAGCTCAGGAGTGATAACTTCATATTTAGGTAACGATGAAAGCAGCCAGTGCAAAGCCCAAGACATTTCAGCAGTGGAGGGGGACAGGGAGGAAATAAATTTATATAAGTGTCTAAATTCCCAAAATGTCACCTTTTTAAATTCATCCCCTGATATACAGAGGCCCCACTGCAGCAGGTCCTTCAAAGGTCCCTTCCAACCCCAAATATTCTACAGGAGACAGGAACAGCCTCAGTGCAGAACGTGCCCCGAGGCTGCTGCACAAACCCCACCGAAACCACCAAGTTCCAGGGCATCTCTGAGGGGCCAAAATTCAGTTTCCACCATCAGACAGGATTTTTGCTCCATTTTATGCTGTGGTTCCTTTGGTTTGTAAGGTGGCCTCAAAATGCTCTGCAGCACAAAGCTCAAGTAAGGGTTGGAATTTCATCTCAGTTGTGGCTAATTGCTGGAAGGATTTTGTAGCTGACAGTTTGGAATTCAGGACAGGGATTTGACAGCTTCAGTCTATTTTCTGAAGGCAAGGAGGCACTATAAAGGAGAATTGCTTCTTAATTGATCTATTTCTTCCACACATGTATCTGAGTCTATACATATTACAGGAACTTGATGAAATTAATCTTTTCCATGGTAAAAGTGGCAAGGAACAGCTCAGGTAAAGAATTCCTGGGACAGCCTCCTTGTTTTTGGCCAACCTCTCAGCTTTTCCCAAAGAACAAGGATGCAGGTGCCTGGCTGCCACCCTGACCTCCCACAAGGGAGAATTGAGCCTGGAAGCCCTCAAAAATCATCTCTCCACCAAAAAAAAAAAGGTGTATTTCTAGTGTTCAGTCAGTCCCAGCACCTCCACCATAATCCTCAAGACCCTCCTAAACAGCAGGGAAAAGCTGAACAATCCCATTCCTGTTTTTCTTCTGTAATATCTCCCTTTTTGAACTTCCCCTTTCCGTTTTGATGCAAGAACTATTTATTATTTGACTTCCATAAATTAAGCACTTAGACACTGAGTTAATGTTTTTTATCATCATAATTAATGAGTGCTTTTTTCTTACCATTTCTAGCGTGGAATTGGATTTCAAACAGCAAGAAGATAAACTACAGCCAGTTTTGAGAAAACTTCATCCTATTGAGGAAACTCAGGTTGCACCTTTGCCTTATTCTCAGGAGAGCTACTCCTCTACTCCCAAGCAAAAATCCAAAACTGAATCAAAAAAGCATGGAAGATGGAAACTCTGGTTCCTTTAACCCAAGTCCATTGCGTGTGGAGTTCAAGGCCTTCTTTGACAAATATTTGGAGTTCTCTCCGTCGTCTCTGACGGATCTTGGTGGAAGGAGGAGCCTCCTGGCCAAGGGCAACGCCCGTCCTCACCGCGCGTACCAAAAAGGCCTTTGTAGCGACAGACTTGTGCCCAGGAGCACGGGCTTGGGAACCCCCTGCCCACTTCTACTTGCAGTTTGCCAATGTGGGATGTAAAACCTGAATGGGAGTTTGGACAAAGACGGGAAGTAAAACTGTTTTCCCCCCCTCAGATCCCAAAGCGTCGCGCTCCGACCCGTTAAAGCGCAGGCGGCATCCTGCTCCCACGGGGATGGTGAAGGCCTTTTGGGGGTCTGGGTTGTTGTCTTTGGACAGCAACGAGGGGGAAAAATAACAAGCAAGCCTTATGTTTGCAGTGGTGTTGAGTTTTACAGCTCCATGTTGATCGAGGAGTGCAGTTTTCAGCACAGAATTCCTGGACAAAGCACAATTTTTCCCGCGGCCCGCGGCCGCGCCGATCTCCGAGACGTGACTGTGGTGTATTCTCTGCCTTCATGCGATGTAGACTCCAACCAAGCTCTCACATTTCAACATCATCTCTGGTTTAGCTGTGTCCTCACCACCACAACCACTCTGCTGCTCGGCCCCGGCGGGGCAGCGGCCAGAAACCTCCCAAAAAATCAGGCCCAGCCTTTAAGCACGTGCAGCTCCCAGGGTCCAGGCCATGGGACAACCCCTCAGTGTCACCTTGGAAAGGTCTCAACCACACAGGAACAAAACCCAACCCCAAAACAGACCCAGCCCAATCCGGATTGTTGGCCTTTGCCATGGGTTAGTATTTTTTTTCTAACAGTCTTTGGAAAACCTCTCCACTCCTGCAGAAGGCACCAGGAGGTGTCCAGGCTGCAGCACTGCTTGGAAGGAGCTGAAATTGGAAATGCTGTTTATTTATTAAGCTGCTCAGATGGGTTTCCCAGCTTATTATAATTTATATCTCGATCTATTAATTGTATTCAGTAATTGAAACACTTAGGGGAGAGATGTGAATCAGATTTTTCCTAATTTGGTTTGGGTTTTTTTTGCAATGGCACTTAAAATTTTGCTCTGACTTATAAACTGCAACTTTTCCTTTAAGTATTTGCTACTGTGATTAAACTTGCATCTAAAATGACCATTGGTGGAAAAATTCCTCATGCTAGAAGTGGCCAGGGAGTGGGAATCTTCTCTTTTGTTTTGGTTTGGGATTTTTCCCTAAGGATTTCAGATCATTTGAGTGTCACGTGACAAACTGGGTTTGAAATTCCATCCCCTGTAGCAGCAGGAAGGTACAAATTCTTCAGCCTTTAGGTGCAAGGACCATGATCATTAATTTGCACAGACTAAAAATTTGGGGAGGTGTTTTTCTTTTACACTGTTTCTCCTCTTAGCTCAGCATCTAATTTACTCCTGAGAGGAAGCTAGAGGAAAATAACCTATTTTTTTTCCTCAAAGAGCAAGAAAAGCAAATTAAAATGGGAATGGAAATGCAGAAGATGCCTATGGCCAGCTCAATATTTGCGGTAAACCTTCAAGAGGGCTAGGAGCTCTTGCACAGAAGCAAATCCTGAAATCCTCTAGTGGGAATTGAAGGATTAGGAAGGTGATCCTGTACATCAGGAAGGAAGTGCCATTGTTTCATGTGGAAAAAACCCCACGTTTCACGTATTTTATATTGTTTTTAACTAAAATATAGAACTGTTTACAAGACAGCCCCCACGACATGGCTTAGAAACCCAAATATTTCCAAACAAAAAAAACCCCCTTTTTTTCCTAAGCAGAAAGGCATCTCCAAAAATGGGCAGAACAAGGGAAACACAGCAGTATTCATGATTAAAATAACATTAATAACTAGTGCACTCTTCCATGCTAACAGGCCTAGTGTTTGGGGTTTTTTAAAGAAATTAAACCAAGCATCTCTCCATGGCAATCAATTCCCAAATCCTCAGTAGCTTTGTGTGTGCAGGGACCCTGCCACAAACCCGACCTGTTTGTGGTTCCTGAGTGATCCAGAGCTCCTGGAATCACAGGAAAAGAGGGAGGAAACTCCAACTGGAGAAACAAAGAGCTCAAAGGGAAAGTTCTCATGGCGTGTTCTGTACATGTCCAGGCTATTTTCTTAAGAAGTTGCAAATTTTTAATTTTTTACATTTTTTTAAACCTGGGGAAAGCTGACATTACCATAGAGTTTTGCTTCCAACTGACACCTCGTGTTCTCTGGTACCCTCCGATGTACTTTGTAATAAAATGTTTTTGCAAGTGTGTAAAATGTATCATAATTGTATTGCCTTTAGAATCACTCAGGCTCAGGTTAGATAGACACCAAGAGAAAAAAAAACCTAATTCTTTAGAGCTTTTAGTTCAATGTGACAGAGCTATTTTCACCCTCATGTAGAAGATCTTGGAGTTTCTAATGAGGAAAATGCGTTTTTATTTTCAATGTGGCTTTGCTGGATTCACTGGCAGTCCCCTGCACTTCATACACTGATTTTCTAGCTGGACTTCTCCCATCTCCTGCTTCAAAATACTTTTTAGCCAATAAATACTGCAGTGATTTTATATCCCTTGCTCTTTGCTGAGTCCTTATAATTTCCACACAGCAACAGTTGCATTCTTTGGTTTAGAACTATGTGGAAAACACTATTCCTGTGAGTAGCACTTGGTTTCTTAAAGATTAAAACCAGAAATAACTGTAAAAATACTTTTAAAAAACCAGGATAAACTGAAAAAAACTATGATTAAAACTAGAAAATCCTACCATGGATACAAAGTGTTTGCTTTTTCTTGCCTGAAATGCAAAATCACTGTCCATGCCTATGATTTCACTCAATGTTTTAAAGGTTAAATCACTTTTTCCAATCAAATAGGGTAATTTTTCATCAACTTCCCAACCAAGTCAGCTGTTAGATTCTACCAGGACCTGTGTATTACCACATATTATATAGTGCTGCTGGAATTGAGCTGGAATTGAACCAGATTGCCACTAAAAATCCAACTGCACCAACACCATTTTGTCTGGGAGAACGGAAGGGACTGCATGAAGATTTTTAATATTCCATAAAAGCCATCTGTGGTTCATTAAAATAACTGGAGTGCTACAAATGTGTCCATTTGTTTAGGTGAGTGCACCTTGTTCCCATAAATGTTGGTAGGGAATGCAACAGGGATGGTTTGACAACACAAAAAAAAAAAGCTCAGAACAAAATCATGGCCACCATCCAAATACCACTTCAGTTTCAGTGATATTAGCTTGCAATATGTAATTTCAAATGATTTTGAAGGAGAAGAAAACATGTGACTCAATAAAGCAAAGTATTTTCACATGGAAGAAGTCTGGTGAAGAGAAGGACGTTTTCTGCCCAACATTTTGGAATCCATGAAGCCTGACCTGGGCAGACTTTCAGGCACAGGAAGAAAATTTACACCCAGTTCAACTCCTGAATAACTAACTGCAGCCCCAGAAGTCTCCTGGGACCATCAGTAACTCTGATCTCAGGCTTGCCACCTGTATTTTACAGCCTTCTGGAGAGGCCTCCAGCCTGGGAGGGCCAAGAGATGGACAATTCACCATGGTGATTAACTGATTGATTAATTGTCCAGCGCGCCCCCATCAGTGCCACTCTGCTCTACATGACCCTTGTCACTCTCCTTGTGTCACCTGCACCCCACAGAGATTCCCCTTCTCAGTCTCCTTCCAGAAACTTCAGGTCCAGATTGCACAAACCCCTTTTTCTCCTTCTGGTGGCTCCTGCATCGTTCCTGTTCTGCTTTCACCTCATCCTCCTCCCAAAGCACACGGGAAAGCAGCAAAGGGAAGAAGATTCCATTCAGCACCACAAAGTCCTGTCCAGTGATTCCCACTCACACCCCAATATCCAAAATAACCCATTTTCCCTGGTCACAGCACTGACTTTGTTCCCCACACACCTCTGGATGTTTTCCAGAGTCACTCTCCTTAAGGACACACTCCTGGAAGTTAAAACCAGAGGAACACGGAATGGTTTGGGTTGGAAGGGACCTTAAAGACCATCTCATTCCAACCCCAATCTTCCCCTGGGCTAGGAGGTTTCCTTGCAGAAATTAAAGAGCTTGGTTTCCTTGGTTTTGGAAATGAGGCACATCCCAAGCTGCTGACACGAGGAGAAGGAGCAGCCATGGATCATTTTGGAGCTGCCCTGTCCTGATTCCCTGGAGGAGGCCAAGATGTTGCATCACATGGAACCCAACGTTGTCCAAAAGCCACCAGGAAAGGAAAGAGAAGGTTTAAAACCACCCTTCCAAAGGCTCAAGGAAGTTTGCTCCATTTACTTTTTCTTCAGGCAACATGTTCTTCAGTCAGAAAGGTTTTGTGGTTTTGTTCCAGGTGATTTCTCACTGGGCCAGGAGCAGCAGCAGCTCGAGGCAGGAGCAAAATTAACCTAAACCAGGCAGTTTGGAGCAGCAGCACAGAGCTCAGCACCCTCAGGCTGCATCCTGGACTAATAATAGAATCATTACATAAAATAAATAGAAATAATAGTACTAGAATCTTCTACTCAGCAAATGGATCAAGTAAAAACCACCAGTGAGACTTACAGAGGGAAAAATAGTTCAAACCAACGAGGATTAAAAATTCTTTTGCTAACAAAATTGTTGTCAAATCAGATTTTAAATTTATCATTTATACTTCATTTTACTTGGTATCTGGTTCTTCTCCTTGCAACTGTCTCTTATTTCAAGGTAATTCTCTTTTCAAGGTATAGGACAAAACTTGCTTTTGATTTTATCAAAGAACTCACATTTCAAGAGGAAAAAATTGAAAACCAAATGTGCAAAGCCAAAGGAGACTATTGGAGAATCCTTCCAGTTCAACGCTGTAGAAAAGGCTCATCCTGTAATTAAAACTTTTCACTTGAGCACTTAAATCCTTGACACTCCTCCACTGCTCATAAACTGTATTATGCAACATCAGGTTTTGGATGGAGATGGTGTCACGAAGTATTCTTCCAGGGAGAAAACATGCCAGCTTTGGGACACCAACACAGTTATAGACTAAAAAATTGGTTATGTCCTGTATTTTATTTCTTTTAAAGAAACTACTTGAACTTTTGTCAGCTATTTCAAATTCCTTCCTTCCAGTCACCCTGTATGGTTAATTCTCTACTACAGGTAAAACTAAAAAAAAAGAAAAGTCACTGCATCATTTCAACCCAAATCTGATGCAAGAGAGGTCAGGCTGTGCTTCCTAATTGTTATTATTATTCATTTTACTCCTCCTACTTTGCTGACACCACAGAAATGAGTTGTGGCTTGTTATGTAACAGGGGAATCTCTTCAGCATTGTAAGGTGGGAGTAAGTACTCATTAAAAACACCCTGAAATCTCAGTGTTCATTAGCTGATTATAGAGGCTGTGCATGGAGGGATTCCAGGCTGTGCTCACGAGCACAATGCAGATCTTTAATATCCCTGTTCTGAGTTCAAACACACACACACAGCTTCAGATCTACTCTGCTAACTGCAAAAGGCATAATTAACGTTTTTAAATATCACCTGAACCACGTTCATCAAAACAGCAATTACCTCCCATTCAGCCTGAAACTGAGGAAATTAAAATAACACACAAGTCTTTTGACTCCCTTGCACTGCTGCATCCCAGCACTGGAATATTCTGTAGGAATGATCTAACTGGAACTATTTCCCCACAGAGGTTGTGGATTCCCATCCCTGAAGTGTCCAAGGCCAGGCTGGACAGGGCTTGGAGCAGCCTGGGATGGTGGAAGGTGTCCCTGCCCGTGAGCTTTAAGGACCTTCCAACTCAAACCATCCTGGGATTCTGTGACTTCTTGCTCCAGCAATGGATCTGGAGATCCATTATCCCTTCCTTACAACAAAACCCCAAGTGATACAAGTGGAAGACCAAGACTAAGCCAGTGGATGATGCACCAAAGACAAAATGAAGTTGCAGCAGATTTGCCAACACAAGCACCCCCAAATGCCAAGGAAATGGGCAGCAGGAGGTAAGGAAGATGTGCCTCAGACACAGAGCCCTGTAAAAGTCAAATATCACTGTGTGCAATTACAGGGAGAATTTTAACTGGGAAGGAAAGAGGAGATCAAAAAACCAAGTTGCTGATGGACTCTTCTATCTGACTAACAATTAACCCCGTGGTAAGAAATCAGTGCATTGAGCCAAACTGACCCAAATTGATGCAGAGCTGAGGGACAAGTGCTCAGACACAGCACAAACCTGGCCCACTTCGACCAGTTTGCTGCAGAGATCAGCTGCCAGCTGCAGACAGCTAAGAAAGAATACAAGGCAAAGGCAAACACACCCAGAGACTCCCAAACCCACACTCAGATCCATCCCCATCTCATATATCAACAGGCCTCAGTATTTTATTCATTCTTTAGTCCAATATTAATTAATTAACAGTGGAAATATTCAAGTGTAAGGCTTTAAAATCACAGTGTTAAGTCAATAGGGTCACTTGCATCAGTCCTCTCTCTAAACGTAATTTTGGGCTCTGTTCTTCATTTGAACACTTACCTTGGCTACCTCAGTTTGTCAAAAAGACAAGTAAATGCTTGTAATGCAGTAACAACAGCCAGTCTCATTTCCACACTTCTCAGCTGGCTAATTACCAACACTACATCATTTTGGTGCACACAGATATCAATCTTGGCTAATCACCTGCTCACAGATATTTTTCAAGCCTTTTTTTTTTTTTTGCTCTTCCCCTGTGTCAAGCACAGTGAAATTACCAGGCAGTGCTTTCCAGCTTCCTGAGCACACAGATAGAGACAGAGGAGGTTTTGATTGCTTTGGGTCACCTGGGATTGCAATCCTATTACAGGCAGGCTCAGGAAAGATGTGACACAAGTGTTTGAGTTTACTTACAATGAGCTCTGAGTCCCGTCCCATGGAAATGACAGTTCTGTTCACTGTCCTCAGCAGGCTCTCCATGATGATCTGGACGTGGCGTTGTGTGGGGCCCTGAGGACAAGGAAGAAATCAGTGATAACCACAAACAACAGGCACCAACACAACTCAACCATTTGTGCTGCCTTTCAACCCACCTGTCTGGTGGAAATGAAATAAAACATCACTTGCTGTTGATCAAAAGGGGTCTCCATCAAAAATGGGTCAATGTCCTGGGTTGATTTTATGAGGCTTGTTATCCCCATTCGTCTGTGTAGCTTAGAAAATAAGTTTTTGCACCTTTAGGATTTATTCTGAGAGCAAAGAGGGGGGATGATGAAGCCTAAATTTGGAAGAAATTTACCCTAAATCAGGACAGTCTCCCACTTTAACAAAGTGTTATTTTGGTAATACATGTTACTGATAAATTAAAATGGTAATACATGTTACTGATAAATTAAAATGTGCTGTTACAATGCCACTGAAAAGCCAAGACCCTGGAAATGCAGCCTATGACATTTAGTTACCCATTAATTTTCTTCCCCCAAGTCATTTTTCCAACATCAAACCCCCACAGGCATTACAGATTGGGGGGGGCTGTTCTGCAACAGCTCAATTAAAAGGAAGAGAAAAGCAAAGTAAAACTTTCATTAAAGAGCAGCCAATTTCAGTCAATATTAGAAGCAATCTACCACTACTTTTGAAAATGTTAAAATGAAGTATTTATTTCAAGCAGCTTTTAAGGACAAGTTCAGAAACCTCACACAGAATGATGGGCAAAAAACAAAGCCAAGAACACAACAAGGAGAAAGAAACAGACGAGCTTTGCTCCCATCTTTCACTTTATGGATGAAAAATAGATTTGCACATTTGAAGGACGATCCACCAGCAGCACAAACTCACCCAGGAGCTGCTCCTGCTGCCAGGAGCAGCCTGGGAGAGGGTGGAGCTGCAGGTGAGCTCCTACCACGGAGAGAAAAGCAGCCAACAAAGAGTGGCAGGAGCAGCCAAAGCTGCCAGAACCCAATTCCTCCTGTGAAACAACCCCCTCTCTGAAGCAGCCACACAGAGCTACTTCTAAAAACAAACAAAATCAGGGGAAAAACTCAAAAAAACACTATTAAATAAGATGCCAGAGAAGATGTGAGTAGCTGACCCCGAGGTCCTTTCCAGCTGAATTAGTGTATGATTCTACACAGCTCTGAAGGTTCAGGCAGCAGCAGCAGCCCAAATTTTAGGAGAGCATCAAATCACTGCAGCTCTCTGGCAAAGCACCAATATTTGTACGTTTGTCGAGGTCGAGAGAAAGCAAATAAAAGATTATTATGCAAAAAAAAGGGATGTTTCACATGCTGCATGTCTGGGAACCATGTCAGCAACAATACAACTCAAAAGCACATTTCCCAAAATGCCCATGGGAGAAAAGAAAAACCACCAAAACAAAACATTTTCCACCTGGAAGAGGCCAGGCACAGTAAATGAGGAAGGTTTAACTCCTAAGGATATTTATTTGTTCACTATCTAACCAGAAAAGCTGTACTGGATGTGCCTCAGAAACAACAAGTGCTGTGCTGGATGTGATGTGTGAGATACCAGACAACAAAAACATCCTCATCCCTGGAAAACTAAGAGTTAGAAAAGGCTGGTTAGGAGGTTATAAAAAAAGAAAAATAAAAATCTAAAGCTTCAGGAGTTACCTACTTAATTCATTTTACTAAAACAATTTCTGTCAAGTGCTACTGATGACAGAGCCAGCCCACACTCACCACATCTTTCTTGTAGAGCACTTCCAGGATGTTACTCAGCAACTGGCAGCAAGCCTCCAAATCTTCTTGTCTCTCCAAGTGATACTTGAGCTGGTCTGTCATCGTTGGCAGCAAGATTTCCCTGCAGTCTGCACACAAAACACGAGGTTACAAACACAGCTTTCAGGGCCTGCAGGCTGATGTGCTTCAGTGCTTACATAAGACACAAAAAAAAAGGTCAGGAAAAATAAATTAACTTCCAGCTTTTTCAACCAAAACCTCACCTCACCTTAAAAACTTCTGCCTCTCAACTGCTCCAACCTTTGAACATTTGCTCCTATTTAAAAAAAAATTCCCCTTCCTTGCCCAAGTGCTCAGACTGTTCCTACATGGAGGGGATCATCAGGTCAAAATTAATTACTAATTATCCATATAAATGTCAGCCCAGTGAACAGCTTGGTTCTGCAGATTTGCCCCAGAGATGCTCTGGGATCACAGCCTTGTGCCTCTGCATTTGGGAAACTTCAGGATACGTTGCTCCCTGAATTTTGGACTAACATGGAAACAGCAGAGGAGGCAACACCCCACAGGGCAAAGGTGATGTGAACTGTCCCCAAATGCAGGAGAGGGGAAGAACCCCACAGCCCAGCTCCTGAGCACTCCAGGAAAGGCACAGAACGTGTCTCTGCAGAGCCTGCCAGGTCAATCAGTCTTTAATAACTTAAAAGGCCCCTAATTAGAGGGTTGAGAATGTTTCAGAGCCCTGCTAAGCCCCACGGGTAGGGAGGGGGCAGAGATCAGTCTAATATCTGAGTCACCCCTGAGCTCCACTGCCTGAGCTGCTCTGATCAATGGGGGAGGCAGTCAAGCTGCATTTCTGAGAAAGTGAAAACTCATTGATTTGTCACAGTGCTTGCTGGAATTACACAACCAGCACAGAACACTGCTCCCCTGGGTGGAGCTCACAGGGCTCCTCAGCTCCCACCTGGGGCTGCTGATGAACATTGGGGGGAAAAAAAAATGGGCTGGGAACTCAAAATCATCCCAAGGGTGATGAGGAGCAGCTGAAGAGGCTCAGTCAGGAGAAAAGGAGGCTCAGGAGGATCTTGTGGAATGGCTTCCCACTGCCAGAGGGCAGGGCTGGATGGGATATTGGGAATTAGGAATTGTTCCCTGGGAGGGTGGGCAGGCCCTGGCACAGGGTGCCCAGAGCAGCTGTGGCTGCCCCTGGATCCCTGGCAGTGCCCAAGGCCAGGCTGGACACTGGGGCTGGGAGCAGCCTGGGACAGTGGGAGGTGTCCCTGCCATGGCAGGGGTGGGATTGATGGGATTTAAGATCCCTTCCAACCCAAACCATTCCAAGGCTCTGTGCTGTTTCAACCAACCCAGTGCAGTGGTGACAGCCCCTAGATGAAGATGAGATTTTCAGTGCATCTTTGCTATGAACTGTTTTGGAAAACACTGAGCTGGTGCACTCTGCATTGATTCCTTGGAAGCTGAGAGCAGGAAAGGTGAACCCTCATCACCCAGCCTGCCACAAAGCCCTCCCAGCCCTGATTCATGGGGAACTTCATGGTCCAGAGCATCAGCTCCTGCTGCCAAGCCAGCTCAGGATCTGCTGCACAGTGATCACAGACAACGAGAATTCCACATCTGTTCTACAGCAAATCCAGCCCGTGGTGATTTAATGGCAGAGAGAATCAAATATTGATCTGTACCAAAGGATGCTCAGCAAGAATTACCAATTAGCAGCACCCAAGGAAAGCCTTCAACGAGCACAGGAGCTCTGCTCAAGCTGAATACACACCATAAAGTTGTGTCAATAAAAACATTTTGTTTCTTGGGACACTGATAAATCCATTTACTTTATGGTTCATCTAGTTCACGTGGCCAAAAAAATTTAACCTGTGCTCAGTAACTTAGTTTCCACTACACAGCTGTGAGTTGAGTCATAACTGAACAATAAGAACTCTTATAAATGCTGTGTGCTGTCTACTAATATTCAATAGGCTCAAATTCCTCATGGAAAAATCCCTGGATTTTCTCTTTCGAACTACAGCTCCACAGCTCACTTGGCAATCAGCTGGAAGTCATTTGGAAAACAAAGCAACAGCAAATCCAAACAACTCCATAGGACAAAACAAATCAGACAAATCACTGTTTACATAAACCAAAACCTTGACGTTTGCAAGGGTAGGACACTTCATTTACCTCCCAACCACGAGCACTGAAAGTATCCACTAAAATATTGTTTATATTATTTAATGAAATATTATTAAACTGCTCCACACTCAGGGAAACATTATATTTATGCCTTTTTGTTTAATTTTTAAGTAGTGTAGTGAAAATTATATATAAGATTATATGTATTATGTTATTATATGGTGGTAGGGATAAATGTTATTTATATATTCATTTACTTCTATATGGAAACATTATTTATATAATTACTACATATTCATGTTTGTGTTTCTAAATATGAATAAAATAAAGTTTAGAACTATATTCTACTTTTTTTTTTAAAGGTACACAAACCCCACCACCACACTCCATTCTGATCCAAGGTCCCAAACTCTCCAGATTTCCCACTGAATCATCCATCACTCAACATCACTAAAGCAAAATGCTTCAGCAAACTGCTTCACGCACGGACCCCTCTCACCCCCAAACCCTTCAAGCTCCACAAATTCACGTATTTTGAATTTCAATTCCTCTGGAGACACAAATGAATCTTCCTTGACCTCCCAAAGCACAGAATTAGAGCCTTTTTTCTCCACCAAAAACAGGCTGATGGAATTGTCTGTGCATTTGCCAGCCTTCCCTAAGTCCACAATCCTGTAGTGCATATTGCTTTTAGAAAGGAAAATCTCATTTGTGCAACAGGATCCAGGATGAGATGACAGCTTACATGGAAGTATTCCCTATCAGTTTAACATTCCTGAACGTGAGAGAAGCAGGAAGGGCAGCCAACAACATTTTAGTAATGAACTCCAACCCACAGAGTGAGGGACAGGAAAATCTAAACTTCATAAAGGCTGTGGATAGAGGTTGGATTTATTTTCAAGTGAATTTGAATGTTATGAAAGGTTCCCAGCACAACTGAGGCTTCAGACACGAACTTCAGAGAATGATCATGATGAGGACTTACAGTGAGAAGGTCAGAGGGATGGAGCCCCTCTCCTGCAAGGAAAGGCTGGGAGAGCTGGGGGTGCTCACCTGGAGAGGAGAAGCTCCAGGGAGAGCTCAGAGCCCTTCCAGGGCCTGAAGGGGCTCCAGGAGAGCTGGAGAGGGACTGGGGACAAGGGATGGAGGGACAGGACACAGGGAATGGCTCCCAGTGCCAGAGGGCAGGGCTGGATGGGATATTGGGAAGGAATTTCTCCCTGGAAGGGGCTGGGATGGAATTCCCAGAGCAGCTGTGGCTGCCCCTGGATCCCTGGCAGTGCCCAAGGCCAGGCTGGACATCGGGGTTTGGAGCAGCCTGGGACAGTGGGAGGTGTCCCTGCCATGGCAGGGGGGGAATGGGTGGGATTTAAGGTCCCTCCCAACCCAAACCAGTCTGGGATTCTGTGATACCAACGGCACGAGAAGCTTTTAAAGCCACACTGTGGTCACTGAATAAAAACCCCCAGACAGCCGTGGGAATCCCAGAGTGGTCTGGGTCAGTGCAGGTGCCTGGAAGTGCCAGGAATCCCCATCCCAGCCACAGGCTGTTGGATGTAGGACATTCCTGACAGGCAGTGACAGGAAAACCCTGCTCAGGAGCCTCCTGATAAGATCTCAGAGCCATTAAGCAGCACTGATTTGTCAGCAAACCTGCCCCGGGCCCTGATTAATCACCCTCCCATTAAAACAAATCCATTTACATTTCTCAGCAGCTCAATAATGTTGGACTACACCATTCCCTGTACTCTGAAGGGCTGAGTTCAGGAGTGAGATTTAAAAAACAAGCCAGCCACACACAATTCCTACCTCTCCCTCTGAAAATGAACTGCTTCCATAAGGGAGGGCAAAGATTAATATGGTAAATGCACCACTAGCCTGACTCAGGAGTGTGTTTTACACTCAATTTCTTGTTTCATCTGAGTCATCTCCATTTCTTCCTCCCCAGGAGTGTTAAGGATGATCCCTGATATTACTGACTTCTGCCCCAAAGTCCTGGCAACCTGAGAGCAGCCAGGAAAATGGAAAATTATTACACAGACAGTGAACTGAGAATGAATGAAGCGAATGAGTAACACTGATGCACAGCTCTACCCAGGAAACATTAAATTATTCTTGGGGACACCATTTTAGCCAGGCCCCAAGACCAGCAACTCCTCCTGTATTCCTCCTTTCACTTCTTGAAAATCCAGCACTTCAGGGCTGAATAATTTCAAATCATTTCAGAAGTGAAGGTAAAGTCTGGACTTGCTGTTTCTATCTACCAAATTTCTACACATGGTGACACAGGTGGTAAACTGTTTTTCAGAGATTTTAAGAGTGGTATAAAACTACTACAATGCCAATCCACCGAGATTTTTTAAACTGGAACCAGCAAAATTTGTTCTATCAGCACTCAGCAGTCTCAGCTTTTGTGATCTGAGAGGAGAATCCTCCCAAATCTCCTTTCCCACTGAAGCAGTGCCTATTTGCTCCCTCATTGCCTTCCCTGACAGCACACAAACACTTTGTTTGGGTCAGTTTAACCTGCAGCCAGCCTGAAAAAGCATCAAGTGTTTCACCTCAAAGGAGGAAATCTGCAGGACGAGTGTCTGAACTTATCTTTCACTGGCCCATTAATGGGAAAGCAGGAAATAACAAGGCATGGATGAACAGCACCCTCTGAGAGGTTTCTGCTTTCCTTCATCCAGAGAACAGCTTCAAGGCAGAGAGGACATCAAAACCTCCATTCCCCCCACACCACTTCACTGAGCACAAAAGCTGAATTAATGATTTTTGATAAACCCCAACACAAAGTTACAACAGAGCCCAGTAACACGGTTGCTTCGTGCCCTTTTAAAATAACAAATCCCAAGTTTTTCTGTAACTTTGCACTTTCACTTCTTTGCCATTTGTAACCTGCAGTGGCCATTAGGATTTTCTTCATGCCCAAGGCCAGGCTGGATGGGATTGGAGCAGCCTGGGATAGTGGAAGGTGCTCACCAGGCAGAGGGTAGCACTGGATGGGCTTTAAGGTCCCTTCCCACTGAGAGCAATGAAGGATTTGTCTTCACAAACCAGCTGTGGGTCTGCTGGTGGATAAAACCAGCACTGACAGATAAAAGAAACAATGGGAAGGATTCCACTGGTTGATGAATGGAAAAAAAAGATATTTCCCTTTACAAACAAACTGTGGGTTTGCTGATAAATGAAGCTGGATATTGAAAGATGAAAGAAACAATGGGGAAAAAACATAAATCCCATAAGAATTAAAAATTAAAAGGGAGGGTTATACATTAGAGAGGATCAGGTGTTCTGGGAATTCTGTACCTCTCAAGTACCTCAGCCAACGGGGAAAGAGAGAAGGAAATTGGGATAAAAAGGAGGCTGCGTCCTCCAAAAATGTGAGAGACCCCAGGGGAATGCCCCATGGCCTCTCCCTTTAATGGAATAAAGTAAAAGAACTCCTCTGTCTGCTTTTTGGACATAAACCTCTGGTGTTTGTGCATTCATTTTCCTGACACCACCCAAACCAGTCTTGGGTTTTGATTTTCTATCTTGTCCTTGACACCCTTGACGTGTCCCAGGCTCCAGAGGGATGGCAGGAGGGGGCCAGGGCCAGGAGCCCTGGCAGTGTGCCTGCCCACCGTGCTGGGTGAAGAGGTCGCTGTGCACGATCTCGATCAGGCAGTAGAGCTTCTGGATGGTCAAGCGGCTCACGGGCACGTTCAGGATGAACTCTGTGAAGAGCTTGCTGCAACCACAGGGAAAGCAAAAACCCATTAAACAACAGCCAAAAATCCATTAAATAATCCATTAAATAATCCATTAAATAATCCACAGAGAAACATCCAGGAATAAAGAACCGGACACACAACTTCATGCTTTTGGACCAGCAAACTCCATTTTTTTGAGACATTAGAATAAAATAAATCAGAGAATCGTGAATAGNATTGACGTGAAATTTATTATTTACATGAAATTTATTTATACTTTAAGGAGTGAAGCATCATGGTCCAGTTTGGGAGTTTTGATAGCAGTTGCCTGATTAATAATTCTTGCTAATTGTTTGTACTGCAAAGTTTGTCAGGTATTTGTTAGACATTATTTTAAAAAACCAGGCTCTTTGTGTAAACCTTATAAATACCTGCAAGGGACA
>VXAX01000617.1:72098-83033 GCA_013399835.1 Leptocoma aspasia | reverse complement strand
AGCTGAAACTCAGCAAAAATTAAACTTTCAAACGGACTTAAAATAAGACAGAGGCGTGAAATGTTCATAAACTGGGGAAACTTAAACCAAAATCAGAGATTTATAAGCTCCTTCCAACATTTTTTAGAAACCTTTTGGTTCCTCTAATCCCTTTATCCCCATGTTCTGTTGAGCACCATTTCCTCCTCCTCCTCAGCCACGCTGGAGTTGTTTGGGTTTAAATTTTCACTCCACTACTTAAAAATTAAACAAAAAACCTAATTAGCATTTTTCCCCTGCAGTAAATTCTTGGTAGCCACTCATGAAACCCTGGCTCTTCCCAATTCCCCTTGAACTCGCAGCCGCCACTGCACAGCACATGAAAGAGCTGGGAAGATACAAACAGATGTTTAATATTTTAACTGTTTGTAGGAATTTTTACTCATTTTATCTTAGGAACAATTTGCAGTTATTGCATGCACTGAGACTAGGGAAAAAAAAACCTCAGAGTAATTGAAATATAAACCAGAATAGCCAGACTTGTCTGCCTTACCGTGTGTTTTATTGATTAAATCAAATTGTTTGATAACAGGTGTATTTTTGCCTGAGAGGAGGGCAAGGTCAGGTGGGATTTTGGGCAGGAATTGTTCCCTGTGAGGGTGGGCAGGCCCTGGCACAGGGTGCCCAGAGCAGCTGTGGCTGCCCCTGGATCCCTGGCAGTGCCCAAGGCCAGGCTGGACACTGGGGCTGGGAGCAGCCTGGGACAGTGGCAGGTGTCCCTGCCATGGCAGGGGTGGCACTGGATGAATTTTAAGATCTTTCCAACCCAACCCCCTCTGTCACTGTGTGATGTGAGAAATGATTGGAATTTCCACCCCCAGCCTGGACACAGACATTTCCCATCCCAGGGGGTTTCTGCAGGTAGAAGAGCCACAGAAGAGTCTTGAGGAGAGAACACAAACCTCACTCCTTCCTCTTCCAAGATCTCCCCTTTCCTGCCACAACCCCTGTCATCTCACACCCAGCCCCAGAGCTCCTGAAAGCAACAAATCCATGGTTTGGTGACACCCAAGCAGAACCTCAGGAGGCCACCAAGGCCAAGACCCCTCTCCAAAGGGAGCCCCCAGCCTGTCCCTGGGCTGGATGCAGATTTCAGAGCATCCAATTTTCAGTCCTAATCCACTGGAGCTGCCGAGCTGGACCATCCAACACCCCCAGATCTGCTGGAAGGACGCCTGAGCTGGGGACTCTGGAATTCTGCAAAGGGAGCTGTGATGGATGAGGGCTCCAATGACCAGTTAGGAACCACAGGCAGCAGCGGGGGTTTATTTGCTGATCGTTCACATGCACTGAGCCATAAATGTTTAGTAACACGTCTTAAAAGAGAGCTTGCATTTTATATCTTGAATTAAAATTTCACACCGAGCGTAAAAATTAACACTTGAATGGCTCCCGTGAACTACTGTGGGGTAAAACTATTTACAACAGCCATTTACAGCTTGGAGCTGCAACAATTAGCAGCAACTGAGGGTCTGCTTTATGGACAACCCAATTAAAGTTTAATTCTGGAGATTTAAAGAAGATTGTGGAAGTATATTTCCCAATTTCCCACCTCAGCTGGCTTGATTATGTGACAAGATGATCAGACTATGAGGCTGTGCAGCCCCGTGATTAAATCTGTATCTGTCCAAGCCAAAGGGCTATTAAAATAATTTTTTATTGGTATTAAATCATGTAAAAGAGCAGCTCTCCCTGTAGATCTTACTCTGTTCAAGCTGCAGCTGAAGTAGATTTTCTGTGAGCAGTAGCTCCATTGCAATGCTGGTTATTCCCAGGACACTGCAATGCATAAATGAGGAATATGAAATTCAGCAGATAAATAAAACACTCTGCTCTTGTCCTTCCATATAACATCAGGAAAAAACAAATAAGCATCTGGTTTGGGGGGGGTTTCTCCCATTTAAAGAAATTTAATTAATTACTTTTCACTCTTGATCAGCACTGGACAAAAGTTCCAATCCCTCATTTCCACAAGAAGCACACGGCAAGCTAAACCCAAAATCTTAATTCCACGTTAACACAGGGATGCCTTAACCACTTGAAAATTCTAACCAGCATTAAAAAACCACAATAGTGAGGAACCTTAATGTTCAATCAAACGGTTTTTTGCAGTAATTTCCCTGTGATCACACGAGAAGCACACCCAAAAGTGTCAAGATCAGTCTCACACACGCACTCAATAATTACACACAGTTTCAAGCTGGGCTGCAATAAAAATCTGACTGCCCGAGGGGGCTTCTCTCTTTGTGCAAAACGAGTGACAAATTATTCCCACCCTTACCAAGTTACAAAATCAGTCATTTCCAGTACTACAAAGCACACAAATCAAGCAGCAAAGGGGAAGGATGAAAAGGAGTGAAAGCAGCAATGAGCCAGTGTGTGGCATGAATAATGGATATATTCTCCCTGAGCTGAATTTCCCTGTACATTCACTGTTCTCTTGGCTGTGGGGTGTTATTTTTTGGGATTTTATTTTTCTTTTGCCCAGGCTGTGATTCACATGGCTCAGCATGACATCAGCAAGGCCACGGCAGCCTGCAGCCAACTCAGAGCACTCTCCATGGTGTGGCTCATCCTCTACATCCCAACCACAGAAATACACATTGATTTCCCCTTCATGAGCCCCACATCTGTGTGTAAAAGGAAATATTCCACAGAAAGTATGGGAAGAACCACGAGCTGACACTCCCTCTGAGCAGGAGCTGCCAAGAGAAGCCACAGAGCTGCTCAGCGCCTCAAGGATACCTTGAAAAACTGTGAAAAAGGCAATTAACTGGGCCAAGAAACACAATTCACTAAGTGAAAATAATCAGGGCCAGAAAAGTCAAAGCTTTGCCTCAAATGGAATAAATGAAGCAATAATTGATGGCCACAGCTCTCTGCACAGCCAATGCAGGGGATGGCAATTCCCAGGATTTATCCTTCCACGGACTAATTGCAACTTATTCCCTAAATCATCCCAACCAGCTCTGTCTGGAGCAGGACCCTCTGCAACCTTTCAGATAAATTCATTGATGGCTTCTAATGACTTCACAGCTAATTGTGTTCTCCTGAACCTCTCCGCAACTGGCAGCCAAATCCCGCTCATGTGCAAGGAACAAACGATCATTTAAGTGCAAAACCCCTTCAGATGTGGTAAAAAAAGCCAGAATAAGTAAGATCAGGTGCAATGGAATTGTTATTTCCCACAGTGGCCCCTCTGAACATCAATTGATTTAACAGCTAATTGTGTTCTCCTAACCTAGTCCAGAGTTGGCAGGGAAATCAGGTTTGTGTGGAAGGAACAAATCCATTGTTGGTATCAAAAGATCATTTGAGGGTTAAAAAAAACCCTTTTAAAAGGCCAGAATAAATAAGATCAGGAGCAATAAAACTGTTATTTCCAACAGTGGCCCCTGTGCACAACAATGAAGAGTTCCCCGCACTGCCCACTCTGCTCTTTTCTCACTGATATTTCATTTCCAGGTTTGATGAGGCAAAAATGGGTAAAGAATGGGATGTACCAAGAGGGAAATTAGCACATTGCCCAGATCTAAAAGTTCAACGAGTTTCTATGACTAAAAGTTGATCTGAATTATTGATCCTGATTCTCTGAAAGGAAGTTTCTCTGCAGTTTTTTGTTGGTTGGGGAAAACCTCCAAAAACTTCACTCTGACACTTGAATACTTAAATAAGAGTAAGCTTCAATTATTTATTGGGACAGAAAGTGACCCAACTTCTAAAACTACCTGGAGGAGCTGCTTTCCAAGGAAATTTCTGGAGTTGTTAATTTCTTCACAAAAGGATGAAAAGACAAGTAAAAGCCTTTTCTTTGTGTCATCAGGCAAAATAAAAACACATTAAAACAAGACAGGGCAACCTTGCTAAGTGCCTTAAAGTATTTCTGATATCATTTTGGATAACAGAAAAATGAGTTTTACTCATTTACTTTTGCTTGTTACACAGTTGAGAATATGGACAGATCTCAATACAAAAGTAAAATCACCTCTGTGATAATTACAGTAGGTCACTGGTGAGTGAAAAGAAAGCAGGACAGAAAAAGAGTCTTGCAACAATGGAAAATTACCCCATTCTTGTGTTTCTAAATGGAATGACAAAAAAAGTGTCACAAAAGCTTCTTTGCAGTAGCTATTAAAAAGAAAAAACTAAGTTAAGGTTGTCATTAGATTGACCAAATGACATTTGCAAAGTATTAAACAAAATTAAAATATTCTGAGCAGAACACCACAGCTTTTTCCTGGGGTTTAAGTTCAGCTCTTTGTAGTCCATAAAAGCAAAAAAAATCCTTAATTTAAAACTGTCATTTTCCAAAGCCATTTGTTTCCATCAGCATGTCTGGCCTCCAAATTAAGCACAAAAATTCTGTGCCAAATACATGATATTCTTCTGAACTCTTTTATTTGACAAAGCAATAAATTTGTTTTATCCGACTCCATTTGAGAACATTATTTTAATGTTAATTTTCATTATTTGTGCCATTCAACAAAGCACCTCCCTTCCACCTCAGCATTATCTCGGGTGCCATTCCATTCAACTCATCCAAACCAAATGAAGCCCAGCCAGCAGCTGGATCAAACAATATCCAGGAACACCTCAACTCTATTTGAGATTTGCCCCAGCCCAGAGCAGTTATTCAGCCCACAAACTAAAGCAGCTTTTATCCCATGCAAAGCAGCACTTCTGGCACTAAAATCAGTGTAAAACCGGCCCAAACTCCAGCGTAAAACCGGCCCAAACTCCAGCGTAAAACCGGCCCAAACTCCAGCGTAAAACCGGCCCAAACTCCAGCGTAAAACCGGCCCAAAGCACAATCACAAACAAATATCTTCTGGAGATATTTCCCACATGGATTCTAAGAGACACAGAAACCTCAATCCACAGTTGCATTTTGTTACTCAACTAATCTGAAGTGATGTTTATTAAGAATTCCACCTGTTGGAAAAGCCCTGCAGATGAACGCAGTCTCTTGTTTTCTTCTCAGGCACCTTCTATTTCCCTGCCTTCATTTAAATACTTTCCTGTGGCTTTAGCAATAAATGCTGAATATTAAAGTACAGACTGGACACTGAGAAATGTGCTAGAAGTGACCAGAATTATTAAGAAGCCACAGGCACAGGAGAATTCACATTAAAAAATGATCTCATCTTCCACCCCAGCTCTCTGTGGCCACACACAGGATGATTTTATACACACCAATGTAGGAAATGGATTTGTAGAGAATTTTTCAAGACTTAGAAATGTTACAGAATAAGGTAGACATTGTTGAGAGAGAAATGGAACTAGGAAAAAAGTTTCAAAGGATGGCTTTGTAAATAAGACTGGATACTTTGGAGAAATAGAACTATGAAAGATGCATTGTAATAAATCCCACGAGGGGTAATTTTAGATGATTGGCTTTAAGGCATTTACAGCATGGTGTGACAAAAGCTGATAGGCCAAGAAACTCTTATAATGTGTTGGAATTAGGAAATAGCTGGCTTCTGATTGTGATGCTGTGAATTATAACATCTGTATTGTCTCACCCTTCACATGAGACTGAAAATGGAATAAAAGCTTTTAAAACACCTCTCAGTTACCCCAACTCTAAGTGAAAAAAGAGCTTAATCCAACACACCAAGTGCTCCCACCTCCTTAATTCAGGCCATTCAGGGCTCCCCGCCTCTTCCCAGATATCCTGAATAAAATCAGAACAGGAAATACCAGAGGGCCCTGCTGAGAAGGGTCCAGCTCCCGCCACTGCAGGAGGAGCTTCTCTGCCTCCCAGGAGATGCAGGAATCCCTGACTAAGGGAGATGTGCATTTTTATCCACACTTGAAACATCACTCTCAGGCTCCAGCTGAGCTCCTGCTTCAGCAGGAGAAGGTTAAGGAAATAATTATCATGCACCAATTAGCAGAAAACAGGAATAAACCCAGGAAGGCTCAACACACTTGTAACCATTAAAAATGCATGCACACACCAAATGCTGCTCACCTGATTTCAGCAGGTTTAACCCCCAAAGTCCAACTTGGAGAACAAACTGGAAGCTCCCCTTCCCCAGCTACTGCTGCAGCCCACTGCCACTCAGCATCAGAGGGGAATTTTTGGTACTGGGAGAACAACCATCAGCTCAAATCACTGCTTGCACTTCGCTCTCCAGCTTGGACAACCCCATGCCTTAAACTGGAAAAGGCAGCCCTGAAAAGGACTGGAAAACTGGAAAGGAGCCCAGTCTCCACTGCAGACAACACAAACACCAAAAATAAATGCCTAAAAATTGTATTTAATTAACTAAAAAATAACCTAAACTCTGCATTGTTTTGAACATTGTAATTTTTAGCAGTTCACCTTCCCAAATTCAAATTCAAACCTACAGGACTGATTATAACCTGGGCTGAAAGTGGGTTTTAGTCCTTCTTGCACCTCAACATTTTAATTCTAACACATTTGAGTATATAAAAGGCAAAATAAATGAGGTATAAGTGCCAGCAGAGCACTGTAAGAGGTTTAAGTGCTAGTAAAGCTCTGCTCAAACCAAATTCCAAGATCATATGGAATTTTACCTATTTATTGCAAAAATCCATAGCTGAAGTAGTACCAGTCATTTTAAAAATCGTCTTTTAATGTTTTATATATACATATATATGCCCTATAAATTCTCCCCTACCCAAGACTTTTTGAATATCCATAATCCTAAAAGAGGTACAAATTCCAAGCCTCTTTTTGTCCTCTACAACCTTAAATCCTTGTACAATTCTGAGAGTTTTCTTTTGAGGAAACTTTTTTTTTCCCCATGCATGTACCCAAAGCCTTGAAAAATTGAAATTTAAAAAAAAAATTTTAAACACAAAATATTAAACAACTAGAGTCAACAGCAGCTTCCACAAGGACATAAATATTTGAATAGATAAAGAGGAATTCTTGCTAAGAACACAAGACTGCAGTCTTTCATTCTGTGTCAGCTTGAAGGCTACTCCCCCAGCAGATAGGAAAAAAAATCCAGTATATCCAGTCCAAAAAGTTGGGAATATCTGATAAAGTTTCCAGTGGAAGTTCTGCTCCACGGTGATAAACTGTAAAGGAAGATTTTGGTTTTTGCAAGGAGAAATGGAAACAGTGGGATGTGAAAGACCCATCTGTTTAATGTAAAGCACCTTAATTTTCTCTGTAGGTCTTTGCAACTTCTTATCTCTCTCCAAACACACTTATTTTGTCTACACTTATTTAACTGCCCCAATATTTGTAAAAATCAGTGGAAAAAAGCCTAAAACTGCTACACAGCAAGATCTGCTGCTCTTCCTGCACAACACAGGGACCTGGGGACTCAGCTGATTAAAATCATTGGTTTTCCACAAAACCTCAGCAAAGAATCCAACAGCACCAGAATTCCAGACTGGTTTGGGTTGGGAGGGACTCAAAGATCTTTTTCCACCCCTGCCATGGGCAGGGACACCTTCCACTGTCCCAGGCTGCTCCAAGCTCCAATGTCCAACCTGGCTTGGACACTCCACGGATGGAGCTGCCACAGCTGCTCTGGGAATTCCATCCCAGCTCCTCCCCACCTTCACAACCAAGAATTCCTGCCCAAAATCCCATCCAGCCCTGCCCTCTGGCACTGGAAGCCATTCCCTGTGTCCTGTCCCTCCATCCCTTGTCCCCAGTCCCTCTCCAGCTCTCCTGGAGCCCCTTCAGGCCCTGGAAGGGCTCTGAGCTCTCCCTGGAGCTTCTCCTCTGCAGGTGAGCACCCCCAGCTCTCCCAGCCTGGCTCCACGGGGGGATGCTCCAGCCTTTGGAGCATCTCCTTGCCCTCAGAATGCCCCCCTGTGCCCCAGCCCTGCTGTGCCCAGCCCACACCTGGTCCCCAGCTGCAGTTCCTGAGCTCCCTTCCCCCCTCCTGGCTCTCCCAGTCTCCCTCAGAGGCTGCACCCAGCACATCCCCAGACCTGAGCTCTGTCCCTGGCTGCCCCCACAACCCCCTGGAACAAGGAACTTCAGAAAAGATAAAAAAACCCTTTATTTCCTTTTAACTCCCCTCCTAAGGAGGTCAGCAAGGTGCCAGCCCTTTGTACAAGTCCCAGAGCACAGGAAATCAGTGTTCCACCTGCTGGGAAGGTGCAGCATTCCCAACCCTCTGCACCCCTTTAACCCCTTCTGTGCTTTGGAACAGCAGCCAGCATGCACCCAGTGGCTGCTCCAAGGCTCTGTGACAGCAGGGTGACAGCCCTGTCACCCCCAACACCCTGCTGCTGCCCCTGCCCCTGAGGGGCTGCCACTGATGGCTCCAAGGTGTCCTGCCCAAAGTGCCAGCTCCAAGTGGGGCACCATGCAGGGTGAGATTCACCAGCCTCCAACTGCCCACTTCCATTCAGGAGAGATGCTCTGGCAGAGAAATGAAAATACAGCTTTCCTGCAATGTGCAGGTGCCCAGGTCCCTGTGTTGTGCAGGAAGAGCAGCAGATCTTGCTGTGTAGCAGTTTTAGGCTTTTTTCCACTGATTTTTACAAATATTGGGGCAGTTAAATAAGTGTAGACAAAATAAGTGTGTTTGGAGAGAGATAAGAAGCTGCAAAGACCTACAGAGAAATTTAAGGTGCTTTACATTCACTCTTCCTGACAGCAGTGTCTCACATCTGCCCACCCTTCAAACCCCACCTCTGGGAGGTCCATCTCATGCTCCTCTCCACCAGCAGAGATGGAGATGCTGAATGAGGCCTCTAATGTCACCCCACAGTGTCACTGACACCTCCCAGCACTCCTGCAGCTCTGCCAGGCAGGATGCACAGAATCCACACTCACTCTCTCCAAAACCCCCACATTTATCCACCCATTCAATAGTTTTGCTCCCTGTGACAGAGGCACACATTTCTGCCTGGTGCTCACACTGCAGAGCTCCACTGAATACCTGAACATCATAAAAGCAATTTCACAAGCTGCAGAAAGCCAATAGTAAAAATGATGTGTTCTAAGAGCTCAGTAATTAGAGTCCAGAGGAGATGAAAGCAATAAATAATGAATGAAAGGTTCTCAAGGCTTCTGAAAGGCATCCTCAAGCACACTGAAAGCCACACTGGCTCATCCCTCAGAGCTTCATCTGCCACCCTACAGACACAGAGCTGTGCTCTCCCCGAGGCTGCAGAGTTCTGAACCTGAACCACTGCTGCTGCCATCTCCCCAGCCCTTGCCAGGCAGTTTGCCTTCCTGCATCTCAGGTGAACACAACCAAATCAATTTTTAGTTATTTTTTCTTTTTTTTTTTTTCCCCCCCCAAGGTATAAATTGTTAAAGAAAAAAGCTCATGTTCATCTGCCTTCCTGCAGCAGGCCCTGCAAAGGAGTCTCAGGAAAAGAAATATCACACTGCACTCCCACAATCTGCCAACTCCCTTTCTGTAAAACCCCAGACAGCACACTGAGCCACAGCCTCCCACTGCCCATTTCCATTCAGGACAGATGCTCTGGCAATGAAATGAAAATACAGCTTTCCTGCAATGTGTAATATCCCCACTTCATTATCAGATGATCCAGTCTCAGCCTCTCTGCCTAAAATATTCCTCCTCAGCTGCTTTATCCCCACTATCTCTTCCTGCTGTGTGCTCAGCATGGCATCAGGAGCCCCAGAGCTCAGCTGGGGGCTTGCACTCAGGACTTTTCCTGCTGGACTCCTCCAGGAACTTCTTCCACTGGCACAGGGATTTCCCACTGTCTGTCTCTGAGCAGGAGTCGTCCAACTGTCCCCAAATCCTACCCCAAATCTCAGCTCCTTGGTCATCTCTCAACTGATGCAGCCAGGCTGGGTCAGGGGTTTCACTTTTTTTAGAAACTCCAGTTGGGAGCACAAGGAGAAGTTCAAGGTGCAGCTCACCAAACACATTCAGGGCAGTCTCTGTAGCTTTCCATGATGAAAAAGATCCACTAAGTTCTGCATCCAGCCTCCTGTGAATACTAAAATCTACCAGTCCTATAATTCAGAGCTTTTGCTCTTTGCTATCAGCACCATTTGAGGGCACAGACCCATTTCCCAATTGCATGAGCCAATGGTACCAAAAGCAGATGCTGTTTTTCAAAGGGACACAAGAAAAGGTCTAAGGGATGAAAGGTGGAGCTTCCAGTCTCACTCACTACTAATTTGCGTTTTAAAATATGTACTAGGGCTTAAGATCCTACACTGAAGTTCTTTAACAGCCTCAGATATAAATAAATACATTAAAATATGAGCAACATATTTTGCTGTCAGCAAAATACTTTCAGCATCTTAAATATAATGCCTTAAAAACACCTTAATTTTAAGGTTATACAAGTTAAAAAAGCCAAATACCACTGAACCCAAATTAAGTTCTCTTTTTAAAATAAAAGTGAGGATTTTGAAGCAATTAAAGGTTGGAGTCCATGATTTTAGATGTCTCTTCCAACTTAAACAATTCTCGAATTCCATACATTTACTTGTTCAAAGAAAGTTCTTTACACAGCCACAAACCCTTGAGCAGAAGCACCAAGAATTAACCTTGCTTGAAGTAAAGTCAGCTTTTAGGCACAAACACAAGCAAATACTTCACTGGCTGCCTTTCTGAGGATGCAGAACTGGAGATCTGGAAAGCACCAACCTTCACTATGACAGTCTGGTCAGAGTTACTGCTCATCATCTCATTGATGGACTTGAAGAGCTGCAGCAGAGACTCCCTGAAGTCTGCTTCTCCTTTGTTTTCATACAGCCTGAAAAAGAATTAGGTTTCATCAGCACAAACCACAATGGAAATAAAAAATTGTTTTGAAAAATCTGGTGGTTTTTTTGACAATCAAATGACAGATGGCCATTTGTTACATTTTACATTTTCTGTCTTACATTTTTTCAGACACACAAGTGTCTTACATTTTTTCAAGAATTTCTACAACTTTCTTCACCGAACCAAGAGCTTTCTT
>VXAX01000617.1:43415-72033 GCA_013399835.1 Leptocoma aspasia | reverse complement strand
AAAAAAAAAAAAAACCACAACCTTAAGACAAGACAGACTGGCCAGGCTGGGCCAGCAGGAAGAAGAGATTTTTCTTGTAAAGCTGTCTCTGTGAAATGCCACATGCAGCAGTGCTGCTCCAGTCTCTGGTGAGTCCCTGAGCAGCCCCCAATTCCCTGTGCCCACGCAGCCCTGGGACAGCCTCTCCACCCTGCAGATGTCTGGCAGGACCCTCGTGCTGATGCAGCCAGAAAGCCCCAGACAACCTGCCAGCAATCATTAAAATCTACCAGTGGCCTAAGGTGAGTGACCTTAAAGTCTAGGAAAGAAAGAAAGAAAGAACCCATCAACCTTCTTTTTGCTAAGAAGATACTTTTTTTTTTTTTCTGTGGGAAGGAAGCACTGAGGTTAAATCCTGTTTCAGCACTAATTTCAGGCTCAGTTTGCCATGGAGTCAGCACAGCTGACACAGAGGAATGACTCAGCCCCAGCTCAGCTTCAGGAGCAAGGTCCCTGTGCCTTCAGGCAGATTGCTCAGGGCTGAGCTGCCCACTGGCATCCCCCCCTGTCTCTCTCAGATGCTTTCAGGGGGGTAAAAACTGCACAGAGGCACCTGAGCAACACCAGAGGCCAAAAAAAAAAAAAAAAAAACCCAGCCAAGGCGAAGAACTTGGGCCACTGGTACAACAAGTGCTCCCGGAATTCTCTGGAGTGGTTTAAATGCAGAACCAGCCCTGCTCCAGGTGTAGGATGGCACAAGCCTCACTGGAAAATGAGGAGGAGATGACCACTGGCTCCACACCATCCTTGAAAACTCTCCCCTCCTCGGGCAGCACGTGGGACTCACCTACAGCAGGGTTATTCAGACTTAACATAACAAAAAAAAAAGGGATCTGGAATCCAGATTAAATCTAAACAGGGGGAGTTTTAAACATCACATGGGGACTTCCAGGCCAGGCTGGAGAGGGCTTGGAGCACCCTGGGAGAGTGGAAGGTGACCCTGGCCATGGCAGGGGTGGAATGGGATGAGTTTAAGGTCCCTTCCCACCCAAACCATTCCATGACTCCTTGCCCCAGTTAAACTCCATCTTTACCCAGCTGGCTCTGATTGCCTCCGAGACCCTCAGCCAACAACAACTGGGCTTCCAAAGCCCTCCCTGGTTCCACTGGCTCTGATCCCCCCAGCACCTGGCACCAAAACCCACTAGAGCAGCTCCAAGCAAAAGTTCAACTCCCTTTTACTTTCCTCCCTTTTCTCCTGGAATTAAACCCAGTAGGAAGGTCTTGAATGAAGCCTGCAGTCTCAGAAAGAGAATTTCACCCAGCAATTTGCTAGGTACAATACTTGTACAATTTCTTCGTGTCCCAAGATCACAGAATCATGGAATGGTTTGGGTGGGAAGGGATTTTAAATCCCATCAAGCCCCACCCCTGCCATGGGCAGGGACACCTCCCACCATCCCAGACTGCTCCAGCCTGGCCTTGGGCACTGCCAGGGATCCAGGGGCAGCCACAGCTGCTCTGGGCACCCTGTGCCAGGGCCTGCCCACCCTCCCAGACAGGAATTCCTTCTCAATATCCAATCTAAAGCTACAGCATGATGGATCACATACTGCAGCTGGAAATGGGCTTTTCTTGGGATAAACATGGAGTTCAGGATGTTCCTGCTGCTTTACACTGAAGGTAATGGGTATCATTTTTAACATTGTGCTCGTAAACCTTTGGAAGCCCCAGATATGAAAAAGTTGATTTTTAACCTGGACACAGAGGAAATAAATACTACAGGAAAAAAAAAAAAACCCAAACCACTAAATTGTGTTATTTCACTGTGCACACCTCTGTTCTCCTTTTAAGCTAAAACTGGGGGTTATGCAGGATAAAAACCTTGTTAAAGTCTCCATTTCCATAATGGATTTCAGTGTCTCCCTGAACAGATTAGAGAGGTGAAACTTATACCAACAGAAAGAGTAACTGAACTTGACAGCCCAATAAATCAAAGTGCTTCAGACAAAAAGCTCTGCCTTTCAAAAAGGAAGTTATAATAAAAATAAACAAGTTCATCACAAGTGTGTTCCTACTGTCAGTTAATAACATCTATTTATTTAGTATACCTGATAAAGCACAAAATCTCTGCAGCTGGGAGAAATCAAGGTTTACACCAAGTTGGTCCTTCCAGGACTGCCTGGAGGATTTTAAGACTGTAGTAAATATACCACAAGCACTGGGATCATTACTGAGCAAATCAAATAAAGATATTCCTAAAGGCCACTAGTAATATTTTGCCTTTATCAATTTATCAACCTTTGCTGTAGTGAACAAACAGATATGCCACCATGCTTTATGTGGATGAACTTCCGTGGATTTATCCAGAACTCAACTGCTAAAATGCTCCATCCATCCAGCCCACCAGCCTCTTCCTGAAGTTAAAAATATGCCATATTTTGGAATAAAAGCTTCAGCTTGCTGCTTGTGATTCCTCAGCAGAGCAGCAGCAACCACTCCCAGCCCTGCCACACTCCTACATTTTAATCACTCCAAATCACACCCCCCAGGCAGGGCTTCAGTCCCACAGCAGAACAAATCACAGGCTCCTTCTGCATTCAGTAATTTTGCTGATTAATCCCTTGGCATGGAGGGCTGGGTCTTACACTGAAGTTCTGCTTCCCACAAGGAAATCCCACAGCCAGTCCTGGTGGGTCAGATTGTCTGTAAATCCAATCTGCAGCCAGAAGGAATTTTTTTTTTTTCCTGTTTTCAAGTGATTTGTAGGGCCTGCTGCAGCCTCAGTGACATCCAGTATTTTATGAATCTCACAGCAAGGCTCCTACAGAAATAAATTCCAAGCCCTAAATTAGAGAAAAGGGTGGTGAAGATGGGAACTGAAGAGCTCTACATAAATCCCTTGCAATAAGGTTGTTACCACTGCTAACAAGCAGTAAAAGGACTCAATCTAAGTGAAGATCTCATCAGCTTGGTTTATAACTTCTGCAACATCTTGTGTATAAAACACTATACAGTAGCAGAAGCTTCTCCAAATAGTGCTAAGCTTTAATTGTTCAGAGACCTAAACTATCATGATTTTACCAATTCACTGCTACTGGAAACACAGATCTCTGCTGAAGAGGGAAAACCCTTCCCCTGAAATAACTCCTCACAGTTTCAAGTATTTCTAAAATAGTGCAATACTAAGCAATTGTAACTGCTGGACTGTGAGATGTTGGCAGTTTTGGGGAATTTCTGGCAATGGGAGTTGAAGCACTGCCTGTACTCACTGGTTGAACAATATCCTGGACCGGACAATGAATTTGAAGATGTATTCCAAGGCTTTCATGGCTTTGAAGAGTTGGTCAGTGATCCCACATTTCTCAGCATTGTCCACATATGTTTTTAAAACCTTGGTCAGTTTTCTGTTTAAAAACAAAAAGCCCACATACAAGTTACAAGCATTCTCACAGAATTTCCATTTTGAAAGGTTTAAAGAAAAATCACATGCCCACAGAGCTACAAAGTTCATTCTACAACTAATAAACTCATTGTGGTTTTGTTTTGCTGATAAGTAGCTGTAACTTATTCTTGAGCAAAAAAAAAAAAACCACAGACCATAACCTCATTTAACACACAAGTAAATACACTAAATTTCAGTAATGCTGATTTTCTGCTGGATGTTCAGATGGATACTCAGATTTAGGCTCTGAGAAAGATGCACCTACTAATAATTACCAGAATAATAAAAATAATTAAATGAAATATAAGCATGCTGTTAGAATTAACACAAAGTATGAGTTTCTTCATTCAACAAGGCTTCCCCTTTAGAAAGCTTTTCCCGTGGATTTTGGGCTGAAATTTGTAAAATTTATTTCTCAAAGTATACACCACCAGCTGGAAATTCTCCTCTTCCCCATTTTCAAGCCTATCCAACTTGAAAGTGGAACAATTTTGAGAAAAATCTCATTTCAGCTCCCTCCCTTCCAATGAATATAAATCAGGGTTTTAATGCAACCACGAGCAATTCCATTTTAAATCATCCCAGCTCCAGTGCATGATCCAACATCCCCACTCCAAGTAAACAAGCTCCACATTATTCCCCACTAACAGAAAACAACACCGAGCTCACAGAGATCCTGCTGCCTGGGGATTTGCTGGAGCAGCAGCAAAACTGCCTGAGAATTTCAAGTAACCACTTAAACATTGCCAAGGCCACCTCTCTTTCCTTCAGGACAACAGCTGAAGGCTGGGCTGGATGATCTTGGAGCTCTTTTCCACGCTGGATGTTCAGTGAATAAAAGGCAGGGAGAGGGCAGGGACCTGTCACATCCATGGGGACACCTCATGCCAGAACTCAGCTCTTCCCTGTTCCTGCCTCCCTGCACTTGAGGAAGGGAGGGATGCTCTCCATGCCATGCAAGGACCACCCTCAGCTTCTCCTGAGAAGTCCAGGTGATGCAGGATGCTCCACATGGAGCTGCTACAGCAGCAGCAGCAACTCAGTGAGCAAAGTATCAGCCTTGAGACTGGAGGCTCAAATCTTCTTTGGGAATTCAAGAAGGATTAGGGAAAGGTTCTTCCCCCAGAGGGTGTTGGCACTGCCCAGGCTCCCCAGGGAATGGGCACGGCCCCGAGGCTGCCAGAGCTCCAGGAGCGTTTGGACACTGCTCTCAGTGGGATTTTGGGGTGTCTGGGCAGGGCCAGGAGTTGGACTGGATGATCCCTGTGGGTCCCTTCCAGCTCAGGATATTCTATGATTTCATGATTCTTCACAATTTTAAGTCAGTATTTTCAAACATTTTCAGGTCCCTTAATAGACACTCTGCACCAGCAAAGGGCACCCCAGGTTTCCTGGTTTGGTTTGCCTTCCCCCCAGCACTGCAAAGATATTTTTATTAGATATTTTCCCTCTAGTCTTACACAGCAGCAAAGATTCCAACTGTCAAAAATTACTTAAGACAACAAAAATAATGGGCCTTTGTTTTTTTTGTCCTGCATTGCTTTTTCCCCACACTGGCAGTAATGTGGATAATCAGGGTACAGTGTCATTTAATGCACAAAGAAAAACAGTATTTGAAGCATCTTAAATGGACATGATTTCCTTCCAATACAAGTGAGAATTGCCTTTGTTTTCCTTACAAAACAGCTCCTGAAATTGTCAAATCATCCCCTTCCTCATTACAGCACTATCAAGACTTCTCCTTGCACAGGACTGAAAGTTTTACCAGTTTATTTCAAGAAAGAAACAAAGACCATCCCCAGTCTTCCTCAAGACCCTCCCAAGCTCATGGGCACATTCCTAATTAAGCTACATAAACAAGTAATTCAATAACAGTACCTGGAAAAATTCCCCAAGTCACATTAGGAAAAATAAATTTTCCAACTTACGTGTAGGCCAAGGTAGCACTGAAATGCTTCTTGATGTAGGTCTCCAAGACAGGGTTGAAATGTTGAAATTTTCTGTCAGCAATCAGTCCAATGATAAATACCTGAAAAAAACCAGCATGATTAGTGTTAGTCTCAAAAAAAATCTTGAATTTTTGTCCATTCCCCTTTCTTCTCATAGAAGACACATTACTGATATTAAAATTTCTGTTCTGCTCCTGTCCTAAATTCTGCTGTTAATGCATTAAAATTACTGGATTTGAGTGCTTCCTTATTTTCTGGGAGGATGGAATGCTATAATCCAACTCCCTCTGGATCTGAACCTTTAACTTCTAAATTAAATAATAACTCTCAGCTCAGATCTTTTCCATTAATAAACTTCATTCTATCATTTACTCCCCATGATTATGTACATTTCAGACCCCTCCCACTGCAAACTCACCAAAGCATCAAACACCAAAGTGTCAAAGGTCTCACTCTCCGAGTTCTCCATCATGATGTTAAAAAGGGCATCCAGTGTATCCTGAAGGAACTACAAAGGAACAACACAGCTCTCATCATGGTTTCAAAGGAAAATTAAATTCAGATTCCACACAGGTTTCTATAGCTATTTTTGCTGAAGTAAAGGCATTTTAAAAGTTAGCCAAAAAATGGAAAATCCAACACTTTGCTTTTCAGCAAATCATTTTTAGTGAAGGTGATTATCTATACATGGGTTATCACTCCAACAGAAAAAATGAAGTCAGAAATCACACTTGGCACACCTGGACGAGGACTTTAATCTATGACAGTGCTCCAACAACAAAAGCTTCCAATCTGCAGATCCACCACACTGTCACCAGCCCCATGCATTGCTGAAAACTTGGGTGTTTCAGAGCACAAACCACACAAGCAACCGAGTCTCATGCCAAGGGAAGTGGGAGCTGAGCCATGGGAGGCACTCAGAGCATCCCTGCCCAGGGCTGCACCACAGATCCACAATCCCAGGTGGGATCTTATTGCCGTGGTCTGTGCAGTGACAAAGGACTCTGGCAATAATATCAGAAGGCTAAATATGATTTATTAACATGACTCCATAATTCAAAGGATTTGGGCTGTTATCTGCCCAGCACGGAGCATCCAAAGCTGCTGCTTCAAACTCCATCCAAGGAATGCCAGAACAGTTTACACACTCAGAGATAACAACTTCTCACCTCATAGGCTGAAAGGAAGAAAAACCCCCATCTCCCATATCAGGAGACAGGCAGAGAAACCTCTGTCCTTGAAACACAGCTCAGAGATTTGTTTATAGAAACTTGTACAGAGTAAAAACACTTTCCCATGGGAAGATTTTTTCTGCAGGCCTGCATGCAGGGAAACTTATAATATGTTCACACAACAGGATCACACATGCAGGCATGGGAACAGAGCCCCCACTGCTGCCCCAAACCTACACAGGAAGGGCTTCACTCCCCCTGGCTGGGCACCCCCATCTGTGCAACACGAGAGGAAAAGCAGATTAGTGCCAGGGGCTTCCAGTCAAGCACAAGGACAAAAGCTCCCTAATTGCAGGAGTTCTTCCCAGAGCCAGCCAGGAATCCATGCACTGCCAGAGATACTCATCACTTCTGCTGGAATGGGATTGTGTCTGAGCAGCTCCTTCCTCCAGCTGGCACAGACACACAGGGGCTCCTCCAGGGCACAGCCAGGCTGGATCACAGCTCAGTTTGGGTTGAGAAAGAAGGGGTTAAATGTGGATGGTTCCAGCACATCTGTCTCAAATCTTCCCAGGATGGTTTAGGTTGGAAGGGACATTAAAGCTCATCCAGTGCCACCTCCTGGGACACCTTCCACTGTCCCAGGCTGCTCCCAGCCCCAATGTCCAACCTGGCCTTGGACACTGCCAGGGATCCAGGGGCAGCCACCCCATCTCTGGGAACCCTGTGCCAGGGCCTGCCCACCCTCACAGGGAAGTAATACAAAAAAAAAAAAGTTTTTGCCTTGTAGATGAGACAGGGTGTAACTGGGGAAGAACATCTCAACAAGCAGAAGGGAATTGGTCCTGAGATTGCAGCTACAAGAGGCATTCCACATCCTGTGAGAGGGATGGAAAAGCAGCCTGACTCCCACCTTCCTCCTTTAACAAATGTTTAGCTGTGCACTGAGTCTCCTGGATAAAGCCTGATTCACCTGATCTCCTAAATCTACAGCCAAATGTCAGGAATTAACCCCCATTCACAGCTGAATGTCAAACTCCTTCAACCAAGTGAACACAGTCACAGTTTGTGCTGCTGATGATAAAAAAAACCAGAAAAGCCAAAATTCTTGCAGCTGATCTTAGCCTGGTCCTGGGGAAGAGCCAGCTCATAATTTCACTATGGGGGCAAAAGAAAAACATCACCTTCTCACAGCCTTACTCATTCCATTAAAGAAGATGTGCAAATAAAGCACATTAAAGGCTGGACTCGATGTTCTAAAGGTTGAACTCTGTGATCTCCCAGGTCTTTTCCAACCTAAATGGTTCTGTAATTCTAAATGATTCTGTGGCTGCTGCCAGCTGGCAGGGAGGGAAGTGCAAAGCAGAGTTTTGAGCCTCAACAGGAGAAGTTTCTCTCCTGGTCTGAAAAGAAGTTGCACTCTTAGGTCCCACACACTTGGTCCCTTGGAAGCCAGAGGATGGTTGGGAGGCTGATCAAGCCTTGATTTCACATTCAGGCACCTCAGCCCAACTTCCATTAGCAGAGTTCAAGTCTGAAATCTTTTCACCAGGACTTGGTGCAGCAGCAGGAAGGGCACAGCAGAGATGCTGCTGCTGTATGAAGGGGCAGGACATTTCTCAGGTAGCATGAATAATTCCTACACTATTAGTTTACATTCTCATACTCCACAGACTCTGCACAAACGGAGCCAGAGCCTCTGGAGAAGGGAGATAACATTTACAGCTTCCACACACTCTGGGAACAGGCACAGAATGGGGATCTGGGCTCATCTCCACTCATATAAATGAACACCAGCAGGCCCAGGCCTTTTAATGGGAGTTTGAAAAACAGGCAATGGTTTAACAGAAAATATGAATGTGTTTTATCACATCAATACTTTTTTTAGAGATATCCAGGCTGCACTGGGTATTGTAGTTAAAAACATGCAGGGCAAAGAAACTGGAAGAACAGAAAGGAAGAGTTACAAACCAGATCCTGCAACAGAGCAGCCCCCACAAAGATGGAACACTGCTGCAACAGATGGAGAATGTAAGCACTGGCCCTCTAAAAAAAGGCTAAAAATGGTGGTGGAAGCAATGTTGAACACACCCTCTTCTGCCCTCTGCATGATTCCAGCTGTGCTCAGACCCCTGGGAGCAGGGAATCCCATTGGGTCCTGAGTGTGTGCCAGCTGGAGAACTCTCTCCAAAGCTGCTTTTATTCAAATCCCATTCGGGGGTGGTGCATGCTGAGGAAATCCCTGATCCCCAGCCAGCAGGAAGGTGCCACCACTCTGGGATGTCCCACTTGGAGAGGAGGAAGAATTCCAAGTGACAGAGCCATGGCAGTGCTCAGCAGGAGCCAGCACCACGGGCAAGATTCTGCTCTCCAGTGACCCAGGACAAACCACAGCAAGCAGAACCTTCCTAAAACACAAACCTGTGGGACCCCACTTTCCCCACCCTCCAAGGATGACAAAATCATCATTCCCAGGTGCTTTAAGTTAATTCAGGCTGAGGCTTCATTATCCTTCTATCAACCAACCAAAAATCCCCTGAAGGAAGGAAACAACTCTCCAGGGTCACCTGTCCCCAACTGCATCTTTTGACACTCTTTTAGATTTGATTTATTACAACACCTTCAATAAAGTCCCAGCCTCCTCTTCTGCACAGCTAAATCTGTCTTTATGTAGCTCTCTGCAATCACTCAGTGGCCTTGGCAAATGTAAATAACTTGGCTCAGCTAAATGTTTCCAGAAGTATTTTTTTAAAAGAAAACAACAGCAGCACACACTAGGATTGCATTCCACATCCATAGATTAAAAATATATTTAACACCACCATGTAAGACTTCCAAGATGGTCTAATCTTGCAAAGGAAAACACCTTTTCTTCATGTATCTGTATATAAAAATTCACCACAGTGCTAGGAAAAAAAAAAAACAACCTAATTTTCAGAAATGTGCATTTATGTGTGTTTTATCAGCTCTCAAACATCTGAAATGTTCCTAGAGGGCAGGGAGAGGAGCACCAGCACCCTCAAGTTTGAGATTCCTGGTTGTAATTTAATGTGCAAGTGAGTGCAGTGAGGTTGAGGGGGAAAGTGTGGGGAGCCAAAAAAAAAAAAAAAGACACTCCAAAATGTGGGATTTTCACAGACATTATCTCATTACCTTGACCACTTCACCACCATCAACTTTCATCAGCTGCTTCAAGTTCTGGTGCAACAGGCTCGTGTTGGATCTCCACTTCAGCAGTCCCAAGAGATCAACTAGGAATAAAGAAACCCAGCAATAAATTATCTCATGCAGGCTACTTCCCTTTCCTCACTCTCCATCACCATATGCAGGACAAAGTTTTATTTCCTTACTTCAGCCTTTTTCCCTGGACAACAACGTATTTCTGGTACCCTCTGACACTGCAGAAACCTCACACAATCCTTCTACCCTGACAGAGCTCTGAAAGGCTTTCAGAAAAGCAGTCAGCTTTTGAAATATCAGCAGGAAAATCTAGGCCAAAGAAGCCTGGTCCCTTGGTTTTTGATTTGCTGCACACAACAGTTGTGTGTTTAGAAAAAGATGCCAAAATGAAATTAGTCAGCCACCAACACAGTCATATCTACAGGGCAGTGACTTCTCCCAGCATTGATGTTTCCAGCTTCTTTGCTCTCACTGCATAAACTGAAAAGAAAATAAAGCACAATGAAGCACAAAGAGCTGCAAACTAAATGAGAGTGAGGGAAAGCTGGGTGATGAGTATCTCCCACGCTGCCTGGCTGGACCCTGAGGGCACAGCCCAGATCATGCAAATGGTCTCAGCCCCAAATCCTGCAGATGGTGTCACTGCAGCAGTCCCTGATAAAGAAGGGAATACAGAAGGCCAGCTCTGCCCATCAGTCACTGGAAAGCTTCCTTTAGGGAAAGCTCCTGGGCAGCAGCTCTCAGTGGGATTCCAGCAGCTCCCTGCTAAATCCCAAGCCCAGCACTGGAGCCCAGCATTGCCCACAGACCCCAAACCCCACACTGCTCCTCCCTTGGCCAAAGCAGCCTCAGGGGAAAGTTGTTCCCCACAAAAAGTCAGTTTTCAGCACAAAACAGAACTCACAGCAACTCCTGCTCAGGAGAAGCCTTCAATGAAAAACTGAACCCCATGATCTTAAAGGTCTTCTCCACCTTAAATGATTTTATGGCTGATTTAAAGACTCACTACCTTCAGTTTAACTCCTGGCCCACTACTGCTCCTTACCCACCTCCCCATGTAATTCGTACTGCGTGAATTCTGCCCCAAGTAACTCAAAACAGGCACTTTCTCCCAACAAATACCCCCTCACCTCTTTGCAATTCAGACTTTCAAAGCAACCAACACAACATTTACCAAGGCATGGATCTGCAGTTTATTCTGGAAATTATCTGCAGAGACTCAAAGCAGCTGCTATGCTTTTCTCAAAAACCTTTCATTCTAAGTAATAAATGAAATTACTTCTAGTGGAAAAGCCCACAGTACTCCTTGGAAAGATTCCCCTCTGAGCAGCACTCAAACCAAGCCTTCTCATCATCTCTTTGTGAGGAGGAATCAAGAGAGTTTTACTACATTAAAGCTTTGAAAGACTTGAATCCAAGTCCTCCACTCCTTTTAATACATCCTACAAGAAGTCTATAGCCTGAACCCAAGGTCTTAGAAACTCAGCATTAACAAGAACTGCATTGCTTCTGGAAGCAAAGCAAAGATGCCTCCATGAGTTATCCAAAGTGTTTCATGGATGTATTTATATCAGCTTTCCACCCCTGAATTTGGCTGCAGTCTGACTTCTAACAAGGCATCAGCTTGACAGAAGAAATGATCTGAACAAAAGCCAGCCCACGGATGAGCTCTGAACAGCATCATGGATTGCCCCAAGAAAACAAACCCACGTGGACTGCAGCGTGATGGCAGAGCAAATGCTAAGTGAATACACATCTGTGAGCACAAAATGTCAGTGCAGGCCAACTGAAAGGGAAAAATAACTTACAGGGTATGGAAAAATGGGCACTCACTGGTAATGCAAGCATTAATTAACCCCAGCAAAGCACCAGTCAGGCAGCTAATCCCACTCTTTTCACAGGGCTGTGTGTAAAATAATGCAGTATAAGGATGTAAAACAGTATTTTAGCCTACAGGAAACAGGAATGCTGGACTCAGCCTAGCTCCAGTGAAATTTGAGGTTGGAAAACATCAGGAGGAAGACAGAATGAGGTTGCCCAGAGAAGCTGTGGCTGCCCCTGGATCCAAGGCCAGGCTGGACACTGGGGCTGGGAGCAGCCTGGGACAGTGGGAGGTGTCCCTGCCATGGCAGGGGTGGCACTGGATGATCATCAAGATCACTTCCAACCCAAACCAGTCTGGGATTCTGTGATGTCCCACTGCAAAAGGTTTAAACAAACACCCAGACTGCAAAGTCCCCAGCAGCAACTTGGCTTTATTAATGTGATTTATTATTCTATGGACTGCATGTGAAGATTGCTCTTTTACAGGGTACTCAACAGGTGGAAGGAAACACCCCAAGCTCCTGCCTCTCCGCTTTCCTTAACCTGTATCTATGCCAAAGCTTCCCTGTAGAAACACCCAAACTTTTCTCAAAGCCCACCCACTGAATTCAGTTAGAGAATATTTCCCCTCTAACTAAATTCCCATCTGTTCTTTGAAATTCTCTGCGTTGTTGATTTTAACGTTTGATTTTCCAGTCTGTATGACTTTTATTTTAATTCTATGGTGACATCTTCACTTTTTATGCCACTATAGCACTTCAATTTGTCATGTGTGTGTGTTGGGGGCTTTTTTTTTATTATTATCAACCGTGCTAAGTCAAACTCCTCCCACCTGTTCTCCAAAATCCTGCTCTCCCCCTGGTTCCTCCAAGTCCTGACTCCAGTGAAGGAACAGCCACTTTTAACCAGAGATTTGAGTCCTTCAGGCAGAAAACAAAACAAATTCTTGGAATAAACCTTTAAGGTGGCCTGGATGCTCCCAACAGCAAATCCAGGGAGGACAGCACCAGGCAGCTCTCTGCCTCTTGATAACTGACAATTTTCCCAGCAAGCCCATAAATGCAATTTCAGTTCTGTTCCCATCACCCTGATAATAAAAGGACATCCTGAAAGTCTGGGGAAAGGCACCAGGAGGATTTACTTCCACAGGCACTGAGGTCTTTTTCTCCTCCACTTTGTTTACATCACCATTCTTCTTCAAAATTAACTGCAAAATCCAGGAAGAGGCCAGGAAATGTCCTGCTTTAATAAATTCTGCTCAAATCACTAAAAACTGGTTAACTAAGTAGATACTTCACACCATCACTTTCTCTCAAAGTCTCAGCAGTGGCCAAGTTTGTTATTTTGAAGACTCTTCCATGCTAAAGAGTTCAATTACTGATAGAAAAGCAACATTAAAACCTCACAGTTCATAGAGAACTGAAGGCAAGGGTGTGCTCAAAGAGCTCAGGCACGAAAAGTCTCTGCACCATCAAACACCACGCAGAAAAAGCCAGATGACTTATTCACATACTTACAGAATTACTAAAAATAGGTCTTAAAGCCAGTTCTAAGATAGTTATGGAGGGTAAAGAAAGAACTGCTATAGGTAAGCAAAAGGAGAAAAATCTGCTTTGGCTCAACATTTTTGTACGTGAGGATAATAATGGATTTTTATTTACTTGTTTTTAAGGAAGGTAAAGGAAGAATATTAACCACCCATTTTACAAAACTTAAAATCAGCTTCAGAAATCACCATCTGAAAATCACTGCCAATTTTTAGATGAAAACTGGTGCTTGATGGAGGAATTTAATGATGTTTTTTTTGTTTTGCTTCTTTTCTGCTCAACAAGACATGGTGCTCTTGCTTAATAATGTCACAGTACTTTGAAGAGAGAGAAAAGACTTCGGCAACTCCAAGGAAAAGTTTTCCAGACAACATAATTAACAGCAGCATTAAACAAAGATCAGGCCTTCAAAGCAAACAATATGTAAATTAAGCACCAAACAATGCTCAGGCTTAATTTTAATAGCAGTTCTGTGAAAGCCACATCAATATATTGATCACTGGCAAATACTTTTAACTGCTAACGAGCACTGGGGAAGGCTGAAGGGAAAACCAGCCCAGATTTCCCAACAGAAAGCAGTTTAATTCCAGATGTTGGACCCTGCTCTCCAAGCCCCAGCCCCACTGCGCTGCTGCTGAGCTGCAACCCCATCTTTGCTGGGAAATCCTACAACCACGTCCCAATTTTTTTGCTGAACACCCTGCCAGGCTCCAGGGCTGCCAGACTGCAGTGGATCTGATGTGCTCTGCATGTGAAACACCCAGGATGAGCTGGGAGATGCCACTGGAACTGGAAAACACCGCAGTCAGCTCCGGGCTGGCAGGGCCATCCCCCTGGACAGAGGCAATGTGGCAGTGTCATGGTGATTCCCAGCCACCTCCCCTCCCCATGGAGCATCCTGAGTCACAGCAGCTCCCTGGAATGACTCAGTCCCCATGGAATGACCCTCCCACACTCCCCACTCCTGCTGGTGCAGCCAGGAGAACAAGGGATGCTCCATGGCAACCGAGCACAGGAATTGCACAGAGGGCACAGCCTGCAAATGGGAAATATTTGCTTTGGTGGCTGCCACCAGCTTCCCACAGCCTTGGGATGCACCCAGCCAGCTGGCAAACGGGACAAATGCACAGAATGCAAGGTTTAAAAGAACACACAAAGGCAAGGCCACTCCTGGGAAGGTGTGGGAACGTGAGAGTGACCTCCAGGTGACACATCCACCCTAACATCCCTTCTGCACAGCAGCAGAAAGCATCAGAGCTGCCCTCAGCCCTGAGATATGGATACTGCACCTTGGAATAACATAAAGCAGCAAGTTTGGGAGCAGAGCCCTGATATCACCTACTCTTGAAAGCAAACTCATCCCCACCCTCAGTGCTATTTTTCAAGGAAAAATAAAATGCCACAGAGCCTGTTTCAGTGCACTTCAGGGGAAGAGTCTCAACTACATGGGAAACAATAAGCCTGGTTCCACTTAACTTGAGATTCTTCTGTTTTTTCATAGACCTCTGGAGCAAAACAGAGCAAAGCTTGGATGGTTCCCACACTCACCCACACAACCTAAGCCAGCAAACAGCCACCAGCCAGCCACATGGAATGGGGATGGAGAAGGCAGCAAAGTCAGCACAGAGATCCCAACCCTGCTGTGAGGAGCAGGAGCTGCAGCAGCTCTGGGAACTCACCGTTCTGGGTAAGTTTTGTTGAACAGACCAGAGTGGAAATCTGGAAAGAGTCTTTGCTGATGGTGCAGCTCCCAAGGTTCTGCATGCTCTTGCCTGTTGCTGAGTGTCCCTTCTCCTCCAGCTCGATTTTCGTGGATGGCAGACTCAGGTAGGTTGAGGCATCCTCCAGCTTCTTGGCTTCTGCCTACAGGGATTTTTGAAACACAGCAGGAGAAAATATTCAGTCACCATCTCGGTAATAAGAAAATCTTAACCTTTATACTGGATTTTCTTAGGTTTGGAGCTATCATATGCATCTTTAATAACATTAATTTAGCACTGATCTGGCTACATTAGAGCCAAAATAGGATTATTTAAAAGGCTACAGAATTCACTTTTCCCAACCCACAAGAAACTCAACAAATCCCATTGAAATTAAAACATATTAAAGGTTTAACACTCTATCTCCCATATAAACCAACTGCTCAGGACTTGCTGCTTCGTTTGATTTAACAGAAGAGCTCAAAACACATTTTCCAGTGTGATCCTGGAACAGAATTCCCCAGAAGTCAGTGGAGCTTCCCTGCTGGGAAGTCAAAATTTTACCTTATAAACTATAAGGTCGTGCTCTCCATCCCTCAGAGTTGTCCCATCATATCTCATGAGCTTCACAAATGCCAGAGCAAATATTTTCTCAGATTTATCTTTGGCTGTTACCAAAAAAAAAAAAAAACCCAAAGAATCACCACATAATTATTTCTACAGTCAGGACACCTAAACCTCACAAACATGGACAACATGTCAGTGAGTGACCACAGCAAAGATTCTCATGTAAATTAAGTGCACAAAAAACTGGGCAAGTCTTCTAAAAGCAAGACAGAACCAAAAAAAGCCAAATAAATGAACACATCAACAGTAAGCAGATGCTTCTTATTTCCATATTCTGTCTGTTCTTTTTGGAAAGCTTTATGAAGGCAAATTTTCAAAAAAAAAAAACAGAAATGTGATGCATTGAGAAAGCCCAGGTTTTTAGAAGAATGGCAGTATTTGGGAGCTGGAATAAAGATTAAACACCAGCACTGAGGATCTCATCAGAGCACAGAGCCCTGAGGACAGACATTTGGAGGGGGAACATTAGAAACAAAACAGAAACTGGATCCACAAATGCACATGAAGTGCCTCAGTTTTTTGAAAACTCCATTCTGCAGCCAACAGGAACTAGAAAATGCATTCAGCTTGTTCTTGGTCAAATCTGTTGGCAAAAGTTTAAAACAAAGCAACAGAGGAAGGAGAGATCACAAAGGAAGTTGAGAAGGAAAGCCAGAAGGAAAGTGTCATCACCCTGAGACAGCCCAAGGAGCCTGGGAGAAAGCCCTGAAAGGGGCTCTTGTTAATATTTAGGAATGACCCCTTTTAAATGTTTAGGCTGTGACCAATCTAAATATTTGAGTCATCGTAAGAACATTTCCGACTCTAATAATTTGTACCACAAAATCTTAATTCTGATAATAATGACACTGACTTTTGGAACATTGATACTTTTCAAGGAGAACATTCTCTAGATTATTTTATTAATTTTCTTAATCCCAAAGTCTTCAATTACTGATGCTAAGACAACTTTCACATTCCCATTTGTTGAAGATTTTTACTACTCCCTAACTGTAAGATACAGAATATCAGAACCCTCTGAGTTACTATTGGAAAACTTTACTTCTTTAGTAACCTAGTAAAAAATTCCATTTATTCCCTTTGGAGAAAAAATTGGGCAAGGAAGGAAAAATTCCATCAGGATAGGTAAGAGTGAGGAAAACAAAGGGAAAAAGGAGCTGAGATATGACCAAGTGTCACAAATTTAATCCTGCACTAAAAGCAATGGCAGTGATCAGTTGTGGACTATTGGGAACCAGTTCTGGGAATGTGGGAATGGCAGCCCTGCTCCAGGAATTCCCAAGGAGAGGCTCAGTTACTCACAGTCCTGGGAGGATCTGTGGCGGAAGGTGAACCTCAGGTGGCTGCGGTTCACGTCCTCGATGGGGATGGCAACCTGGCACAGGGCAGAGGAGAAGGAAACGGTCAGGGCAGCCCCTTCAGCCCCCCCCAACCCCATCCTGACATCTTCCAGCACTTCCAAATGATCAGTGGGTGACAACCCCAGCAGCACATCCATCCTCAGCAGTCCCTGTCCGTCTCCAGACACAACAAGGCAGCTTTGGAGTGCAAACTCTGGTGTGGGGAGTAGCTGCAAGGCCCTTGTGAGCACACAGCCCCTGCTCCCACTGCTGCAGAGACTGAGTGGATCCCAGAAATCCACCATCAACCTCCAAGCGTGGCAGGGGAAAGGTTATTACCCCAGAAAAATGAGCAGGCTTAAAGCACAACTAGCTCCCCCAAACCGTGATGAGTCCAACACAAGGGGAGGAAAAGGAAATGGTCAGGGCAGCACCTTCAGCCTCCCCCAGCCCCATCCTGACATCTTCCAGCACTTCCAAATGTTTAATGAGTGACAATCCCAGCAGCACAGCCATCCTCTGCCATTCCCCAGCAGCCCTTTTCCGTCCACAGGCACGACAAGGCACCTTTGGAGAGAAAATTCTGGTGTGGGGAGTAGCTGCTATGAACTGAGATGCAAAAAGAATCTGAACTGAAATGCTATGACTGTGGACAAGTCACTTAATTGTCCGAATACCTAAATTCTTTTGCTTTTATAGGCATTTCATGATAAAATCCATGAATTCACAGCACTGCAGTCAGAAGGGGCTCAGAACAAACAGAAGGCATTAGGCTGATCCAGGCCCTTGTGAGCACACAGCCCCTGCTCACAGACACACTGGATGCATTCCAGAATCAGCCTCCTCTGCAACCTCCAAACTGGCCACTAGAAAGGTTATCAGCCCAGCAAAATGAGCAGGCTTAAAGCACAACCAGCTCCCCAAACGCTGGTGAGTCCAACTCTATGGCAAATGTATTTTAGCCTTAATATCCTGCTCTCCTCTAGGTCAGCTTCATGGAAATAGAGCAAACCATTCCTGAAGAGATGCTGGGGTTTCCCCACAACAGTCATCCTCAGCAATGGCTGAAATAAAATTCAATATGCAATAAAAAGTCAAAGCCTTTCTTAGCTGAGCTATTCCTTGCCCTACTGAACACAGGCACTGAATTTCCCCAGATTTGTTTCCCACTGAAAGCTGTATTAATGGCACATTAAAACCCAGAGAAGTTATTTTAACAGTTTAAATACCTTTACAGTCTCAAACCAGCGAGGCTGCTTTACTTGGTAATAGATCACTGACTTGTACTCTGAGATGGCTTCATCACCAGCACCAGGAAAAATAACACTCTGCAAAAACAAACAGAAGGGGAAGCGTTTATGCCACTTAAACTCCACTTTTTCAGTCAAAACCAAAAAATAAACCAGAGAAGTAGGTCAGAATAAGAGAGAATGCTCCTCATGAAACTGGTATCAAAATGCATGCACTGATAAGGCAAGATGTATTTAATGATGACAAAAGTTTGGTTGAAAATAAAAACTGGGACCTTAAGCTGACAAATACAGCTGTTGAAAAGGCTTAACATGATATGTATCAAAATCAAAAAGCCCCAGACATTAAATACTTTAATACCTCTAATCTCTTGCCATCTTCATCATAGACAGACACTGTGACTTCCACATTCTTTGCTGTGGTTTTACTGCCTTTGTCAAAATCTCCCTGCACCAAGGTGACGTAGATGTCATTACGAACATCTCCTACAAGGGAAAGCAAAGCACAAAATAACCCACAATTCCCACAGTAAACCCAAACGCACAAAATAACCCACAATTCTCACAGTAAACCCAAGGATTTGGGAAACCAAGGACACAGAAACAGTGGCAGAACGTCTCAAACACCACATTGCTGTTTATTTTATTTTTACACAACTTCTTTCAGTACTCACTTGAAAGGAAAGGTTTCAACACTCATTTATCCCATACAAAGGTATTTTGCAATTTAAAATATTTCAACAGTCTACAAGAGGTCTCTAATTTGTTACAGCAGGAAGAGGTTTGATGTTTCTGCTGGCCTGGGGGCTGCAGGGGAGGGTTGTATATAGATTTATGACTTTAAATGCTCCTCAGCTGCACCCCAATTCAACTGAAATTTTGAAAACGAGCTAGGGAAACAAGGATTTCCAATAATTTTATGAGCCAGCACAGGATACAAACAAGGTGCTGAGGCACTCACACTTGTAGAAGAGACTGTGAAACACCTGACAGACATCTGTCAGCAGCCACAGAGAGACCTGGAACTGGGATGGGCTCTGGAAACATCTCATGGATCCCTCAGAGCCCATCAGCCTGCAAAGGATACTGCAGGTTCTGCTCTTGCTCATGGCAGTTTTTATTTTGAGAATCAACACATTTTTGGGTTGGTTTTCATGGCTTTTGGTTTGGTTTTTTTTTGTAAACACCTGAATTGAACACACACAGAATACACGTATTAAAAAAAAAATGATGTGGCTCTCTTTGATATGTATTTTCCAAATCTGGTACAAACCCTAAGAGAGCTGCTATCTCTAAATCAAGCCTGTGCCTCAAAAATCTGCTTTGGATTCAGCACAGGAGATAAGTTTTACGTATGCCCTTGCTATGGGGATAATACCAAGTGTGTACTTTGTGTACACTCTTTTTAACTGGGGAAGAAAAGGAGAATTTCCACTCTCACTGGGATTTCCTGTCTCCTTGACAGGGATGGGAGCTTTATTTACTGATGCAGGTATTACCAAAGTATTTTATATTTATTTTCAATGGGACAACAGCATCTTTTGATCATTCTTCTTTTTTTAATGCATACCATACCTTAAAGTCATCTTTAATTCTTTTTTCCCTCCAAAACCTTCCATTCATACAGACATTTAAAGCAAGTTAAAGTATAACAAAGCAGCATTAATTAAGTGCCTTACCAGGCATGATAATCTCAGGAAATCCCATTTTCCGAGCCACTGCTGTTGACCTGTCCACTAAGTGTGGAAACTCTTTCCTAATCTGATGGATATCTCCTGGAAGGAGTTTCAAAGTCACCCACAGACCTGTTGTGTAAAAAAAACACAATTATGAAACTGCTGGGATTTATTCCTACTTACTAAAGATTTCTTTTAACAACTTGAAAAATGTAAACACATTAAAATAATTAGGTATGTTAAGATAACTGATCTTCTTTTACTAAAAAAATACAAAATATTTTAAAACACTCAGAAGATCTCATCACTTCATACAAAAATATGAGTGCAGCACACAGTTATTTCTGATTATGTCCCATGTTCTTTGTAATGAGATGTTTATCTTCCATGGGGAAAAAAGAGAAGGAGCAAGGATGATTTGCATGGAAAAACCCAAGGATTCCAAGCAAGCAATACCAGCAGATCCATACCCCAAACTGATTGATCACCACCCCATAAGTTGTTTTTACTGCTCTGAGCACACAAATCTACAGCATCAGCTTCACACACAGCTGATATTTTTCTGCTCAGTAGCAGAAGAAGCCACTAAAAAGCTGCTGCTTGCCAACTAACATCAGGCACATTTGTTACAGGAAAAAGAAAGATGCCAAAGTGGAAAAAAAAAACAAACATAAAAATAAAAAAGAAACCCAACCCAAAGAAGCCTCCACTTGGTGAAGTGGCTGGCAATCAAGTTTAAGCACAAAATAATCACAGCAGCAATTTGCAGAAGAAAATCCTAAAATTAAAAGCTAAGAAAAACACCCCAAAAATATTCATCCATGAAATAAATTGTGGGTTACCCTGTTAGAGAATTAACTGTACATTCATTTTGTGTACACTTGGCAGCTTGTCTTTTCCGTGATATCTCTGTAAGAGTTTCTGGGCTGATTTGTTGCCAGGGATGGTTCTGACAGCTGCTATTTCACTGAGCTGCAAGTGTACCTGCACTGACTGGCTAAGGAACAACTCTTAATCCTTTTTCTCTTTGCTTGGGCACCCTTTTTTAGGGAAAGAATCTGGAATAAATCAAAGACACTGAAATGTTTCCTCCTATCAGATATACACTGGCCACAGGTGAAAACAAGGAGAGGAAGCAGATAAAACTTTGCCTCATTAGCTAAAGGAGAATCTAAAAATAAGGTCTATATGAAATTTTGTTTGCTATTAATTAGTGGAAAAGCAGGGAAAAGTGTGTTGTTTCCTGTGGTTTGGGCAGATATGGCGTGATACAGATATTCACAGAGTGTTTGGTGGAAACACTGTATTAATCAGCAGAACTCCACATTAATCCAGATTCCCAGAAAATATTGAAGCCAGTAGAGGAACAACTGGGCACAGGCGCATCACGACCATGAGATCACAAATATAAATCAACAAAATCACATCAAAATAAATCAACCCAGAGCAGTGCCCTAGAGAAGGTACCAGGGAAGGTTTCAGAGGGGTTGCCTGGCTCTGGCTCCCTCCTCACCTCCTGTGAGCTCAGGTCTCCTGGGGAAGGAGCAAAACCTTCCAAGTGCAGCTGCAGAGAGGAAAAATGTGGGGAAGGAAGAGAAGGAAGGGAATCCCATCCCTTCCTTCCGCATGGAGAGGTAAAAATCCACAGCTCAAGGGCACAAGAGGTGAGTCCTTGAGTCATCACCTCCAGCACAGGATCAGTCATGGGATAGGTCCCTCCAGAGATTGGAAGGGACCTCTGGAGATCATCCAGACCTGCCAAGGGTCTGTGCAGGTGACACAGGAACGTGTTCAGGTGGGTTGGCAAAGTCTGCAGAAACTTGACGTCCTCCTTGGGCAGCTGTTCCAGAGCTCTGCCACCCTCCATGGAAAGAAGTTCTTCCTCATGGTGAGGTGGAACTTGCTGTGTTTTAGTTTATGGCCACTGCTCCTCATCCTGTCATGGGGAACCACTGAAAACAGCCTGGCCCCATCCCTGACACCCTCTGGATGTATTTCTATGGAATCATGAGATTCCCTCTCAGTCTCCTCCTCCCCAGAGTAAGCAGCCCCAGCTCCTCAGAGATGTTCAGACCCTTGATCATCATTGTGGTCTCCCCTGGACTCTCTCCAGCAGAAATACAAAGACATCCAAGAGCTGAACAATGCTACAACATGCAGAGTCCACACTGGGCGGAGGAAAAATGTTGGGGAAGGGGAAGAGCAGGCTGAACCCTGAGGGGTGGGGAAAGGAGGAACAAACTGTCCGAACAATTTTTTGACTCCAAAATGAAAACCATCATCCCACGAAGCAAATCAAGGTGCACAGAAAAGAGCAGTACCTACCCTGACCCTTGTGGTTGACTTCTTTAGCAGCAATCACTTTGTTTATAACAGTCTGCAGGAAATCATTCTCCCCTGCCACCCTGGGTGAAAAACGGGATGATATGTTCAGCTGCTTGTGTCGAATGGCGTCATCCAACGCTAGCCTGGAGGATGCACATGACGACCAACACCAGGAGACAAAGGGGCACAGAAAACCAGAAGTCACAGTGACAAGGGAACACAAAAGATCGTATCATAGTCGTGACAAAGAGTATTTATTAGTCAACGCAGGACAAAGGACAGGAAAGGTGACAAGAAAGACAGAGGGAGATCATTAATCAGAAGAACGCTGATCTACCACAGAGAGTCCAGCACACCTGTGAGGGCTCTGCTCCCTCAGGGACAGGGACAGTCCTCAGGGAGCAGGGGGAGGTCTCCCACCTGAGAGTCCCCAGTTAAGCACTGAAAACCCACACAGGCAGTTCTCTTTTATATAAATATTGAAATATAGATATATTCATAGCAGACTGGCCCTGCAATTTATATAAATACTGAAATATAGATATATTCATAGCAGACTGGCCCTGCAACACCTCCAGGGTCACCTCTGCCATTCCACAGGTGGAGTGTCTGAAGGAAAAGCTCCCATCAATCTCACAGGGAAAAGGAGGAGAAGAGCAGACAACCCAAACTCGGTGAACAAATGAGAAGATGGGGACGATAAATGAACAGCAGCATCAGGTGGCACTGAAGGAAATCTTGCCAAGTGCTTTTGACAGCCATTGTGCTGGTGGCCAATGAGTGAATACAAAGAAAGATATGAAAACAGAATTGCATGTGGTACAACAGAAACAAAGCATGGGATGAGGAGAAAAATGTGCCTCATATACACAGCCCAAGTCTACGTTGGAAATAACACCAGCCTTTGTTTCCACCTTATTCATATCCTTTGGGATAGACTTTTTCAGGAGAATGTTTTCATTTATTACAGGGGGGGGAAAAAAAATCACATTGTGCATCTTTTTAAAGCTCTGTGTATATGTAACAGGAAAAATGAATCAGTGCTAATGGAGCAGAAAACTGGATGTTCCATTAGCACCCCCTCGGAAAGGTTCATTTTCATTGCATACTTCCACACTGAATAAAAACAACTTTGCTGTTGTTTACCACATAACAAACGTACCCTTCTCTTCCCCAAACCCCATTTTCCTTGAAAAATGGAACTGTGCTTTGATTTTGTCATTAACAGCCCTATCCCTGCAGGACCTGCACACCCTGCAGTCCTCTCACCAGCCCTACACCTTCAAACCACATGGGCTTCCTGAATTATGCCTATTTCTCAAAGCAAAGTTAATTTAAGATGTTATTTGCCAAGCTTTTTTTTTTTTTTTTTAATATTATTAAAGGCCCATCTGAATATCCATTAGTGTATTAATCAAGGAACTTAGCTCCCATAACTATGTTTTGCTTTTTGGAACAGATGGCAGTCCAGCATATTCCACAAGGGGAAAACTAAGCATCCATACCTCATATAAATTTATTTGCCTTATCCCTTCTAACTTTCCTCTCCTCATGGAAGCAAAAACTTCGGATCTATGGATGGAACATGATCTCTATTGATCTCAGGCAGAGCTAAACCAGCAATGAACTTACTTTAAGCATTTCACCTCTTATACATTCTCCCCAACATCTTGAAACAAACAGAAAACAAGGCTGCAAAACTGGGAACGCATGTTTTAAACTCAAAAATCCTAAAGTTTCTGGGGATATCACTGTTGCAAGCCACTGGCAAATTATCAGGGAAGATATAGTAGTATTACTGAGGAGAAAATATCCCATGGAAATAACTTCAAATATTAGCTTTTTTTTTTAAATCAAAGTTAAAATCTTGGTTTTTTCACTCCTGCTTTGTTGTTGCAACTGCTTCCTACTTACGGCTGGAATGGGATGAAGTGTTGCTTGTCCTCATCATCAACCTTCCCATTAATGATGTCAGTAACATCCATCACTGCAAAGACAAACCAAGGGCACTGAATGAGCTGAGCAATGTGGGAAGAGGGGAACCCCCTGGGGAATTGAAGCAACAATGACTCAGAAGAGGGATGGAATTATCAACTGTGGAATTTCAGAACTGTCAATGGAATAACACTGTGCAAACGAGCTTTGGCACCTCAGCCAACACAAACAGAATCACAGAATCACTGGGTTGGGAGAGACCTTCAAGATCATCGAGTCCAACCCAGCCCTAACACCTCAGCTAAACCCTGGCACCCAGTGCCACATCCAGGCTTTGTTAAACACACCCAGGGATGGGGACTCCAGCACCTCCCCGGGCAGAACATTCCAGAACTTTATCACTCTTTCTGGGAAAAACTTCTTCCTAATGTCCTACCTGGAAGGTACAGGATACAGCAACCAGTCTGACGGGATTTGGAACAACTCTGAGTTAGACAGCCCCACAGCAGTTCCACCACCCAATTTCCATGGAAGAACTGAACAGGAGAGGGAGAGATGCAGCCCAGAGGTACCTGCCACCCCAAAGGGTCTGCGCAGCCCCGACGTCAGCTTGCGCGTGTTGTTGTCCCGCAGCTCCATCCTGCCCACGCGCACGATCTGACACACAAAACTGATCTTCTCCCTCTTCAGGTCCTTGCTGCCCAGGTCCTGCAGACAGTAGTAACATCAGGTTGCTTTCTTATAGCTGAATTTCAAGTTCCATTTCAGTAGGCAAAGGGTTTGCTGTTCAGAATTTGCCGCTGACATGCAAGCCTCTAACAAAAAGTGCTCTCAGAGTAGAGCAGCTTTTGTAACAGTACTTCAACATCTTACTGGAGTTCTGTGTAAATTAATTCCTTAGGAGGTCAAAGCATTTCTAGTAAGTTAGACAAGTTCAAAAATTCACTTTGGTTTTTCCCAGGTGTTGAGAATATTTAGCAGCCACTTAGGAGAAACGTCTCACGTGAGCCTTTGGCAGCACAGAATCCTGGAATGCTTTGGGTTGGAAGGCACCTTCAAAATCATTTTGTTCCAGCCCCAGCACTCAGCAGGGACACCTCCCACCATCCCAGACTGCTCCAACCTGGCCTTGGGCACTGCCAGGGATCCAGGGGCAGCCACAGCTGCTCTGGGCACCCTGTGCCAGGGCCTGCCCACCCTCCCAGGAAACAGTTCCTTGCCAATATCCCACCCATCCCTGCCCCCCAGCAGTGGGAGCCATTCCCTGTGTCCTGTCCCTCCATCTCTTGTCCTAGAGCTGCTCTCCAGCCCTGTTTCCCCCCTGCAGAGGTGCCCCACGCTGGTCACACCCAGCTCACTGCCACTCCTGGGTGGCTCCCAGGCTCTGGGCAGGGCACTCACGGTGAACACGGCCCGCAGGTTGTGCAGTCTGTCAATGTCCTTGGGGAGGCCACAGCTCGACCACCTCACCAGGTAGTTCTCACTGAAAAGAACAATGTTTTGAAGATTTTGGTTTAAATCATAGAGCAACAGAACCACAGGATGCTTTGGGCTGGAAGGGATCATGAAGATCACCTCATTCCATCCCCTGCCATGGCAGGGACACCTCCCACTGTCCCAGGCTGCTCCAAGCCCCAGTGTCCAGCCTGGCCTTGGGCACTGCCAGGGCTTGGGAGTCCACAACCTCTCTGGGAAACCCATGCCAGAGCCTCATCACCCTCCCAAGAAAGGATTTCTTCCTAATATCCCATCTAAATCTACCCTCTTTCAGCTTAGAGCCATTCCCCCATATCCTATCACTGAATGCCCTTTAACATGAGCAGATAAAATCCACTTCAGAATTTACAGGAGACTTTTCAACCCAATTTCCTTATCCTAAGGAAACAACTACTGAGCAGAGAGCTGGCATTTCCCTTAGTGCACACAATTTTTATAAAGAAAGCAGCTCCTCAGCAACCAAGTGTGGGAATTCTGCAGCTCAGCAAGGGCACAGCCCTTGCAGGTGCATTCACCTCTGAATTTCCATCTGCTCTTGGGGAACCACAAGCACAGCACGACCCTGAAACGTGCCCCCAGTGAAGGCACCTGCCTCTGCCTTTCACAGAAATTTGACTTTGCTAAGCCCCAAAACTCCCTCAGTACCATCCCTGAGCAAGCACAGATAAAAGTGGCACTAACCTGATGAATTTGGATTCCAGTGGGTCATACAGAGACATCAGGACCTCAGCATCCTCTCCTATTTTACACACGACGTTTTTTAAATTTACAAATAAAGCAAATGAAGGAGTGGCAGCAAACTTGGCTTGTCTGTTGGTATCAATATTCTGCTTCTGAGACTGCAATTCAAGAACAAAATGAAGTTTAACTTAGCCTAACAGACATCCAGCTGCTATAAAACTTTCCCAAAACCGTCCAGAAAGAAGAGGAGGTGGCTTCCATTGAGTGTCTGCTCCTGTGATCTTTTTTCTGTTAAGTTTTATGACAGACAGTACTTTCTGGATCTGTCTTGAAGTGCCACACCATAAGGAAAAAGTTAAAAAAAGAAAGAGAAGAGAAAAAGGAGAGAAAAGATGTCTTCACTTATTAAGTAAAGAGAGACAAATGGAGAAAAAATAGAGCCTCAAATGCACCTGAAAAAATACAGGAACACACAACAGAAACAGAAAAGTTCTTCCTTTTAAAAATAAGGATTTTGAACTGCAAAGGTGCTGACAATTCAAGACTGAGAAGAGCTTTAAATTTGCCCCTTTTATTTCAACAAGTTTTTAGGATTGGCATAAAGAAACCACACAAGAATGAGGATTTTCTTCTTTGTGATTCTCAAATAGAAACTCTGATGACAACCTAACTTACAAACCTCTCACATGCACATCTGATATTAACCTACAAATGCAGCTGATTTATTCACACAGGTCTGAACCACAAATTCTACTAAACCCTCTAAAGAATGAAAAAAAAACAGCCTACGACCTAAAAATGCTTACAAAACATTTAAGCCTGATAATTCTTCATCAACACATCAAATCCCTCATTACCAATGCTAAAAATAACAGTCATCCAATTAGTTTACAGCATTGTGCTTCACAGGGAAAAGCCACAGAGTCTCTCACTTTTTCCTCCTGTAGCCTCTCTTCCACTTGCTTGGAAGCTATTTCATGTGCTCTGAAAAGGCTGATGGTGCTGGTCTGCTCTGGGTCCAAAATGTTGCCATCTTCATCTCTAACCACCAGATCTAAATCCAGAATCCTAAACAAGACAGAAAATATGTTTGTGAATTAACAGTGCTCAAAGGAATGCCTAAAAAACACCTGCCAAGTGCTCAGCTTGCATAGCTGACACGTGATGGAAAAGAAATTATTTGAGACATGATAACACAATTTCACATGTCACCAACCCTGGAGATCCAAGTCACTCATTCCCAGAGCACAGGGAGAAAGGATGGAAATGAAACAGCACAACAGCTGGGCAAGTCATTTCTTGAACAAATAAATTTGCCAGAGACTTGGTCTCCTCCTCTGATTTATCCAACAGTCTGAACAACCAAGTCCTACCACACACAGCTCATGTCTCCCACTCCACCTTCTCCTCCCACTGCAAATTCATGTTTTAGCCACACCCCACAAGATGAGGCAGAAGTTGTTCCCTTTTTTTAAAGCAGAAGCCAGACCTCTGCCAGCAGGGTGTTAACATCCATAATTACCTTCTGCAGAGAGGAAGCTTCCTGCCATCATCAAACCCAGGCTCAGGAAAAACCTTTCACATTTCTCCACATTTTCCACAGTGCTGGCAGCAGTGCCAAGCGTTAAAAAAATCAGGTCCCTTCCCTAAGTGTGCCCTTGTCACCTCCACCCCAATCAATGTGTCCCTATTTCCTTCTAACTCCGTGGGCAGCTCTCCTAGTGGAGCTGCTGTCACTTTAGAGTTGAAATGTATTTGATCAATGAGCTTAAACCAGATTTGCTGTGTCTGATAAGTCACACAGGAGCTCAGAATTTATCTGAAAGCAAATTCCCTCTGGGTATAACCTGCAAGGACTTGGGAACAGGAGCTGTGGCACACAAAGATATTTCCATGGACTTGGAGGATTCCTCCTCACACCTGGAAGTGCTAAACCTCTGAGTGGGGTCAACACCCAGGCCCCTCCAATTAACTCACTGCATTAATTGCAGGGAAGACAAAGATGACTCAAGCTGCAGGGTGGAGGCAGCAGATTTTTAAGCTCTGCTCTGGAGCTGGACCCAGCCACCACAGAACTCTCCCCCATCCCCAGAACATCTCACTCCCAGATGAATTTTCTGGTGAGAAAATGGTTTCATCACTGAAACCAAACAGAAAAGCAGCCAAAGTTGTTTTCTTCCTCCCTACTACTGTTCCCTGGACAGCAGCCACAGCAGGAGAAACACGCACAGAACACTGCAACCATCAGAGTTCCTTCCATGGCAGACATTGCCTGGGCCAGGGGAAAAACTCAGAAATTCAGGGAAAGCCTCATAACCCCGACTACAACACACCAATGTTTGCACAGGCTGTCAGAGGAGTCAAAGCAAACCCTCCTTTGATTCAATTCCTTTGTTTTAGCCTTTAACTTGCAAATGATGCTTGGGAAAAAATCTGGTTTTTTTTCCCCCTAAGTGTCCCAGTTACAGATATTTGCAACTGAACAAAAAAA
>VXAX01000617.1:12436-43404 GCA_013399835.1 Leptocoma aspasia | reverse complement strand
AAAAAAAAAAAAAGTGTTTTAACAACAAAATTACCTGACCCAATTTCAGAAAGATATTAAAAATACAGATTCCTAAGGCCATTTTTGCTTCCTCAGTTATTCTGACAATATGCTGCAAAACTTCTGTCTGTATTTACGGAAGGGAAAAAAACTTATTTACAGATCAATGTTTCACAAGTCAGGAAAAGTTAGGATATGATTAGGATAGGAAACATGTAGAATTATTTGGGCTGGGACCTCAAAGATCACCCAGTATTTATAAAGCAGATAATGAATTCATTCTGTCTGGATCCTAAAATCCCCATTCATGCTCCTTTTAGGCACAAGTGAGTGTAGGGTTTTATTAGGAACATATGTTATCTTTCAGTGGTGAGGATTTACTCAGAAGTTCACTTTCACCTCCCTCCTGCACTCCCCAGAGAACATTCTGATCACTTAATTAGCCCATCAGAGCACTGCAAATACAAAGCACAGCACAAGATGTTCCATTGGATTTGAAGGCTGAGCATCTGGAGGTTATTCAGAGCAACCTTTACCAACTCCTTGGGCAGATGGTGAAATCCAGTAGCCAAACAAATAATCCCAATAACATCTGGGAAATTGTCTGCAGAGGTACCACTGTCCACACCTCAGTTTACAAATGATAATTACTGACTCAATGCATTTCCTGATTATTTTTTTCATTTCTTTTTATTTTAATCAGCTTTTGCTGATAAAGTATACAAGGTGAAATACTGCAAATTTAGCAGTTCTTAAGGAATAGAACACAAACAGCTGAAATATGATGAGAGATTTGCATCACAAAGCATTTAAAGACTGGGTTGGTGCAAACTTTTTCATTCCCCAGGTGTGCAGGACAACAGAATCCCACACAATGGGCAGGACTGAAGGACCACTACAACATGCTTTTTGTCTCTCAGTATTCAAAACACCGCTTCAAATAACGAAGAGTAAGATTTGATTCCTCATTTTTGATAAAAATGCAAAATCATAGTTGTACAGACAAGTTATAATCTAAAACTTGCACTTACAGAAATTGTCTCTAAACCCAGCCAACCATCTGGGGAGAGAACCCATCTGAATCACTAAAATTTCCAACACATGCAACCTGCACTGCTTTTTGGGTCAGTATTTCCTTCCCAACTTCCACTCTCTTGCGCTAAACAGCTCCTTTCTTTTATGAAATCTCCCTGTTCATCTCGTGCTACCAGCTGGAAGCTGTGGAAGGAGAGGAACCAAGAGCTAAATGGTGCTTCTGAGCCAAATCCTTCAACATCACATTACAGCTGAGTGACTCGAGGGCACAGGCAGCTGGTGGTGCTCAGAGGGTGACAACTGTTTGTGCTGCAGAAGCAAGTGGAGTTTAAAATTCTATTTTCAAGGCAGGCAATACTTGCACTTTTGAATTGGCCTTAAAAAAATACAGCTTCATACCATCACCAAATTGATGATACCATCAAGAGAGATGGATTCCACTTTACATATTATACTTTAAAGATGCTGCCTCAACTTCAATCTTTATCTTGCTGTACCAGAAGTGTGAATACACAAATATTTCATCTACAGCCACAGGAGGAAAAAGAACCCTCCAAGAATTCACTGGCAGCTGCTGTGTCTTACACAGGGTGATCTGGTTTCTTGGAAAACGCTGTTCACAAACCTGTTGCCATAATCAATTTTGGCAGTCACTTTCTTTTTCAGCTCCTTGAGCTCATCTTGGGGCAGGGTCCCGGAGAGGATTTGGGATCTCCACTCAATCAGGTCGTAAATCATGTGCCGGACGCTGCGGAACATTTCCCTCTGGTCCTGCTGTTGTGGGGAGGGAGAAACGGGCCAGAAATCAGGTTTGAAGGCTTGGGAATACACAGGATAAATTGCATTTATCAATAGGAATTCAAAGGGTAAGTCTAGAGCAGCTCTGGAACAGGAGCTGAACTTCCTACAGCACAGAACACTGAGTATTCAGAGTGCTGCACTCAGCTTTAAGGAGCTAAAGAGGTGTAAATACTTGGGTTTATGTTATCTTAAACCTGGGTCATGCTGTTTTCAGGCATTCAAGGGGAAAATGGCCTTTTATTAATTTCCAGGGTAGCTTTCTTCAGTGACCCTCTGCACTGAGCAGACCAGGACAGAAAATGGTGCATTTTAACAGCAAGAGGCTTAAGTTCTGCAACAGATGGGAGAAATCCCTTCTCTCCCTGGTCAAACCTCCACAATAACACTTGAAAATCCCTCATTGTGCACATCAGTCCCATACAAGTCCACAGGTAACTTTTAAAGGCCAGTGAAACACCAGGGAAGACCTAAACTTGACAGGAAGTTAAACACCTCAATTGTTTATAAAGCCTGGAGCTGTGGATATTAAATACTGCCCCCAGCACATACAAACTTTCCTTGGAAACACTCAGCTAAGCTAGGGATAATTAAATAATTGCAATAACATTCTCCACTTAAAAAAAAAACAAGGAAAAACTGCAGAAGATGCAGGAAAGGAACATAATGACTCCATGACACTGGGAAAAGGATATCTAACTGTGAAACTTAAAGACTTCAGTCTGTTCAGATTACCCAAAAGCTGGCTTGATTATAGTGGGAGAATCTTCACAGAGAGAAAATACCCATTATTAAAAGCTCTTTAATGCAGCAGAGAAAGATACAACAGGCACATATGGCTGGGAGCTAAATACAGACAAATGCAAATGGGGAAGAGGTTCCTGGTTTTTGAGGCTGCAGGCAAACATAAACCAGAGAGATGGGAAACATTCCACATGTCCTGCTCTGCAAACAAGAACTGAACATCCATTCAAGATTCAAACACAAATTACAAACTGAACCAAGGCATAAATGTGGCCATTTAATGGGTTTTGATATGCAAGGTAGGGACAGCATGGAATATCCCTCAAGCCTGCAGACTGCCCAGTCTGAAACCAGTTACCTCCAGTAAACCAAACCTCCCTTGACTGCCTGCTCTTGGATTTAAAGTCATTAGCAAAGCACTGAAAGATTGTTTAACATGGAATCATAGAATGGAATGGTTTGGGAGGGACCTTAAAGCCCAGCCAGTCCCACTCCCTGCCATGGGCAGGGACAAACTCCACTATCCCAGGCTGCTCCAAGCCCCAACCCCGTTTCCCACCCTGGAAGGGTTCAAGGCCAGTTTGGACAGAACTTGGAGCACCCTGGGATGGTGGAAGGTGTCCCTGCCCATGGCAGGGGTGGCACTGGATGGGATTTAAGCTCCTTCCCAACCCAAACCATTCTGGGATTCCACAGCAGTGGAACCAAGGGCAAAGCTGTTCCCAGTGCCCTCTTGAGATTCTGCTCCTCCTCCTTTACTCCTGCCTGTCTACTCCTCACCACACAAACTCCCTGCTATTCCAACTCCTTAAAGCTCTCTTTAATACATAATCTGTTTCTTTTCATAGAAGATATTATCCTTCATCTTCTATATTGCCACACTACATCATTTCCATTACACTCTTACTCCTAATCTTTATTTTCATGGGTGTGATTAAAAGCCACATTAGTCAGCACAAACGTCTTCATTACCACTTGGTGTCTTCATTACACAGCTTGCACTTTTATGATACAAGATTTCAAACATATTTATGGGAAACAGAGACTGCATTAAAGCCTGCTTTAAATAAAGGAATTTCGTGTTCCCATTATCTTGTTACAGTGACCTTGCACAATGAGAGCATCAGAAGTGTGGGCCAGGTACCTTAAATCCCACAGCAGGCCTTGCTTTACATCTGAACTGCACTTCTAAATACAAGTTTGAACTCTTGGTCTTCTTATTTATGTGCACTTTCACCTCTGTTTTTGTAATCTTCCCATGTGAGACACTATCAATAATTATTACTACAAATCTCTAAGAATATGTTCTTATGTGGTTGAAACCTTAGCATATCCAAATAAACAAGTATGCAAGTTAAGGTGTCAAAATTTGGGAACAATCAACTTTAAGTAAAGGAATACTGAGAGGTTAAAAGCCTACACTGATCATTTCAGTTTACACCCACAAATTCAACATTTAATACTCAATTATTTCACAACAGAGACTGACAGCCTTAAGAAACAGCCTGAAAACCATTTCTTTAATAAAACTACATGCTAAATCATTCCAAATCTGTATAGACCTTAAAAATAAAACATTTTCTATAATAAAACCTTCACGAAAAGGGGATTGTAATGCTCAACCAGCTATTGCTAGATCAAGGTAACACTCTAAAAAAACCTGATTCTGCACAAGAAAATAAAGATCTGAGAAAACAGGCAAGAGATTTGTGCTTTAACAAGCACAAAAACCTACTGAGATTTGTGCTTTAACTGAGATGATGCTACATGGATTTTCAGCACTGAAAGTAGCCTTTAGAAACAACAACAGAGGAAGAAATTCATTTGGAGTTCCTCCATAAATAGCAGTTCCTTCCCACTTCTCCCTGTACCTTTCCCAGCACTACTTTTCCCATAAAAAACCAAGCTTGGAAGGTTTTCCTGAGCTGTCCTCACCACATAGAGCTGCCTCCAGATGATGGACCATTCCCTCAGCGTGGTGGTGACCTCCTGGATCAGGGGCAGCTCGTTGGGGATCACTGTCTCGTGCTGGCTGAAGAGGAAGAGTTCAAAAAAGAGGCTGAACTAAGCAGCAACTTCAGTAAGAACGAAGAACCACAGAATTATTAAGGTTTGAAAGGAGCTTTAAGGTCATTGAGTGTGACCAGCATCACCATGGTCACCACTAAGCCATGTCCCCAAGTGCCACATGCACACCATTTCTGACCAGTCCTGGGAATGGTGACACCACCACTGCACAGAGCAGACTCCTCTGTGGAAACTTTTATCCTGGTATCTAATCTAAATCACCTGATCTGGACTAATTCCTAAGGAAGAACTGCTCATTTCCAAAGGGAACTGAATAGGACTGGGTTGGAATTAGCATCACTTCTTGTAAATATATGATCAAAAATAAGGCGTTACCAGATATTGAAGCACTGGACACCAGTAAAGCATAAAAGGTATTTTGATGTGCTCAGATTATGGAATCGTGGAATGGTTTAGGTTGGAAGGGATCAAAGCTGGTCTTGAANCAGGGAACAATTCCTGCCCAAAATCCCATCAGCCCTGCCCTCCTTCAGTGTAAGGCCATCCCCTCTTATCCTATCAGAATTTTTCCCACCCTCTCCTCATTTCTACCCTCCCAAGGACATCAATGCACACCTCACTACAACATTCCTTACTGATTTATTTATTTTACAAGAAACAACCAAGATAAAAACCAGATGTGCCCAACCTGCAATGCCACCATACTCCTCTTTAATTGTTTTTTTTTTTTTCCAAAATATTGGCCTCACAACGAAAAATTAAGATCCAATTCATTACCATGAAATTTCTGTATGATTTGTTTTAAAATGAGGTGCCATGAAGGTAAGAAACACCAGCCAGATCTTTGAATATTGAAGAATTAGGGTACTTAAAGGCAGTTTTGCAATCAGCAAGGAAGATGTCATTATGCAGCCATCTCATGATTAGTAGTTTGATCATTTACATATTTAACAGAGTATAAAAATAAATCAGGCACAAAGGAATAAAACATTTTAATCCTGTTTCACTCCATTTCATACCTGGGTAATGATTTATTAATTTCACTCCACCTTCTTCCTCAGGGATTTGGTTGGGGTTTTTTCCTGGTTTTTAACTCAAATTTTATATTTGTGTTAGAGACTTTTACCTGCAGCTCCAGCAAAGCTCATTTGATACATAAGGGTCTGAAGAGCTGCTGAACAACAAACACAGCTCAAACTACTGCACACACCAGGGAAAGGCAGAAAAATTACAAAATAACTTCTCAGTGAGGCAGAAAACGACCTGGAAACAAGTGTAAGTTACCTGGTAATGATGTGGATAAAACAGGGAAAAGGAGTTTTCTTCTCTTCAAATCCAACTTACCCTTTGCCTTCAACGATCGCTTCCTTAAGATGGATATAGGAGGCAGGGAATATGCCCTTGGAGAGGGAGGGAGAGGGAAAAAAAGGTGTTATTTAAGCAGTTGCACACAACATATTGTGTTTATTGCCTAAAATATGCCAAAACACTGCTGGGTGTGCAGAGCCATTCACAGCCTCGAGCATCAGAAGAGTTGTGTTTGGGACTTTTGTAATATATATTGCATTTTCGCATTGCCTGTCCTTTCTAGATGTTATTGCAACCTTACAGCTTCTCTGAAAAAAAAATCCTAAATTCATCAAGATGCCAGAAATAAAACAATATTTTTAAAATCATTTAAGTCAAGATGATAAAGCAAATTCCACCATCTCACCCTTCAAGGTAGGAGTTCAGTTTTCTGATCATCTGGGAATGCAATAATAGAAATTCTTGGGAAGTCACTGGGGGAAATAGCACATGGGCATGTGAATTTTTACCCCAGTTTAAAAAAATACTTTAAAATCACTAAATTTAGTGGCAGCCAGACAAATGCAGCAACACATGGAATTAATTTAAGGCAAGAAAAATGTCTAATTGCTTCTCAGACTGTAAAAAGCATATTCATGAAATACAGTTTGTAAGAAATTCAACATGTTCACACACATTAAAAAAAAGGAAAGTACAAAAATAGAATAAAAACCCAGGCCTGGTAAGGAAATGGGTGGGATGAACCTCCCAACTCTGCACTTTTAGACATTGAAACAACTAAAAACACACCTCTGCAGGCAAACATGGCATTTGCAGTGTTCCAGTGAAAAAAGCAGCAAACCCTTAAGTTTAATTTTGTTTAATTACTACTATGAAGTAAAAGGCTCAAAAAATAAAACACGATGCTAGAACTAGTATTTGTGTGGTTTCTTTCCATTTCAGAAAAGCTGCTGTAAATGCAGCCCTTGGTGCACACTGAAATTCCAGGGCAGGAGAAGCCTCCTCCTCTTTCCAAAGGGAACGACTGCAAATTCCCAAGGTCAGGGAACTGCATTTCACCAGGAATCCAGTACTGAACAGAAGCAAAAACTCCAACTCAGCCCCTAAACAGACCAAGGACAACACCAAGGTCTGAACTTTTTACTGAGGAAAGGTTTGGTGCAGCAGTTACTGCACAAAAAAAAACCATGGTGCATGTCAGGATTCAGTGACTGATTTACCTTTAAACTGCAAAAACTGGGATCACAGAAATATAAAATAGCCTGGCTCAATCCCAGCTCTCCCAGCAGAGAGAGAAATAAATCCATCCCTGGGATCATCCTGGTGCCTGCTCTGGACTCTCTCCAGCAGCTCCCTGTCCTTCCTTTGGACCCCAGAGCTGGACATGGCACTCATCCTCTAGGCCTTACTAAAAGAAGTTCTTATTAACTTGCAAAATTCCCACTGACCAGAGGCTGAGGACACAGAGCAGCAGGGACCAGTGCACACCTGGGATCCAACTCCATCAAACCCACACACCCAGTGCCAAAATCCATCTTGTTCCAAGAGAAAAACGAGGACCACACTCTGGCAACACTCACCTTCTTGGATTTCTTCCGTAGTGTATAACCCCTGTACCAACCTAGGAGAGAAAAAAGGGGAAAAGCATTAAAAAGTTCATTTATGGCACCTCCCAGCTGCTCCTTCCCAGCTCAGCAGCACCATAAGGTGGTTTCTGACCATGCTTCAGCCCTGCACATCCCACCTGAATTTCAATTTTCCATAGGCTTAATATCCTGGATAAAACAAGCCATCCTGGAAGGTGTAAAATCATAGTGACAATGCAGAGAAGTACATGGCAGAGATGGTGGTTTACATGATGTTTATTATAAATATATACATTTAAATTATAAATATATAAATGCTGTGCATTTAGTTTTAATTACTAATTCACCAACAACAAACAAAACCAACTAAGAGCATTAACTTGACAAAAATCTACTGATAAGCTACTTCCATTTCAAAACCCACTTAAATTCCACAAATGCAAGTTTTCAGCTGTGAGCCATCTCACCAGGGAACAGGAATACTTTGGAATTTAGGGGTCACATATCAAAATACAAAAGCAAGGAGCCTTTTGGAGAAGTGAGCCTGGATGCAACATCCACCCCTCCAGGCTGGCAAAGCATCCCCGTCCAGGGGAGATCACAATGAAAACTGCACTCCCAGTCCTGAGAACAGGGACAAAGTTCCATGAAATCAACACAAGCTGATAAATTCACGATGCACAATGTGGAACCAGAAATCCAAATTAAAGGCTCAAGCACACAGGATTTTTCAGGATTCCTTCCAACAGCTTTTCTGTCCCAGGATTATTTAATTCGAGGGTTTTCCTTTGGATGGGCCCATTCCCACCCCAGCCTGGCACAGGCAGCGAGTCCCAGGCACACACCTGGGAATCTGCAGGGTACAAAACCTCCAAGGGGCAAAATCCACACCAAGTTTATCCAGGGAAACCAGGAGATCAAACAACTCAAATCATCCCCTGATCCTGGCCGCTCTGAACAAGAGGGAAGACTTACAGCATCTAAATCCCCATCTCAGGTCAGGAGTGAGCAACCAGTGCAATTTGCATTTCTTTTCCCATGAACTCATCCCATGTGCTCCAAGCCCTGAGAGGGTGAAGCTTTTCCTCTATTTCCATCCAGGGGAAAAGTGGCTCATCCCCACATCCCACTTATTTGGGAACAGTCAGCATCTGAGAGGGTTTCAGCATCTGACAGGACTTCAGCATTCCCTGCTCAGTTTCTCCCACATTCATTAAATAAATCTATTTGTATATAAAAGTATGAAGCTGTGCAATATTTTAATCGCTCCATTTGCATTTAAAATCTTTGCATTATTGCTCCAAGAAAAGGCCAGCCCAGGAATAATGAGAAAATTCAAAAATTCCACTTCAAGTGATGATCAACTCTTGTTGAAACAGCATTGTTTGTTTCCATAAATATAATATTTTTAAAAATCCAATTAAGCCAATAACTAAAATAAATTTATCACCCAGATCAACTAAAAGATCAATGTCTAGAGAAGCAAATTAAATCAATGTATTAAAGTAAATCACGTTTGCATGAGACAAACAACGTTACGCCATTTTAAACACATGGTTTAGTTCTGTGTTCCCCACACCTTTCCAAACTGCAGCTCGCCATAAAATTTCAACTCAAGGATGTAAAGCAAATTTTATTTTGCTTGGATTAAGAGCTGAAAATGTTGTGACAATTTCCACATCCTGTTGATTATCAAACTCAGCATTGAAATTCCCTTGTACAAGGACCAGGGAGGAAATATTTTGGTGCAGGTGATGTTTGTAGAGTTTCACATCAAAAGAGGTACCTGGAAAGGCAGAAATCTGTGCACAGCACTAACACAGGCACCCATCTCAGGGGAGACATAAATAATTCAAAACCCAGGTGACTTGCAAATTCAGATTAAACTTCTTGTAGCAGCAGGTTCTTTTGCATCATCCAAGGGTCCCCAAAAAGCACCTCTCATTTCTCTAACTTGGGGGAGATGCTACAACTGATCCACACAAACCCAGCTGTGTGAAAATTCTTCTTCCCCAGAAAACCCAGTGCTTATTCACCAGCTCATCAACCACGTGTCTCCACTTGCTTCAACTTCCAATTCAAGACAACGGTTACAAACAGAAAAAGAATGCAATTCCCCCCAAAAAATCCTATTTTTCAATTCAATTTTTGCCATCTTACCCTCATAAGTTTCCAGTATGTGCACGGTGTCACCAATCTGTAAGCAAAGTTCATCTGGTCCCCTGGCATCGTAGTTGTAGAGAGCTGGGCAGAGGGAACACTGCTGTTAGTACAGGCAGGACAATCCCAGGTGTTGCTCCACATCACTGCTTTCATTGCTCATCATTGCCATTCTCCATCTTTTTGTATAAAAAATTTAAATTCAGACAAGTTCTTACATCCATTAGTATTTCCCTTTGTAACAAAAAAAAAAAAAGCCCCACAAGTTCATTTTCTAAAGCTGTCCCTCAGTCTGTTTATAATGCTTTGCTTCTTCATGGCAATACACTCAATTTTTGTTGTATTTGTCAGCCTTCCACAGCACTTTGTGTCAATTTTAGGCAGTTCTACAAAGAACTGCTCTGTCTTCCCCTGTCAGCTCAACACACAGAAAACTTACAAAGTGTCTTTAGAAAACCCAAATTGCAAACATTAAAGGATGATTTCTCAGTCATTTCATTCATTTAGTGCATGCACAGGATGTTGAAAAATATGATTTCAGAATTTTTGAGTGCCAGAGGCAACTGCACCAACCCACTGTACAAGAAACCACAACAAATCCAACAGAAACTCAAAGACCACTCCCAAAAGAAAATCTGGACACTCCTGAGCACTGACACCAGCAATGTCCACAGCTGCATCTGACAAAGAATGCTACAAACCAGGTTTGGTTGGGAAAAAATAACTCATGATCTGAAAAACAAAACAGTTACAACTCCTAAAGCCAAATGTTCAAGTTTTGTATGGAGTAAACGCTCTCCAGGAGAAAAGTATCTTCCAATACCAAGGAGGGTCCTCATGACTGAAAGCAGAGACTGAAATATTTCACAAGATTGAAATTAAAGAACTTCAGTCAAGGTGGACCCACAGAAGTTTCTCCCTTAATTTACACTGCAGCTACTCCCTCCAACAAGGATCATAATACCTGAAAATCAGAATTTCTCATTATTTGTTGTAACTCTTCAGGAAACAAAAGCATTTTTAGAACATAACAATTATCTCTGAATTTCTACCACCCCTGAGATTATCACTGCTTTTCCTTCTGCCTCAGTTTCCAGGGCAGGACTCAGGAACGTTTCACTGGAACAGAAACACCTGGATAAGTGACACGTGGCTGTCAGAGGAAATTGAATTCAGACCAAGAGTCCACAGAGCATCCACAACACATCCCACACTCACAGGTAACACAGCACTTCCAAAAAAAACCTGAAATTCAAAACCTGTGGCAGAGTTCTAAAGGAAGCTATGAGAGGTGGGATCCAGGGAACACCTGCCTTACCTGGCCAGCTCCCTCCTGCCCCAGCAGATCAACACCAAAAATCCCATCTGTAACAACTGGGAACTGGACAAAAAATACTGCTGGGAGCCCAAATCTGATGGGTTCAGCCCCGAGCTCACCCTGGGGAACATCCCAGGGGGCTGCAGGGGAGCTCTGATCCCAGCACGAGGATGGGGCACAGAGCACACTGCCTCCTCCAGTTCCAGCCTCTGGGAACTCCTGCTCATTCTCCCCAGCAGCCCTGGAATTCCAGCTCTCAACCAAATCACCAATAAATAAATCCTTAATTGGATCACCAATAAATAATCCACCCAGGCTGGCTGGGTCCTTTTCTCTGCAGAACTCCTCTGGTCTGACAGACTTTTAGAGTTAAGAGGTAAATAAATAAATTTGAGTGCACAAGTGGAAAAAAAAAACAGTGGAAAAGCAGTTTGGAAAACACTGTATAAGGTGGAAGATTATTAATGGAATTAAAGCACACTACAGGGTAAAAAGAATAAAGGTCAACCAATACCACCAGGATTTAAATGAAGGTTTTAGAAAGCAACAGTTTTCTATTGGCATCAAAACAAGCCAAGCTATTTGTGTTCTAATGTTTTCCTTAGTTTTTGTCATTATTAGAGACAGATAAACCCTCCCTCCCAGGTATCTGGCACAGGATATCTGAAGCCACAAATGCCACCCTGCAGGAGAAGGGGGTTCTGAGAAACACCCTAACAAAAATGAGCATTTTGAACTGCTCCCAGCAGAGGGATGATAACAGTGCTGAACACAGAGCACGTGGGGCAGTCTGCTTGGAAACACTCCCCAGAAATATTCTCATTTCAGCTTTTGTGCATAGCAGGGAAAACTTACACAGCCCTAACTCCTCCGAACTCCCGTGGCTGGAGTGCAACACAAAGCAAACAATCCTCGGGGTGTGTGCTCAGATCCCTTCAATGCTCACAGCTCCATCGAGGAGCCCCTGGGATGTTCACACATCCAGAAATGAATGCAAGGACGGTCCCCCACCTGCAGCACCCTGACAAGCAACTTCACTGACTCACACCAGCCATCCCAGCCAGGCAAAATCTGCATTATAACAGATTAAAAAGCAGTGCTGTACTCAATTCACACTTCAGCTGAGCATTTCTCCAGCGTTTTAGCAGAATAAGGCTCCGGATCAAAGGCAGCTATGAATAAAAGGCACTAAAATTTATGCCCCCGAGTGCTAAAACTGGTGTCTGTCACAACAAGGAAGGTCAGGCAGCAGGAGCTGCAGTGTAATGACCAATTCTCCTGACAGAAGGTGACAAACAGCCATCAAATGGTAATTACTGCCCACGACAGCTCCCACTGACCTCAACTGACTGCGGAGCCAGGGAGGGGTGATTTATCGCTAAAATATAAAAATATATGTGTGAAAAATATGTCTGCAAGAGAAAATAAATCACATTGCTGGCTTCCAGCAGCAAAGACAGACTGGGAAGCAAACAACCAAAATAACTATAAAGTGCATTCCACCCCTGTGATTACAAAGCAAGGCTTGAACTACACCACAAACTCCCCTGCAAGGTAGCAGATAAAAAAAATTCCTGTGAGGAGGAGTTATGTACAGTGGCATCAAAAGATGTTGTGACAGAAAATGTTTGACTGGAGCAAATGACGAGGCTTTAATTAAAGGAAAAGACAAAGTTTGAAGGAGTAAAGCATGAAACTGCTATGTTTGCATTTCATCTCATCAACTGCATCCTGAGCTATCATTTAAAATATTTCAAAACCCGATGTATAACTTGATTTTCTAAGTTTTTTTTTAACTGAAGTATGTTTTGCCTAATTTAAAAAATCCAACATTCACACAAGAGTCCCAAAGTGCCAAAAGCAAAGGATTAAGTGTGGGCACAGAAAAAGGCTTTTTTTTTTTTCAACTCCAGGAGTTGGTAAAGAAAGGAACAATGAATGGGGCATTACAGTAATTGCAGCAAACCCCCATTTACCATTCAAGAACACAAAACAAACTCCTCTGTAAACTGCACTTTTTAATCTGTACACATCAGAAAAATGAGGAGGTCAACACTAGAAGAATTAATGGTGGGAAAAAAGGAAAAAGCAAAGAAAGGTAACATCAATTTTTACTGAAAAAGCTTTTTTCTGACTGTACGAAAGGTGAGATATCTTAAGATACCATAAAGATGTTACAGAGTAATACTCCCTGGTATTATTTTGCTTTAAAGGCTGTATTAATCATTCCAAACTCCTGAGAGAAACCAAACTACATTTAACACATTACCAGCTCTATTTTACACTGGCTTTAAAAAAAAAAAGCCTATTTTTTTACTGTGCTTTTTCAATAAAAGCAGACAAATTGCAGAGGTGAAAGCAAAGTCCTTTGTAAATTCTCTGGTATTAAAAGACACCTGAAGGTTTTCCTATTTTCCCTAAAACCAAAGTGGTTGATTTGAGTATTCAGGCAGATTCCTTAGTTCCCTGCTACTCACCCAGAGGAGTTTCTAATTTCTACACCTGAGGCTAATGGAGAAGCAAAAGGAAAAAAAAAAAAAAAAAAAAGCAGTGTTTGAGTCGGGAGAACTGTTAAAGCCAATTATTCCATGTGTGCATTAACCAAGGGTAGATCCTCTCACCCTCACCTTGGGTTTTGTCATTCCTGCTCTCACCAAGCTTGATTCAGAGTTCTTTCTCAATATTTTAATTATTCTGTTAGCCAAAAATTCCCAGAAATTAATTTCCTGAAGAGAGGAGCAGCCTGGAGAAATTCTTAGATCTGAACAGTTACCACCAAGCTAAAGGAGAAAATCCAGCTTGAGGTTCCTGCTGCCCAGTGATGCTCTAATCTTATTGATTAAATCCACAAATGTGACTTTTATCACAGGATTAGCCCAAATCCCACAAGTTCAAGTAGATAGAAAGGATTTATCAGCACTTTCCCTGACAAAGGTGAGACAGTTCCTTTCACTCCTCCTCTCTGTGAGCAGCAAATTCCTGAAACACACAGTGGCTCACTCGGAAACTCCTCCATTGAGGGGGAGAGAATCCTAAACCAGGCTCTGGGACCCCAGAGGTGAAACCCCTGCAATGCCAGCCTGCCTCCTCTCTTCCAGAGTGAGGACACAGACTGAAGGGCCACCAAGCTTCTCCAAGCACAAGCAGACACCTCAGGTTCCACAGCAGATGGCAAGGGCAGCAATCTCTTCTGCATCTCATTTGGTGTCTCATCACTCACCACCCAATGGGAATTAATTAATTAATGAGCTGAGGAAGCTTCAGAAATCCACAACAATCCCAAAGTTGAGACCTGGTGCCTTCCCAAAGTGCAACCACCCTGCTGAGTCCTGGTGGCAGAGCTCGAGTGGGACAAAACAAGATGCTCATTTGTGCTTTCTGCACTAATTAAAAAATATGGAAAGAAATAAAACCTGGAGCAAAGGAGGCTCAGGGGGGACCTTGTGGCTCTGCACAGCTCCCTGCCAGGAGGGGACAGCCGGGGGGGTCGGGCTCTGCTCCCAGGGAACAGGGACAGGAGGAGAGGGAATGCTGCACCAGGGGAGGCTCAGGTTGGACACCAGCAGGAATTTCTCCATGGAAAGGGGGGTTGGCCTTGGCAGGGGCTGCCCAGGGAGGTTTGGAGTGCCCATCCCTGGAGGTGTCCAAGTAAGGACTGGAGGTGGCACTCAGACCCCTGGCAAGGTGGGGATTGGGCATAGGTTGGACTTAAAGATCTTGGTGCTCTTTTCCAAACTGAATAAATCTGGGGTTCTCTGAAATGAAGAGTTCTGGACAAAGCCAAGACTTCCAAGAAACGAGTTCAGTTTCTTGCTTTCCTTCCTCCACCCTTTCAAGCCAGGCACTTTATTTTTAGGGACCAATGAAGTGAGATGCTCAGTCACCATTAACAGCTCGCCCCCCCTCCTTCTGGCTAATCTGTATTCAGAGTACTTCACCACCAAGTACTGAGGGTATAAAGTTGAAACTAGTGCTAAAAAATATATATACACATCATTATTGACTCTAACAGCTTTATTAATGTGCCATAATGCACAGCTAACAAGAGGCACAATCAAGAACATCCAAATTGATTTTTAATATTACAAGTCCATTAAGTGAAACAGCCTGGATGCAATGAGTAAGCACATCACCCCGAGCTCCCAACACTGGCTCTTGCAGAAAAAGCAAGATGCTGATTCAGACTAACACAAAACATTATCCAGAGGCAGATGTTTTGGCATCTGTCCTGTGGTAACTCAGAATCACAAAGTAAGTGAGTTTTGATGTTCCCTCAGACCTCCTACGTTTCACTGGGGGCCTCTAAGGAGCTCTAACTTGGCTCCTGCTCTGGCACCATCCTCCAGGAAGGCAAGGACAGCATTTGAGCATTAGCTGTGCTCACCCAAAAAACTATTTGCAGCTCAAGAAAGGACTTCAGTGCTTGGAATTAAGCAAAAATTCAAAACCACCTTTACATGTGGTTATTATAAAACTTGCAAAAGCTTCGACGCTGCTGTGTAGAAAATGCCCCCAGGGGTCTGCTGGGCAGGAGAAGGACAGGAGTTAAAGCTGGAGTGGAGGAAGAACTCCTCCAGCTTCTGGTCAGTGCTGGCAGAGCACCAAATGTGCCTGGGCTGGTGGTGAGTCAGGCCACATCCTCCAGTGAGGTTCCCCAGGAGATGAGAAGTGACCAGAACTGGCAGAGCTGCAGCTCCACGCCCACTCCTGCCTGATGTGGCTCCATCCCTGCCCTTCCCTGGCAGCAGCACTGCTCCCACCCCATCCTCAGCCAGCACTGCCCAGGGGCCAGCCTGGCCAGCACCCCGGGGACAGCAGCAAGGACAGCCCCAGGAGAAGTCCCAAATCTGGCCACAGAATCCCAAAAACTCCATCAATGGCAAGGACAGCCTCAGGAGAAGTCCCAAATGCAGCCACAGAATCCCAAAAAAATCAACACCAAGGACAACCCCAGGAGATGTCCCAAATGCAGCCACAGAACCCCAAAAACTCCATCAATAGCAAGGACAGCCTCAGGAGAAGTCCCAAATGCAGCCACAGAATCCCAAAAAAATCAACACCAAGGACAACCCCAGGAGATGTCCCAAATGCAGCCACAGAATCCCAAAACAGCTGGGGTTGGAAGGGACCTCTGGAGATCAGCCAGCCCACCCCCCGCCAAGGCAGGGCCACCCAGAGCAGGGGACACAGGAACACATCCAGGTGGGTTTGGAGTGTCTCCCTTGGAGCAGGAGACTCCATGTCCTCCCTGGCAGCTGTCCCAGTGCCCTGCCACCCCCGTGGAAAGGAGTTCCTCATGTTGAGGTGAGACATCTGATGTTTCAGTTCACGTCCAGCCAACACACACAGGTGCAACAGCCCAAATATCACAAGCTCACTCTTAAATCCAGCGTGTCAAAGGGACTTAAAAACCCTCAAGTCCTTCCCAACACGGGCTCCAGGCTAAACCCACACAAATGATGTCAAAGCTCCCCCAGGCCCAACTTGGTGCTCCAGGAGGCCACAGAGATCCCTGTGAACATCCCTGAGGCATCAGCTCCCCAATTCTTCAAGCCTCTCCCTTGCCACGGCAGGAAATTCCTGTTGCACTGAGCAGAGTTGTGTCTTTTACTAAGCAGTACTACAGCAGTGAGCTTAATGGCACAGCTGTATTTTAACAGGCATTTCAATGACTATAAAAATCAAGTTCAACACACTGGAAACTCCTCTTGCACTGCTGTGGAAAGAGGGAAAAAAAAAAAAGACAATTCACTGCAAAACCGAGCTGATGATGCAGAGCAAAGAGCCTAAAGCAAGGAGGAAATGAGGTGATGGGAAGATGCTTTCATTTCCTACTGTTCTTCCTCCTCAGTATTTCTACAAGGGAAAACAAAATCAAAATTCCTCTGTTCCTTTCTCAGGAAAGCCTCTGGAATGGGAGAAAAAAGACAGAGTTTGAGGCTTTTTACACATCAAACCTTACTCAATTTCTTTTTCTTTGCCATCACATTATTAGGCTGTCTCCAACAGCAAGAGTACAGACCCCAAGTCAAATAAACCTCCAGGAACTTGTTCTGCTTTGCCCAAAAGAACACCCAGAGAGAGGAATGACCTGCTGAGAGCCCCAGTTTGACCCAGCAACACTTTCCCCCTCTCTCCCAAAACAGCCAGGCTACGGCAGAAACGGGAAACCAGCCACGCTTTTCCTGAATTTGTACCTCACACCAGAATTAGGGGGAAAACATCACCATGAGAGCGAGTCAAACAGCACTGAATGCATTAAAAGATAAGAGAAGCATTTTGCAAAAACAGGGAAAAATTGTTGTTCTCCAAACCAGGGGTGATCACATGCTCCAGGCGGCTTCCAGCGGACTTGGCTCGGCCACTGGCCCTAACAAAGGGTCACTGTCCAGCTCCCTCTGAGCAGCAGCCCCTGGCACAGCCCTGGGCCAGCTCTCAGAGAGAGCTCATAGCCCTCTAATTCCCATTTTCCCACCTCAGGGAATCCTGGGAACACACACCAATTTTTGCACTCACTCGGGAAGAAATAAGGAAAAGTAACTGGTATGATGCCATTATTCATTAAAGACCCAGCATCGTGTTTTACTCCATAAATTCACAGACTTCTGGGAAGGGGGGAAAACCAGAGAGGAACACCCTAAATCTTTGCTTCCAGACACTGAGCTCCACAATTTTGGCACAATAAGAACCCATATTCTGTGAACTGTATATTCACAATCATTCACTTTATCATGAGTTAATTTCATAATTCTAAAGCCTTTTCTAGCCTAATCACAGAATATTTTGAGTTGGAAGAGACTTACAAGGATCATCAAGTCCAACTCTTATTACTTAAATTTATCAATTATTTTTAATATGTGTATTGTGCAATAAATCAGTATTTTAAAGTTGGTGTAGCCCAGTAATGAATCCCAGATATACACAGGAATTCCCAGGTGAGAATTTGGTTCCCCACTGCTAAGGTACCCTTCAAGCCTACTGAAACACATCAGAAATAACCCTTATAGCTACTTCCCTCACTGCCCTGAGCCTCAAAATTGCCCTTGTTAACTCAGAATGGTTCAAAGCCGTCACTCCTTCCTTCCCAAGCATAACCATGCAAGGAAAAGGGATTTTAAAATCCCCCTGATGGTCACATCTTAATGCCAGGAGGGTGATTAAGGTGCCATAAGCCAGCAGTGACTCGCTAACCTCTGCTGTAAAAAAGGCAGTATTTGGATTATTCTTCCCCCCCTTTTTGGCAGGTCATTTTCCCAGCATCACTGAGAATTCCCTGAAAAGGGGGGAGGCATTAGCACCCAGCACATGCCCAGGGCAGAGCAGGGCCAGGGCCAGCTCCTGGCCAAGGAGCAGATCCCTGCTGTTCCTAGCACTGGAAACCACAGCTTGAGGGGACTCATTTCCTGCCCTGATTCCCAAAATCTGCTTCAAGGTCTCTGTTTGGAAAGCTCCAACAGGCAGCAAACTTTGTGCTAGACTGGACAGTGTAATTTTCATCTAAAATGTTTGCTTCCCTTGCTGAAAAAATACTGCGTTCATCTAAAATTAGCGGTTGTTTCTCAACTATTCAACTCATCTCCACTTGCAGCACCTCTACCTCAAAACAGAACTATTAAAAAAACAAATTAATGACAGCCAGCACACTCCACACTCAATTCATGTCCAGCAAAGCAGTTTGTTTTTGATATACAAGTCACACATTTGCCCTGGCTATGTTTGGTGGAAGCATCTTCTGAGACACCGGGAGCACTCAGCAGTGGGACCTGTGTTGGAAAACCTGGGGACATTATTTGTGCCATTTTCCTGGAGGAATCTAACTCAGTCCTCTTTTTAAACAGCCTTCAGTGCTCTGGAGAAAAAAATTAAACTTGAAAATTTTATTTTAAAGTTTATTTGAAATTGTATTATTTATTTTTATTTATATTATATTTTTTTATTTATATGTTATTATTTATTTTTCATTTCTTGCTCCATGAATGGCCCAAGAGCAACAGGAAGCTGCTACATGCAAAGGTAACAACAGAAATTCTGTCACGTGCAGATGCAGCAAGAAGGGAAACAACTGTAGAACTCGAGATTTCATTAATGATCACCAATATTTTACTTGTCACTAAGATTACCCAGGCATTTCTCAAAGCTGTCACTACTCATCTCCTGAAAACCTAAGCTGGCACACAATTATTCTAGTTCCCCTCCACAAGATAATTTTCTATTTTCCACACTTTTTATGTAAATGCTATGGAAGCATCCAGACAGCACTTTACAAATATAATACATGAACTCCTGCTCTTAAAAGTTTGTATCTTGACCTAAGATCAGCACGTTGTGTTATAGATGGTATCACACCGGGCTGTAAAAGCTTGCAGTTGTGACAATACTTTACATATTCAAGCCCTAAAAGTATTAAAACTCCTGGTTTTAAGCCAAGAACACGTTCACCTTCGTGTGCTCTAACTGTGGAAAGTGCAGCTGTTGCAGAAGCCCAAACTGTACTTTCTGTGTTTAAGGCGAAAATCTGAAGCAGTTCCATCACTCATCACAGCCCAGTGAATAAACAGAGGCCTCCTCTGCAGCGCAAGTGATTGATAAAAATCTGTTAATAAATCACTTCAAGAATACCTTCAGCTAGAAAATCAAACCAGAGCTGAACCCACACAAAACTTCCAACAATGTCAGCAGCACCACAACTGAGTCATTCTCTCAAATTTTAACTAGAATGTGCTTATCTGGCTGTATCCAGTCTCTATTTTTTGGGAATAAGAATTCCCACCCCGGAGAGCTCAAAGGAAGATACTTCAGTCACTCCTTGGAGGCTCAACTGATTCTTAAAGAAGGTTTGGGATGTTTTTCCCAAAAACACTTTGCTAATATTAAAGGTCTTTTCCAGCCTTAATGATTCCAAGGTCATCCAGTCCAACTGCCACCCCAGCACCATGGCCACCACCAAACCATGTCCCCAGGTGCCACATCCACACATTTTAGACACTTCCAGGGATGGGGACTGCACCACCTGATAGGACCCCATTCCCAGTTTTTGCTGCAGCACTGGATTAACCAAGTCTTTGCCATAATCTTCCACAAGCACCCCCTCCACCAACACCCCAAAACTGGGATTCAGCAGGAAAGGCACCAGACAGAATCTAAAGTCCAATTCCCATAATCAGCACTTTAGAGACATTTTTAAATTTATAAAAATTTAGAAAAAATTTTAAAAATTTATAAAAATTTTAAAAGGCTTATAAAAAATTCCCTCACCCATGAGCACCTCCTGGAGCTCTTCAGGGCAGCAATGCTCAGCGTTAAAGCAATCCCATCTAACTGCAGATGTCCCTATTATCCAGATAAACATCTCATGTGCTTTTTTTCATCCTTTTAGAGTCTTAGTTCCAGTCAAACGCTCAAGAACACAACCAACAAACACAAATAAACAAAGTAGTGTAATAAATACCAAAAGAATATCTGGCTCTGCATGAAAAAGTTTGGGGTTGGTGTTTTGTCCCGTTTGACTCGCACACTATGGAAACTACTGGCCAAGAACTATCTCTGCACCACAAAAAATATCTGTTCTNTCAGCTAGAAAATCAAACCAGAGCTGAACCCACACAAAACTTCCAACAATGTCAGCAGCACCACAACTGAGTCATTCTCTCAAATTTTAACTAGAATGTGCTTATCTGGCTGTATCCAGTCTCTATTTTTTGGGAATAAGAATTCCCACCCCAGAGAGCTCAAAGGAAGATACTTCAGTCACTCCTTGGAGGCTCAACTGATTCTTAAAGAAGGTTTGGGATGTTTTTCCCAAAAACACTTTGCTAATATTAAAGGTCTTTTCCAGCCTTAATGATTCCAAGGTCATCCAGTCCAACTGCCACCCCAGCACCATGGCCACCACCAAACCATGTCCCCAGGTGCCACATCCACACATTTTAGACACTTCCAGGGATGGGGACTGCACCACCTGATAGGACCCCATTCCCAGTTTTTGCTGCAGCACTGGATTAACCAAGTCTTTGCCATAATCTTCCACAAGCACCCCCTCCACCAACACCCCAAAACTGGGATTCAGCAGGAAAGGCACCAGACAGAATCTAAAGTCCAATTCCCATAATCAGCACTTTAGAGACATTTTTAAATTTATAAAAATTTAAAAAAAAATTTAAAAATTTATAAAAATTTTAAAAGGCTTATAAAAAATTCCCTCACCCATGAGCACCTCCTGGAGCTCTTCAGGGCAGCAATGCTCAGCGTTAAAGCAATCCCATCTAACTGCAGATGTCCCTATTATCCAGATAAACATCTCATGTGCTTTTTTTCATCCTTTTAGAGTCTTAGTTCCAGTCAAACGCTCAAGAACACAACCAACAAACACAAATAAACAAAGTAGTGTAATAAATACCAAAAGAATATCTGGCTCTGCATGAAAAAGTTTGGGGTTGGTGTTTTGTCCCGTTTGACTCGCACACTATGGAAACTACTGGCCAAGAACTATCTCTGCACCACAAAAAATATCTGTTCTCATCTCCAGCCACTTCACTGTGAGCAAGGACAGCTGCTTTCTCACCAAAAAAGCTCAATGACTGAAATCTCTGGAAAAAGGATCTTTATCCACTGCTTTGTCACATGTCACTGAATTAACTTCGAAAAGGAGTCAATGCCAGCTGTTTGAGAGGCAGTTCCAGTGCTCCAGGAATTCTGAGCTGCCCCTGTGCACACTCCTGCTATGGCCTGGACCCAAAGTTTGGTTCCTTTATCCCCAAATGTCAGTGATCAGCACCAAAAAAGTGCAGAGCAGCCCAGTGGAGGTGACAGAGAGGTGGCACACGGACTGCCAGCAGCCACAGAGGCATTGCTGACAGGCTGGCAGGGAAGGACAGAGCTGGATCCTGCCACAGCAAACACAAACCCTCCACAGATCAACTCTGATGTGAAACAGAAGCCAAAACACCTCCAAAATTAAAAAAAAAAAAATTAAATCCCACAAACCCCTTTTTTTTTTTTTTTTACAACCAATTTGAGTCATATCATTTACCCTTCACACTGGAAACTTCAGAGATCAATCCACAGAAGGGAAAAACCACACAAAAATAAAAAGCAAACCCACAAGATACACCAGGCTCAGACAGGAAGAGATAAAATAGGCTCTCAAGTCTTCTCCACCTAAGATTCCTTGGTCAAAGAAAGGGATGGATTGATGGAAACACCAACACCTACCAGTCATGGCAAGAAAAATATAACAAGCAAGACTGAGGCAGCAAAATAATGGGGAAAAGGGTGAGCAGGAAGGAAGGAATTCCTGCAGGGATGACAAGGCAATTGGCGATGCCTGCAGAAAACTGGTGGGAATTTGTGTGCAAGGAAAAAAAAAAGAGGGTGGACAGCAGGTAACATCACCACTACCTCAGGTTAGACAGAGCATATTAAAGGCTTGAGTGTAAGCATTATTTTCTATATTAAAACTACAAATGAGTCATGGACTGATGCAAAAGAACAATAATTCTCCCACAGGACCCCAAAGCAGCAGGAAAAAGTCAGAGTCAATCACACAACAGCTGTTGGACACATCCTCTTTTAGCTCTCCCAATTACTTAAAAAACAGTAATTACAGTAAAAGATTTCTTGTCACGTTGATGTTAGCTTTCACTCCTACACTCCCACTTTGAGAGATTAACCTCATATTTATCAACAGAAACATTCCCACAGGCCCTTATCTCTAACTTTGCTGGCCCAAGTGACACATTTCACCATCTCTCTGCACAGCCACGGAACTGCAGTGCAAGCCCTCCTCGAGAGGACAGTGCTTATAGGGCATTCCAAGCCACTGCCTCCACAATCCCCAGCCGTGGCAGAGGCAGGATTTGTTCACTGGAGTCATATGCACAGCAGATTTTTCTGAAAGCAAGCGTCCTTTTCAGTCGTTCACCATCTGCCTCAAGACTCCAACTCAAATTCTCATCAACAGCTTCCATCTGGCTCAGCACTGAGAGATTTCCTGTGTCAGGGTCTACTACAGGAGCACTTTTTTCTATTACCAGTTGCTTCCACTTCATTTCTGATCCACAGACACTGCACACTCTGCATGAAGCAACTCCTCAATAAAAGCACCCAACTCCGTGCCCTGAACCGTTCCCTGCTGCCAACATTTTTTCCTGCAGACCAGCTGGCATGATGAGGAGGATGCTCGAGGCTAAAGCAGCAGCTGGGAGGCAGGGAAGCTGCTGCAGACAGGTAAGAGTGGAGCTTTCCATAATCCTGGACCTCTGCCTGCTCCCAGAGGCACCAGCAGCATCGGGGTGGGCCACGTTCTCCCTTAATTCTGTTTTTTTTTCTCCTTTTTATGGCATGTATGAAAACGGGGGAAAACTCTCCTAATGCAGTCTTTGGGTACAGTGTGGCCTCATCTGTTCCTTGTCCTCCTGGGACACTGGGGCCTGTCCCCTGCACAGATGTTGTTTTATTCCACCCAGCTCCACGCCCGGTGACGCTTCCGTGCTTTGTTTGGATAAGCAGGAGGAGGAAGGCAGAGCAAACACAAACACCTAAGGCTGCGCTTCCAGAAGGCATCTGCGTGCCTCAAGAGCCTCTCAGGTATTTCAGAGGCTCTGTGCTCTCTCCAGTCCCAAGTGCCCACCCTGAGCTGGAAAATTTTCCAGATGCTCTGCCAGAACCAGCCAGGAACCCCCTATGTCAAGCCAGGAGGTTCCTCCTCAAGGAAGGGAATTCCTGATGCCCTCTCCACGTGGGACTCATCAGGGATAACAAGATTTTCCCAAAACCCCCACACCTGCTCCAGCAGGTTTTCCACCTTAATATTCAATAATTTGTGCAGCACACCCATAAAAGTGGCACAGCTACTACAAGAGCAGGGATGTACAGAGTGCCTCAAAAATCCAAGTGCCTACAAGCACAAACATTGATTATGTACAATTTTGCTGCCATTCCCATTCAGAAATTACACAGCAAATCCTGTTCCACTCACTTGTTGGTATTTTCTACTGGGGAACACAAAGACATTTTGCTACTCCAACACCCTCAGGCAAAATCAGCCACCAAAACCCACTGCAAACATGTTCTAAAAAGGGTTATGCTGAAATAATATAAGCAGCACTCGAAATAAAGCAGCAGTGCTAAAAACCACCACACCAAAAAACCCAAATTCATGTATGGCAGCCAATGGCTGCTTCAGTTCTTCATCCATCTGTTTGTTTTGCTACGTATATGGTACATGATTACACATAATAGTTCTCAATGCAATTATTTCAGTTTAGTTACAAAGCTATATGGAGCAGAAAAGTATTTCCAGAGATATTTCATATTTCTGCTGATGAAACTGAAATGCAGCAACTGCAGCTTCTTGTGTTACAAATCTTTACATCAGGAATCAGATTTAATGCACAAATTACATAAACACAGGCAGATAATTCTATAAATATATAAATGTTTGCATAACTACAGTCTGAAAAGGGAGAGAAAGTGTCAGAATTACAAGAATTAGCTCTTATTGAATAATTTTTTGGTTTAGACAGGGCATGATTTCAATCCCCCCCCCACCAAGCTGAAGGAGCAAAGTATTCCAATACCTCATCAAGGAATTCATTAAAGCCTTACTCAGAAAATTACTATTGTCAGAACAGCCTTGGGGGTCACCACAGGCTAGAAAACAGAACTCAAAATGCTTTTAAGTTTAATAAAAAAAAAAAAAATCTGACTTGTCAGTGGTCCACCACCCTGCCAAAGAAGACCCATAAGGAGGAGCAGCTCCATTAAGTATTTTGAGGCAGCTTTGGACTTGCAGGAAGTCAAAGGGGAGAGGCAAAACTGACACCTCTGATGGAATAAATACTTTAAAACTGGATTAGAGGCAGCTCCCTGTTGGAGCTTCCATTCATTAACAGGAGTCAGCCCCAGCTGGACACATGCACAGGTGTTGAACAAGAGCTATTGGATTTCAGTCCTGCAGGACCACACTGAAGGATTAGACAAAGCACAGGATCCTCCATGTGCTTGACAGCCAGCAATATTTAAAGGAAAAATCACCCCAACCCTTATTCCTGTAGCTGCAAGCTGACAGAGGGGCTTCCTGGACAAGGTTTGACTTGAAGTTGTCGCCGTTTTTTTCCCCCCTTCCCCGAAGGCTTTGCCTTTGCAGAAGGTAAAATGCCTTTGTAACGCAAAGAAACCTGTGCCAGGTGTGGCAAAGAGCCCAAAATCAGCATTGTTTGAGTGCTCCTAAGTCAGGCATTTCCAATAGAACAGATAAAGGGATAATTACAAAACACACCCAGGTGCTACTTGAAATCAGAGAATCCCAGAATGGTTTGGGTTGAAGGGACCTTAAAGCTCATCCCACTCCACCCTCTGCCATGGGCAGGGACACCTCCCACTATCCCAGGGTGCCCCAGCCCCATCCAACCTGGCCTTGGACACTTCCAGGGATGGAAATACCAAATCAAACACCTTAAATCAGCCCCCTGACTAGCGTCACTGCCATACTCTCATAGCATATAAAGTGTAAAACCTCACTTTTCTACCTCCTCTTTTATTTTCTAGGATAAAGAGTAAAATTACCAGCTGAAAATTCCTTAAACTGACTGAAAACTTCCTTTGCAAAGTTAAATAAAAGCCCTGTATTATGGCCATAGGCAGCTATGACCTACTGAAGTCAGTTTATGCTCCATGAGAGAGAAAAAAAAATAACTTCTGGAAAATCCCATCAGGAATAATTTCTCAGAACAATCCCAGCTTGTAATGTTGTTGCTGGCCTGGATGAAAACAAACAGGAGTCCCTTCCACTTATCTGGTAAGGTTATCCCTCTCCAATCTGTTGTTTGCAACAAGTGTTTATTGACAGAGAACAATAGTGGCTGCTGAGTAAATTGGGAGGAACTGAGCACTCAGTCAAACTCAGGTCATTCCTGGAGGAAGAGGTGTGGTACATCTTCCAGCCCCTTCCCTCTGCTTCAGGAGATGCCAGGGACAGGGCAGCACAGAAACACATCCCCTCAGCAAGCAGGGAATTAAATGGTATTGGGAAATAGAACCATGGAAAGGTTTGGGTTGGAAGGGACAATAAACATCATCCAGCGCCACCCCTGCCATGGGCACGGACACCTTCCACTGTCCCAGGGTGCTTCAGCCTGGCCTTGGGCACTGCCAGGGATCCAGGGGCAGCCACAGCTGATCTGGGCACCCAGTGCCACGGCCTCCAGGAATTCCTTACCAATAGTCCCATCTAAACCTGTTCTCTGTCATTTTAAAGCCATCTCCCCTTGTCCTGTCACTCCATCCCTTCTAGAGAGTCTCTGTCCATCTTTCTTGTCAGTTCCTTCAGTGGTGGGTGACCACACTGAGGTCACCCCGAAACTTCTCCAGGCTGAACAATCCAAAACCTCTCAGCCTTTCCTCACAGCAGAGGGACATAAATAAAACTCTAATCTGGGTGTCCATGTTGGCTCCAGGAAACTGAACCTGCACATGCTCCAATACACTGATCAACGCAGCAGCAAATCTTCCACGGACATGTTACACTTCCACTTCTACTCCATGGCTTTGGGATGTGTCACAGCACAGCCCTGCTGTCACTAACAGCAGTCACCTGTCCTGCCAGGCAGCTCCAAACCTCGCAGCACAGCAGCACTAACATCACCAAGATGCATTCCTAAGATACATCTTTTTCAATTTCCTTAAAATGTTTCCTTCCCTGCTCTAAGGCACAAATATGCACAAGATCATCACCTTAAACAAGAGTCTCCATGTGCCACCAGAGCTCCCCACAGCCTGGACTGTAACTCCAGGGTTCCACAAAACCCTTAAATCTGTCCTACAGCACCACAGCCTTCCCTGAAGCAGCAGTGCTTGGCTCTAGGATTTCCTGGGCTTTCACCAGCTTTCCTCTTGACAAATTCTTACCCCCCCATTCAAAGTGACACTACAAGAGCACAACTCAGCTGCAAAACTTTTCAATCAAGATTACTGCATCACCTCTTAGTCCACCAACTCCTTAAAGCCACCCCTTAATAATAAAATACATATTTCTATGTACCTGGTCTGAAGGTACTTCCAATAACCCCCTTTGGAAAAGCTATCCCAGCCTCAGAGAGGCACTGAAACACCCTGACCATGAAGTGTGGCCAACGTCCCCATCTAAAATTAGGCTTGTTATTATTTGCCAAGTCATGACACACAACAAACACTCACCAGGAACAAACAAAAACACTGGAACTCACTGAATTTGGAGAAGATCTCCAAGACCATCAAGTCCAAGTCCAACCCCCAGCTTGTCACCAGCCCAGAGCACTGAGTGCCATATCCAGTCCTTCCTTGGACACCTTCAGGGATGGGGACTCAAGCTCTGTCACTGGGAAGTTCTCCTTTTACACCTGACCATCCAAGGGCACGTGGCACTAATTTTCTATTTCACCATTTATTCAATTAAAAAAAAAAAAAGGATTAAACTACCATAGTAGTGGTCTGATTACTGATTATGAACACAAGCCTTTAAAAACAAAGGCATTTTAAATAACAATATTTTCTAACCACAGTAGCACCAGTTCAACCTCTCACTGCAGTTCTCAGCCCAAAGGAAAAGGGACAAAGAACAGCAGAATTCAGGATTTAGAAGCTACCACAGCCACTGTGCACTACCCCAGAGGTGCTGGTCAGGCTCCCAGACTTCCAAACCACCAAAATTACAAATTTCAGATCACACTAAAAGCAGGGAATGGGCGACTGAGCAGCCACACTCCACGGCCACTTTGTGACACGGAGGGGACATGAACAGCTCTCAGGACTCCCTGGAAGTCTCTGATGTCCCTGTGGAGGAAGCCACACACCCACATGGTCCCTTCCACACCACACTCCTCCCCACGGGCTCAGGGCAAGGCATGAAAGGCAGGATTGAGAAGGACGAGGATCCACAGCACTGGGAGCATGGCAAAGCTTCTCCAGCAGAGCTGATCATGTCCCTGTTTGGCCTGGCTCCCCACGTTAACCTAATATCCCTATTATCCCATTAGCTCCACACCCATTCCTCCTGCAGCCCAGCCTGAACTCTCTCAGGAAGCGGAGCTGAGTCACTCTCTCAACTGCCTGCTGAGATAATGCCTCAGCACAGAGGCTCGGGGCAGCAAATTCACTTTACAGGCGTGCAGGGCACCCAGCAGCACCCCCAAATGCCACTGTGCCACGGGGGGAGTGCTCCTCACACACCTGTGTCCCACCAGCTGGCACCACTGCTTGGCATCACTGCTTCCAGCTGCATCACAGCCAGCAAACCTTCACGTCTTGAGACATTAAGCAAGCTCTGTTGTGCACAGGGATACACCAGAGGAGGGGGAAAAGGGATGTTATATGTGTTATATAAGCTCACATGTGTATTTTATACATACACATCTCTATTTATAAACATACATACACTTCCGAGCTCCCACTGCTGTGACAAACATAACCACAGCAACACACCTTCCTGATAGTTCTGCTTCAGGGAAGCCTGCACACAGAATCCCAGAATACCTGAGGCTGGAAGGCATCTCTGGAGATCATCCAGCCCATCCCACCTGTCACCTGGAGCAGGTGACACAGGAACACATCCAGGTGGGTTGGGATGTCTCCAGAGGGGGAGACTCCACACCCTCCCTGGGCAGTTGTTCCAGAGCTCTGCCACCCTTCATGGAAAGAAGTTCTTCCTCATGGTGAGGTGGAAGTTCATGGCCATTGCTCCTCATCCTGCCACTGGAATGAGTCTGGCACCATCCTTTTGGAGATATTTGCATGGATTGATGAGACACACAAAGCATTGTACATTATGTTTCACTAAGTCCCATTAGCATTCCTATTAGGGATTTTCTCCCTGTCAGACAGTACTGAGTCAGCATCAGCCCCCAGGACTGGTCATGGCAAATGGGAAGAAAAATACTCTCAAGTCTGAATTTTCAGGTTAACAGCACCATCTCCAATTCGGTCTGGGACTACACGACTGTCAAATCACTTCTTCACAACCTCCAGCTTTCACAAGCAGCAAAAACTAAACCATCAAAAGACTCACGATGCTCTTTCTTAACAACATAAAGGTCCATAAAACATACAGAACCAAACCAAGTATTCTTTTTCTTTAGGAGGACCCCAAAAAGAAGCTAACCCTCCCAAAGCAGCCTATAACACAATGGCACAGCCCAGTGAATCCAATGTTCAATTAGCTCTAAATCTGATTTATCTCCTTGCAACACTTCATCCACTTTCAACCCTCACACCCCAGAGAAAATAGAGAAAATCCCCACTTTGGTGAGGATCTCAGCCTCCCCGTGGGAAAAAGAAAACTAACTATCAGAGAAGCACAAAAAAATTTATATTATAAAACCATTACAAACTTCTCTGCAGAGCAGTGGACGTGAGAAATACCAACTAAGCACATCACCTTGTGCTTTTTCAAACTGGGAGAGGTTTTTTTTTCTTCTTAAATTACGTTTAAATCCAGTCTTCTTACTACACATGCAATCCCCCACACTGCAGATACAAGTACACTTAAAGCACGTCATAAAACAATCAGTCTATTTCACATTTTTTTCTCTCATGTCATTTTCAAATCAATTTCAAAACATTCCTGGAAAGCCGGGCCGGGGCAGTCAGCCCCACCACAGCAGCAGACACGGAGTTCCTGCAGAAGAGGAACTTGCTTTCGAGTGTCAGTGGGCTGTAACGTCAGCTTATACTACGTGACAACTCAGTCATTCCAAAATACCCATCCCACACCGCCAGGCAGATAAATTAGAAACTTAACGAGCGACTGCCATCAGTGGCACTTCTGCTTCCCTATGTTTGGAATTACCCATAGGTCCCACCAGCTATAACTGTGATTTTCTAATAATTTTTCAGAGTCAAGCTGTGGTTTTCCAAGGGCACACAGAATTTAAAATTAATTCCTAGAATTCGCTCAGGTTTTACTCAATTCTTCTCAGAAGGAAGTAACTTCACTCAGAAACTCCCTTCATCTTGCTCACTTTATGAGGTTTAGCTGTGGATTTCTATGAAAAGTTGTTCTGCACAATCAACCCAGCCCAAGAACTGTGGTGGGCATCGAACTTCACGTTTCCAATTCCAATAACCAGATTTATTATTTCCTTCCCACAGACAAACACTCATTGATGCCAACAAAAGCTCCCTGCGTTGCACCCCGAAATAAAACCTTTTGCTCCAAATGCAACATCTTTAAACTCATGACGGGCCCTCTCGGCACAGCCCTGCCCAAACCTCACCGGGTTTGGTCCCGTTTAGTCCCAGCTTAGCGGGGATGTCTGAGCCACCAGCTGGGAACAATCCCCCTCTGTTCGAGAGGGACGGAAGGAGCGGAGTAGGAAATGGATCCCAGCGCGCAGGGCAACCCCTCATCGGTATGAGCATCACACTCCGGCAGAGCCAGAGCCCCGCTCCTGCGCCTCCCACGGGGGAACAGCACACGGGCCACGGGCTGGGCTCCCAGAGCAGCCAGCCCGGAGCGCGGGGAGAGGGAACCCGGCGTGAAATCAACTCCCAGCCTCTTCGCTCCGCGCAGCGCCCGGGGAGCGACAGGAACGCAGCGGAGCGGAGGGAGAAAGGCAACTTCTCCCAGCGGGGCACGGCGTTCCCGGACAACTCCTCAAGTTCCCGGGAGCCAGCAGGAGCCGGGCGGGGGAGGCAGGAACCGGAGGGGACTCGGGGAGACCGGGAACACCGCGCTCCATCCCGGCCGCGGAGTGGAGCGGGGAGCCGGGCAGGGACGGGGAGGCCGCGGCCGGGGGGAGCCCCAGGGCGCAACAGGCGGGAGCGGGGCGGGCGCGTCCTCACCTACGCCGTACTTCTCCTCCCTTTTGGTGGGCACCCAGCGGGTCATGGCGCCGGGAGCCGCCGGGATGCCAGAGCCCCGCTCCCTACGCCGCCATTTTCCGACCGCGGGACGGGAAAAGTTTCTCCCGACGACGGAGTCATGTGGTGCGGGCGGAGCCAGCCCGGCCCGGCCCGCC
>VXAX01000617.1:0-12424 GCA_013399835.1 Leptocoma aspasia | reverse complement strand
GGTGCTCCCGATTATGTTCCAGGTGCTCCCGATTATGTCCCAGGTGCCCCCGGTTGTGTCCCGGGTGCCTCCCCGCCTCTCCCGGTTTCTGTCCCAGGTGCACCCGATTATGTTCCACGTGCAGCCGGTTGTGTTCCAGGTGCACCCGGTTGTAGGCCAGAGCCTTCCCGCCTCTCCTCGTTTCTGTCCCAGGTGCACCCGGTTGTGTTCCAGGTGCTCCCGATTATGGTCCAGGTGCGCCCGGTTGTGTCCCGGGTGCCTCCCCGCCTGTCCCCGTTTCTGTCCCAGGTACACCCGCTTGTGTCCCAGGTACACCCGGTTGTGTCCCGGGTGCCTCCCCGCCTGTCCCCGTTTCTGTCCCAGGTACACCCGCTTGTGTCCCAGGTACACCCGGTTGTGTCCCGGGTGCCTCCCCGCCTGTCCCCGTTTCTGTCCCAGGTACACCCGCTTGTGTCCCAGGTACACCCGGTTGTGTCCCGGGTGCCTCCCCGCCTGTCCCCGTTTCTNGCCCCCCCGCGGCCCCGCCGCGCCCGGCCAGCGGCACGGGCCGGCCAGCGACGGGAACGCCTCCACACAAAGGGAGCACCTCCTTGTCCCGGGTTTTGTTCGTGGTGCCTTCTCCCCACACCTGGTCATGTCCCAGGGTGCTCCCGATTATGTTCCAGGTGCTCCCGATTATGTCCCAGGTGCACCCGGTTGTGTCCCAGGTGCCTCCCCGCCTCTCCCGGTTTCTGTCCCAGGTACACCCGCTTGTGTCCCAGGTACACCCGGTTGTGTCCCGGGTGCCTCCCCGCCTGTCCCCGTTTCTGTCCCAGGTACACCCGCTTGTGTCCCAGGTACACCCGGTTGTGTCCCGGGTGCCTCCCCGCCTGTCCCCGTTTCTGTCCCAGGTACACCCGCTTGTGTCCCAGGTACACCCGGTTGTGTCCCGGGTGCCTCCCCGCCTGTCCCCGTTTCTGTCCCAGGTACACCCGCTTGTGTCCCAGGTACACCCGGTTGTGTCCCGGGTGCCTCCCCGCCTGTCCCCGTTTCTGTCCCAGGTACACCCGCTTGTGCTCTGCCCGAAAGTTTCCGGCTGCATCCTCCTCGGAGGTGCGGCTTTAAAATCAATTTTTTNTTTTTGCGGGTGTTTAATAGTTGGAGCAAGATCCGCGTTTGGAGGTTGCCATGCGGGAGCTGCACGAGCAGGGGAAGTGGGGCCGTAAGGATGTGGCGGGGTTAAACAAGGCCAAGTGCGGGTGTTGTAGCTGGATGGGGAAATCCCCCGGTACCGGTGCGGGCCGGGGGTGAACTGATGGAGCAGCCCTGCGAGAAGAGCTCGCGGGTCTGGTGGTCAGAGCTGGACATGCCCCGGACACGTGGGGAATAAACCTCGAGTCCTGGACTGATCCCACGCCGTGGGCAGTAGGAAAAAAGGGAATTCTGTTCTTCTGCCCTGCTCAGGTGAGGCCCCACCTGCCGAGCTGCCTCCAGCCGTGGGATCCAACATCAAAAGGATGTGGAGCTGCTGGAGCGAGTCCAGAGCAGGCCATGGATACACCCCAAGGGCTGGAGGCCCTCTGGAGCCAGGCTGGGAGAGCTGGGGGTGCTCACCTGGAGAAGAGAAGGCTCCAGGGAGAGCTCAGAGCCCTTCCAGGGCCTAAAGGGGTTCCAGGAGAGCTGGAGAGGGACTGGGGACAAGGGATGGAGGGACAGGACACAGGGAGTGGCTCCTACTGCCAGAGGGCAGGGATGGAGGGGACATTGGGAAGGAATTTTTAGCTGAGCCCTGGCACAGGGTGCCCAGAGCAGCTGTGGCTGCTCCTGGATCCCTGGCAGTGTTCAAGACCAGGTTGGACACTAGGACTTAGTGTCTAAAAATTATATACCTTCTGATTTCTAAACCTAAGTCCAAAGTCTTGTCCAAATCTAGCATCTCCTGGCTAATTAAGCCTGGAATAAATGATAACAAAAGAAGGAGCAAGGGAAGTGAACTTCCTGTTCCCAATCCCTGTAGTCTTGGAGATATCCATAACTGTGATTTTAAAAAAAAATTAAAAGCCTTTAGGAAACAGAAAATAAAGTGTGTAAAAGTCAAGAAACAGCAGTGGGATAACACTTAAAAGGAATAAAGAGAAGTGAAATGACTGACTGGCTGTCATTTAGTAGGATTAGTCCTCTGCCAAAAGGGGAAGCCCTGTAGCACAAATTTAAGGATTAAGATACATCCAAGGTTGAATGTTTTTTCTTCTTATTTCCTTGTGTTGTGTGGATGGCAAGGACCAGTTTCTGTGACAGCATTTTTGCTGTCAGATTTTGAGATCAGGTACTCAGACCCCTGAAGGAGTCTGCTCCTCTTTCCATGGACCTTCCCTTTTCCCACCCTTGGGCTTAGTTGCCCAGGACGTCACCAACATGTTCAAACTCATCCAGATTTTATTGTAGCTGTCCTGCAGAATCCCAGGGGGTTGTGATGGAGCCAGCTGCTGCACCTTTGTTCATTCTGCCCAGGAGTGAGGACATCAAAAGGTTTTCAGAGTCATGGCTTGTCCTCCTTATCCTGCACTAATGGATCAATGATTTAGAGCCTTCCCAGAGGCAACTTACAAGGGAGCTCTTTGATTTCACACCTTTCTTTTCGTAAGGGAAATCAAAGTGAATTGACTGAAACGCTGGATGTGCTCGCTCTGTGCCTGTAGTCACCTTTGGTTTTGCACACCAGGGAAGGTGAAAAGCAATAATATTTATTTGCAGCAATGAATGTCACACCCTTTTTTACAACTAGTGCCTTATTTTTGTGGTGCTCCTAAATATATGCAGCAAAACTGCCAGAGCTGCTCAGGCCTCAGGTGCTTTAGGGATTTTTGAGGCTATTACTGGAACAATCTGTAAATCTGGAAGCTGATTGACTTTTTATTTACATCACTGATAACCAGGAATCACTTCTGTGGAACTGTGGTGGCTTTGCAGGTCCGGGGTGTGAGCAGGGGACACAGAGCAGGACGCTGATGTTAATTTAAATCTGTAATTAGTTAATAAATGAGTTATTGCTGCAGTCTCTCCTTTCTGGGCCTCAAGGTTCAAAGCTGAAATGTGTTTGTTTCTGTTTTGAGGGAGGCCAAGGGAGCGCTCGTGTTTCCCTTCCTGAGAAATGTGCTGCTGCCAAGCTTTCTTCAGGTGTTAAACAAGAGTTAAATTAAATTCTCCCAAAAACTGGCACTCCTTAGTCCCGGCTTACCTCTGTATCTGCACTAAATGGGAATTATATGGACACCAAAGATCAAGTACAAGCCTAAGGCAGGAAGCACCAGGTTCAATAAAATGAAAGTTAAAGAATTACTTATAACTTCTACATATTAAATCTATTCAATAGCACAATTCATGTTGATGTCAGTGAAAAAGAAGAGGTTTGTCCTGTTGTCTGATCATGATCTGTAACAAATATAACACAGCTGATCCCATGACCACCATAAAAGCCTCACTGCTACTGATGAGGGTCTATATTCATTTTACTGCTTTCCACATTCTCATTTTAATGAAAACGTGTTACAAGTAGAGTTAATGCTATTAAAGTTTTGATAGCCAGTAAAAAATGTTTCTAATTCACAACGCATAAATATCCCAGTGCTGGGGTTTTACAGCTAGGAAAAAAATGGTAATTTTTGGACTGTGATATGGAGAAAATAAAAGATTTTTATTTTTTTCTCAAGTAAACGTAATATAAACTGTCCTGAAAAAGGCATTTTTCATTAAACTGTAAAATGTTCAAGCTGAAATATTTTACATGCTTAGGCATAATATATTTCTTCACACTGTGCATGTGTGTTTTTCATTTATTAAGAGGAAACTGAAAAATGCTTCTTTCCATAAAACCTGAAAGTTTTATCACATCCTTATGTCAACTCTTGGGGTTCTCATCTGATTTTTTTAGTGCATCACAGAGGATTGGAGACACTTCTCTTGGAGCAAAGGAACATTCCATTTCCAAGAAATCCAAATGCAGTATTTGGCCATGAGTGGTGTTTGAAATTCTTGTCACAGCATCTTTTCAAAAGGATGAATGGAAACAGAGCTGCTGCCCTGCTTGAGACAGATTTGCAATAAAAAAAGAGATATTCCATAAATGTACAGATATGATCAAGATTTGTTTCATGGTTATTGCAGATGACTACACCAGGGGAATGTTTGTTCCATCTCAGTTAAATATCACAGGTTTTTGTAGTATTTTCTTTTCACTGACAGGCCTCGTAGGTAAATTCAGCATTTTCAGACAAAACACATAAGTAGTTGTTGTACACCCGCAGTGCAAATTCTTCTTGGAAATATTCCTCCCAGGAGGAGATGGGTGGACTTATAAAAAAATAATGTAATCACTTTGTGGCCTTTCTGTTTGCACTAAAGATATTCTGTTGGAAATGTTATGGCTTTCATTCCAGCTGCTGATCATCTATTTTTGCTGTAATTTCCATGAGGGGTGAATGACCTCTGTGTCTGTGGCTGGCTGCATGTTCCATGTTTGGGTGTACACAAAATAAGAGGTTTTTACACCTGGTGGGAAGAGGCTTTTAATAAATGCTCTGGTTTACAATGCTCTGGTTTACAATGTATTGCAATGAATCAGAATGGAAATAAAATTCAATTTATGAGATTGTGTTACAAAAATGACTTCAGCTTGGCTTTGCAGATAGCTGTTAAATGTCTGATTAGCTTGCAGGTCTCTAGCAGGTGAAAGTGAACAACTTTCAGGGAGAATTCAGAAGCCAAAACTGCATTTCCTTTGACATTCCTGCTGGCTTCTGTCAGCCGAGATGTGGCATTTACAAATCTGGACAGAGTTTGACAAGAGCTGGAGGGAAGTTCTGTGTTTTTGAAGGGTGCTCAGTAATCTTTTCCTCTTCCTCCCACTTTCATAGAGGCATTTTCATTATCTCTGGGTGTGTCCTCAGCTTTTCTTCCAGCAGGATGAAATTTGGGAGCCCAATGCTGCATGCAGGGTTTCATTTGCCAGCAGAAGTGTTCAAAGGCAACATTTGAATTTATTTATTTAGCTCCTGGGATGTACAGTGCAGTCATTGCACCGGTTTGGGGTCTTAGAGAAGGGTTAAAGAGAGCATTTCTCCTTCCATCCTGCTGGCTCCACCAGCAGTTTCTGCCTCCCAGCATTTGAATTTTTATATTCAGAGATTATGGGGCTATTAGGGATTTAGAGGGTGATTAATTATTTCTTTCAGAGAGAAGTCCAGAAAGGAGCTGAAGATACTAATTTATGAAGTAATATTATTTTATTAAACTGTTTATGTTTTAGCCTAAAAAATGGAGCTTGGCTGTACATAATGAGAGGGATTGTTTCCTAAATTATGTTCCTTCAGCCTGTGCTGCTGAAAGTGATAGAAAACAAGGAATCTTCAGGGGGGTTGGATGTTTAGATGCAAATGTGTGAACATCTCCCAGGTACTCTTTACAAATGCACAGGGGTTCCCAAAGTGATGTGTTTTTGGAAGGATGGGATTATTATGGATACAGCTTAGTTGATACCCTGATACTTCATCCTGTGCTCTGTAATAAAAAGTGGTTTACAATGCCACAATAAATGGAAGCAGCTTCATGTCTGCAAAAGGGGGAGATCTGATTTCTGACCATGCCAGAGTGTGAGGTTTTACATTCTTCTGGGAGGTTTATGGTGGGTCAGTGCTGTCACTGTGTGCTCTGAATAAACACCATTTACATAAAGAGCAGATCTTTTGTCAAAACCATCTCAGGCATCACCCTAAGGACATTTTATGTGATGTCTTGGGCATTGGCTCAGGAGCTCTTTCCCTGCAGGGTTTTTTTTTACCCCTCACACTGCCTGGGATGTTCATTCCTGCAGGACTGAGGCAGCTGAAATCCTCTTGGCGACTGCAGGTTTCTCCACCTCTCTGCAACCAAAAATTTCACCAGATCTAAACAAACTTTTTTTATTCTCAGCTAAAGTACTTACTAACAGGAGGAAGAGTGTTATGTTGTTAACTCCAAAAGCACACAAAAATTAATTTTATAGCACAAACTGGGCTTTAATTCTTATAAATAGCAACAGATTCAGAAATATCTTTGCAAATTTTACGGTCAAGCCCAAAGCAGTTCAGGGAAAGGGTTGTACAAATTAATCTAAAATACAAATCAACTTAGAGTTCACTGTTGTGGCAACCTGCTTCTCTTTGTGACACCTGGGAATAACCAACAATACAGGGGTTTATGTGGTTGTTCATGTTATGTTGGGGTTTTTCTGTTGGTGTTTACTGGTACATTTTTCATATATTTGATATCTACACTCAAAATGAGATTATGAACTCAATTTACAAAACTCTCTGACAAATTCAAATATACCTGGTGAAGCAGAAAGCTGGATGTAACAAGTCAGGGATGAATCATTCCCAGAAAGTCAATAAAGTTTAACTATAGCAACTCCAACAGATCTGTGATCTTAAGTCTGTGTTCAAGCTCACAGCAAAAATTAAGATCATTTTCCAAAGATGTTTTCTGGGACTATTTTCTGGTAAAGCTGTTACTTATTAGGAGCCAAATAATGATTACACGGAAGAGTGCAGGCTGGAGTTGCAAACATCCATTATTTCTGGTAATAAGGCTCAGCACTCATGTTGCACTTAACATTTTGAAAGCACTGAACAAATATTAACTCTCCCTTGTGATCCAGGGAGGCTTCAGGATCTCCATTTGCAAGGGGGAGGCAGCTGAGCTAAGGCCAGCTTTTTAAAGTGTGACAGGCATTCAGAAATTGAGAAACTCAGAATGCCAGGCCACTTCTGTCACCTCCTGATGATGTGATTTTCCTGGGGCCAGAAGTGACACGTTAGCTGGGGCAGGGTTAGATTGGATGATTTCCTCGGCCTGCAGACAATGTTCCCTCTCATCCTTTGATGAACGATACGAGATGACAATGAGAAATGACAGAGAGGGAACATGATGTACTAGCACCTGTTAGAAGGTTTGCAAAACTGGTTGCTGGAATATGGAGTGTTTGAAGCAACGAGGAAAATGAGTTTGTGGGGACAAAGAACCGGGCGGGATTCCCAGAAATGGCCTCCACGTAGAAAATGTTAATTTTTGAAGGGGAAAAAAACCATTCCATCAACTCTCTACCCAAATTTTACCCATCTGAGCCCTTGGAAGACCGAGTTAGGAAGGGATGGGAGGATGCCCAGGAGGCTGTGTGTAGTGCAAGGAGCTGACATTGCTTTTGACAACAGATTGATCCAAAGCAGTCAGCAAACCCTGCTCGGGGAATTGTGCAGCACTGATAGGGGCTGGGGGAAGGTGGTACCAGTATCTCTCCCTGGCTGCTCTCCAGAACTGGGTTTCTAAGTGGACTTCTCACTGCAAACTCTGGTAGGCTTCCCTACCAAGCAGGCTTGGTTTCCTAAAGAGTCTTTTAAATGACTTTATCAGCTGTGCCTTAGGACAAAGCCTTTGCTCTGCTCTGCCTTTCCATGGAGTCTTCAGTTCTGTCACTCTCAGGGGGGATGGTGGGGTGGCAACTCCACACCATGGCACATCCAGTTCCCTTTGGGAAATCCCAAATAATTTTGTTTAACCTTGTAGCTCATAAATGGCTGGAGTAGCTCAAACTGGCTTCTCCAAAATGAGGTGTGATCTTCATCTGAGGACAAAGAGCAAGCTGGCAACTCAGCCACTTGTTTGATCTTCTGTAAATCCTTTCCTGTGAGGGTGGGCAGGCCCTGGCACAGGGTGCCCAGAGAAGCTGTGGCTGCCCCTGGATCCCTGGCAGTGCCCAAGGCCAGGTTGGACCTTGGGGCTTGGACACCCTGGGACAGTGGAGGTGTCCCTGCCCGTGGTAGCAGATGGAGCTGGATGAGCTTTAAGCTCCTTCCAAGCCAAACCATTCTGTTTCTATGAAACCAGGTGAATTTTTCTTGCCCTCATGTCAGATCCAGGATTCCTGGAAAGTGCAGACAGGCATTTGCTGTGCTTTGCACCAGGCTCAGTTTTCCACGTGGAGCACGGAGCTGTTTGGAGTTGGCTGCCAGACGTGAAACAGCGCCTCGTTCCTCCTTGGAAAAAAGACAGGAGCTGATCTAATGCTCAGTGCCTTCCTTTTGTCTGGCTTAGGAAAACATCTCAGAATTCTCTCCTGTCATGTTGGAAAAATGTCACATTTTTATTTCCAGCAGGCTCCTGCACTGAGATGAGTCAAACACAATAAAGCTGATATCTGTATTCCTGAGCTTGCTCTGGCTCTGCCCAAACTTCAACTTACAAACTATTTATGTGGAGTTGTTTGGAAATGGAAAGTTGTGAGTGCTGTTCCTGATTCTATAATCAAAAGTTGTTTGTGTCAGCCACAGGAACTACTCACCAATGTGTGTTGACAGTGGTTGAAATGGAAATACAGAAGCCCTTGTCTGAAAATGAGAAAATCTTCCTCCTCATCAAAAGCCTCCACCTGAAAAACAATGATTTACTTGTTTGACAGAAAGAGAAACACTGATAAAATAAACCGTGTTCCAGGCCATTTTCAATGTTCATCATCTATCTGTCTATGAATATGTACTTTTATCTCTAAAATACACATATTTCTGCAATAAAAGTATTAATATTCTGGACGGGAATCCAGTTTTATCTTTAAGCAGCATTTGCCAGGGATTGTTAAATCATATAATGGAAGCTTTGTCTAGACACATTTCTCAGTGGCCAACTTAATTTTTTTTTTACTTTGATTGTTTTTAATGTATTTCTCGGAAGAAAAGGTCCTAATAAATTTGTTTACAACCTTTTCTGGAAACGATGTCAGTTTTATAATGTTCAACTCTGGTAATAATTTTTCTAACCCAAGCCCCCTATTCTTGGAGTCTGAGTGTTCTCCTGGAGAGCCCTCAGCTGAAAGTTCCCTCAGATTGTTATTAAAAAAGTTATTAGGTTTTGGGTTTGTTTTGCAAGTGAAACATTATCAAGTGTATTACTTGGAAAGGAGCAAAGCTTTCTTTCAGTGGCTGCAGGATGTTTCCATGTGATGATTTTTACTATGAATTATTAAATAAATTGCCTGGGTGTATTTCACAGTAGAAAATCCAAATTATGACCATTATCAAACCTGGGACAGCCTCAGCACCCAGGCAGGGACCAGGACATGGCTTTAAAACCTCAGCAGTGCTTGTTGGAACAAAGGGCAAGATATTTTTGTGCAGCATTTTTAAAGCTGCTGCCTTTGTCCTCTGGCCCCTGGCCTTGGTCCAAGCTCCCTGAAATCCATGGAAAGGCTCACGTTGATTTTGGTGGGATTTAGCTCTGGCCCAGCTCTTCAGTGAACAGGTTTCAGGTTTTAGACCTCTCAATCACAAGCATTCAAGCCAGCCTGACGAAACGTTGCTGCTTTCCACAGGGCTGCAGGTGCTGTTCCTGATGCTCATCATGTCACATTTGCCTTTGTTTCTCAATGCTCTTTATTAATGAAGTATTATTTGCTTCCACTTGCCAGGTGTGCACCTCAATCACCTCAAAGCCATGAAAAAAACAATGCCAGGATGGTTTTAAAAAGCTGAAGTAGCTGCATGAAGCTGGATTTTCACCAAAGGCCAGGAGTTCATTTAGGACACCTTTCTTTGGTTTGGGTTGTTGGGGGGTTTTAAGTTAATTTTCAGATCTTCCCCTGCAGCATTTTCCTGTTTTAAGTTTAATTCTGTGTAAATTCAGTCTGTTGTTTGAGAACTTCTGCATCAGTCCGAGGAGGAGGAGTGAAACTCCTTAATTGGGTGAATAAAGCAGAAGGATTCCTTCCAGGATTTGGAGCTTCCTGCCTCCCACAGCCTCGGGGGGCATTGGGACCTGTCCCTGCCTTCCCACAGCAGGGACAGGGGACACGAGGCGTTCCTTGGAGCTTCCCAAACCTGCCAAAGCATTTCGAGGGAAAATGTCACTTTGCAAGGCTCCAGTCACGCCAGTACTCCCTGCTGGTGGTTTCTGGGGAAGGCAGCAGCTCCAGGAGGGTTCTTGGATTGCTCTCACCCTCTGGGTCCCTCTGCTGGGACATTTCCAAGGACATTCCGTGGATGACATCACCTCTGCTTACAGGAGTGGTTTCCATGGCCACACTTCCATCCCCTCCATCTCCCTGCCTGCGCTGCCACCTTGAACACAAAGGATTCACTTTCCAGTCCAGAGGGGTCTGAGCTTGTGCATCTCAAAGCTGTCACACTTTGATTGTTCTTTCAGTGCATTGAAAACTCAACTTTTAGCTCGACTGCGGAGCGAGAAATATTCCTTCCTTGAACTCTCTGCATTTATACAGCCCTCTGTCTTTAGATTAGACAAGCAGATACAAGAATTGTCTTGTAAAATTGTAGTTTCCCTTTAATAAGCCACTCTGACAGGCAATTATTCATGCAGTCTGCTCGGTGCTAAATGTTTTTTCATGCTGTGCACCCCTGTCTCTTGATTGCAAGAATGCACTCCTGTGAATTATAATAATGAGTAAATATGAACTGGTGTGCAGGAAATGATTTACTAGGCCTTCCATTGCTACATGCTATTTATTCTCCTCTTCTTACAAATAACATGTATTTTTTCATTCTGTGGGTTTTTAAGTACTTGCTGCAAGTTATTTTGACAGAAGTTGGTGAAACTCTGCACAAAGAATCTCTGTGGTGACAATTTGTTTGCTAATGTTTAAATTTCAGGACAAAAATGGCAAGAAGGTGTTAAAGTTTGGTGCTGGAATATTCAATATTATACAGACATAACCATGTGGATCCAATTCACCTTGATAATTATCCCATTCTCAGATACTTTCAGACAAGCCACAGGCTTGTCATACTTTCTAAACCAGATATTCCCTCATGATTAAAAAAAAATAAGTCTGATCTCACTCTTTGTAGATCTGTGTATATTTGGGGCATAGAGAGTAAAAATCTAAACTATATAAAAAACTATGTAATAATAACCACTTTGCTCTTTGGCTTCAAATGTGAGCTGTGTGATAGAAATACAGCAGGAAAGCCCAAAAATAGAAAGAACATCGTGAACCTTTCAGGATCTAAAGTTTTTTTCCTCTCCAGGCAAATCCTGTTGACTGAGATGTCGTGAATCCTCAGAGAAAACAGAGGAGGTCCTCTAAGATCAAGAGTTATATTTAATTTTAGAAATAGTATCACTTAGGTGGGTATGTAAAGAACAAATCATGTCAAGCAAAGATGGCTCCTTTTTTAATTAAATCCTAAATTAGAGGGAGAAGGCAAGGCAGCGCGTGAAAGCATCTAGAATTTACTAAAGCATTCGACACGGCGTGTCTCAAAATAGTGTTTGACAAATGAATCCAAGTGGATTATGCAGAAATGCAATTATGAGCCCGAGTAATTGGCTAAAGAATGTACTGAGGAGTAATGAGCAACAGGGGAGAGCAGTCCTGGGCCCACGCAGGACATTACTGGGATTTCACTACACCCCAAGGAAGGTTTGTGGGGATAATGTTGCAGAAATCATTTAACTTGCTTGTGGGATTGTGTACCTGGCAGAGCTGAGGCTTTGGGGAGTTAGAGGAATGTTCTTTCCCTTGTTCCTGTCGAGGTGAAGGTGTGGTGGGCAGCAGAAATGCACAGCTCTGATCACAAATGCATCTGCAGCCTTCCCGAGTCAGAATTATTTCTCTGCCTCACGTTTGCAGACAGATTTCAGCGCCCGACGTCACCTCCTGTGCAAGGCTGTCACCTTTTGGGGCTGTTCCCCCACAGCTCACCTGTGAAAACACAAATTAAACCATTCCACTTGCCCGTGGCAGGGCAGCAGTAAGCCACAGATCACGGGTTTTCTGCCCAGCCACATCCCTGGTGACTGGATGCTGGGAATTGCAGAATCATTTCGGTTGGAAAAGGTCATGGAGTCCAACCATTAACCCAGCCCTGCCAAGGCCACCACTGACCCATGGCCTTAATCATGAGGAGAAGGAAATTTCCTTGCTGAAAGGACAAATAAATTTAAGTCCCTGTGTGAGCTGAGCAATTGCCTTCCCTGTGAGGCACAAAATCAGAGTAAAACACGAGCTGGGGTCACACATCAAGGAAGCATCAGGCTGGGTAAGGTCCAGAGTTGGATTTAATTTTAGAAATAGTATCGCTAACGTGGGTATGTAAAGAACAAATCATGTCAAGCAAAGATGGCTCCTTTTTTAATTAAATCCTAAATTAGTGGGAGAAGGCGAGGCAGCGTTGGATTTTCCAGTGTTGGATTTTGGCCTTTTCTGACCCAGAGATGGGGCAACTGAGAGGTTTCCCAAATTTTATTCCATTTTCAGTCTCATATGAAGGGTGAGACAATACAGATGTTATAATTCACGCTATCACAATCAGAAGTCAGCTATTTCAGTCATCTGAAATCATTTATTTCAATCATCTAAAATTACTCTCCTCCACGCTACAGTTATAATGAATAAGTTATT
>VXAX01000616.1:433319-444845 GCA_013399835.1 Leptocoma aspasia | reverse complement strand
ACTCCAGGCTCCAAAGCTCCTTGGCACCTGACAGCTCACTCACTGCCTGCTCCCCTTGCTATAACCTCTCTCCCACCTGCACCCCTTCAGCAGGGCCCATCTGACTCTGTGTGGGGCAGGTGTGCATGGCTTCTCTCCTCAGCTGGCCTCCAGCATTCCCCACACGTGGCAATTCCTGGGCTGCTGCTGTTGGATGAGCTGCTGTGGCCGCTCTGCACATTTGTAGATGATACACGATCAAATACTGAATCCTGCTGTACCTTCCTTTTTCTTCAGGAGATAAAATGTTGCAGCATAAAGTATAAATAACATTTATCCTATTTAAGATGTGACAGATCTCCTATGCTATGCTATTTTATTATATCTAAAATTAATTTGCAGATGATGATATATATTTTCTGCTGACCCTGAATGTTTTATCATTAAAATCCTAGCACTCTTGCTACAATGCCTTCATAATATGTTAATATGACTACCTCAGCTTCTAGAAAACTAAAATATAACCTCATGGTCTTTTATGTGCTGTAATTTTTTCTTGGGTATTAAAAAAAAATATTACAGCTATATCAGATTATTAATGTTGAAAATGAGCCAGAGTCCCTAAAGTACCATTTAAAAATATCTGAAAGTCTTTGTCCTTTTGGAGATGTTTGGTTCTCAGATAATAACATGCTTCCAGGTTTATAGAGAAAGTCAAGAGGTCTTCCCACTTGCTCCATGGCTGCTCTCATAAGCTGCAGCCCAGCAGGAGAGTGTGCCCTGGGGTGACAGGCACTGCTGCAGTGACAGAGAATTAGCGTCAGCCCAAGCAGTGATCTGACCCGTGAAGTGTCAGGACACGGTGTTTTGTTTCCAAATAAGCTCAGGTCCTTTGGTGAAATACCCTAAGGTGAGAATAAAAGCCAAATGATCTGTCATGTTCTTTATTGGACTAAGTCTAGCATCTGCATTTTGTTCTAATGCATGGAATATTGCCAAATTACCTTACTAATAAACCTGAGGGTTGTTTTTCCTGTACTTGTCACTTGTAGTCCTTCATCTCCCCAGGTGCTGAACAGTGCTCTGTGGGTTGTAGTCCTTTGCTCAGAATAATTTCAGCCCTTCTCCCTCCTACCAAATCCCTGCTGTTGCCCACTCACCTTTAGGTTCAACTGAACTGCAGGAGTTGATGTCTAGTCCAGTAAGCCATGACTGTGTTAGGATGGGCTGGGTGCCAGTGAAATGCAGCCTGTGGACTCTGGACTGTCCTTGGATAACCTCCCACTTGTTTTGAGCCTGCAGGACCTAAGGGGGTCCTTTCAGACACACTTGTAACTGTGGCAGGGTCTGCACCATTGTGTTGCCCTTTTCCCAATATCAGTGTTCCTTCTGTCACTAATATTGACCATTTGGTGTGTGAGACCAAACCTATGAAGCCTTGGGAGTTGCTTTTGCAGTATGGTAAGTGATGGAGAGCCCAAGTACAACTCACTTCTGTTTACCCAGAACTGGCAGCTGGGAACAGCAGGAGGCAATTCTTGTCTCAGGAATCTCAGCCCAGCACCACTTGCTGGTTTCCAGGGAGCCATTTCTGCCTAAAGAATCAAGTCTAATCAAAGACCAAGGCAAAGAGCACAAGCTCCAGCTGCTTGCAGAGTTTGTGCTCCCTTGAGTAATGCCTCTGCTCAGAGCCTCACAAACCCAAGCTAACAGCACACAATATTTCATTCTGAAGCTGAACAAAACCACCAGCACAGAAAGCTGTTTGTGTGCTTTGGTTTTCTGCAGACAACAGGAATCTCCAATTTTTGAGATTCAAAACTTATGAATACACATATAGAATTAGTGGCTGTAGTTTAAAAAGCCATCACTGAAGACTCAGGTCAAATTGCCTGTGTTAAGTGTAGGAAATCTGGAAACAATGATTTCCTGCCACTTAAATTACAAGAGTTGTGCAATTGATCTTGGGAAAGTTAGAAACATGTTGAGATAACAAGTATCTACTTGCAATCACAGAATCACAGAATTAATTAGGTTGGAAAAGACCTCTGGGATCAAGTTCAACTTTCACCTTGTCAACCAGACCATGGCACTGAGTGAGGTGCTTGAATGCGTGANTGGGCACGGCTGGCTCATGTTCAGCCAACTGTAGACCAGTTGTTGCCATATGAACAATCAAACACTTTACCTTGCTTCTAAGAGCCCAATCTGAAATCAGTTTTTCCAAACTCAGCTTTCACATACACTGAGACCTCTCTTGACATCTTAATTGGAAATTTATGGCACACTGGATCAACTGTTTGCTGCTACAGCCACACTCTGCAGGGAAGAGGAAACCAATATCATGCTTGACTGACTGAAGGAATACTTTTTAAAGGTGTGGAAGATGAAGTAGAATTGCAGGAGGTGGAATTCCCAGGCCTACTGTATACTGCAATATGTTCTGAGGTGTTGGAATTGCATGCTATCAGTCAGTTCAGATTGATCCTGAGATCTGGTGACATCAGATGTCTGATGACATGAGACATCTGTGGTCATCATTCTTATTTCTGCCATGGAAAGAGAAGTCTTTTAAGTTCACTCTTGCATTTTGATAGCCACCATGAAATATTTCATCATGGCTGAAATGGTGAAAGCTGTTTCTCCATCTGTGCCTGTAAGCCACAAAAGCACTAGTTTTTCATATGAATAAACCTGAGTTCTATAACACTTTGAAGATCCAGAAGGTTTGTAAAATTCTCTGCTTTTACTAATGCCACTACTCCAAACATTTGGATTCCAGGTTTATCCCATTGTGTCTTTATCAGTAGAGGAGTAGCTTCTGACAAGATGGTCTTAAATTTCTGCTTCTAAATATTACAGAACTTGCACTGTCAGGAAAAAAGGTCCTTCTGTCACTTGTCCTTTTTACACAGAGAACACTCAGTTACATGATACATAAACTATATCACTGCCCAGCTGAAAGAACTAACACAGTATTTATCTGGTTTCAGATCCATCCAGCTGATGATATGATAGCTCAGGTATTAAACTGCATTTGTGATTTCAATTACCTACCTTTTATATGCCTGAAAAGTAAAGTTATCAGCATGAAAATAATAAAGCAGGGATTTCTATAAAAGTGGCAAGTGAGTTATTACAATTGCTTTAGGCAGTGTAACCCACTTCTGCACAGTCACAGATGGGGAAGGTTTACTTGCTGCCTAAAATTTATAAGGGCAGAAAGAAAAGCAAGACACGAAAGCAATCCTGTTTCCTCTTCAAACTCAGCTTTTTCTTCTCCTCACTGATGTCCTGTCCCCCATCCCCCGCCTCCCCAGCAGCCAAAAAATCAAATCAATTGCTTTTAAAGGTGAGGGATGAAATGGGACTATACTGTAAAGTGAAGGAGAAGGTAAGGTGAAGGAGGATGTTATTAACTAAAATTATATTGCAGCTTAGGGTATAAGAGTAACAGTCTAAAGATGTAATGAATTTCAGAAACCCAAATGCAGCTGTTTTAAATTGTATTTTTTATATTTGATTGATCAGGCAAATGTGTTACTTTAGAGATAAGGCAAAAGTTATCACATTGAGAGATGGGTTCTGGTCACACTGTCATCTGGTTAAAAAGATGCAGCACCCAAGGGCTCTGCTTGTTTATTAAAAGCATCTGTTTTATTTGAAGAAGAAAAATTAAAAATCATTTAATTCAAAAAGGATGTGACAGAGCTGGAAAGACAGAGTTAGTTTAAGTCTGTGACATTACAGGGACCCTGACCCTTCTCCTTCCTGCATATGATTATCAGTCACACCAGAGTCCTGCTAATTTCAGCTTATCTCCTGTACTGCCCAGGAGGTACTAACTGGAGTCTGTCTGTGTGTGGCTCACATGTGTGGGTTTAACTCCTGCTGAGGAGCCTGATGTCGCTGTGAAAGTGGCAAACTCCAGCCCAAAGCAGTGGAGGAGCCCCAGCTTCCTGAGCCAAGGTGCCTCAGCAGGATGTAGCACCTGAGCCAGGTGGGTGGAAGCTCCTCTGGGTGTGTCTGAGATGGGCCTGCTGCCCCAAAGCAGGGCTGTGTGCAGTGGGGATGACATCATCTCTAACATCTGGCCTGATGTTGCTGTCTCCTCCTGGCCAATTCAGAGCAGAGGCTGAAGCCCTCCCTAGAGCAGCCTGAGCAGGAAGGCACTGGTGCACTCACTGCTTGGGAGGGAGTGTTGCCTGCACCCCGGCAGCTCCGGTCACGCTGCGCAGGACCCGCATGCATGTGCTCCAGGAGGGCATTGCACAGGACAGAGATTGGAAGCAGCAGAGTTGCTGCAGCTCTAGCAGGAGGCTCACCAGGGAAATCCCAGGCTGAGGCACACTAACCTGCATAAACTGCTTCCTGGGCTTGGACAAGGCTCCTCACCAAGGAAAAACCCCTGCTCAGGCCTTATCTCCGTGGTGCCAAGTAATAAGAGGCAACAGGGAGAAACTGATGCACAGGATGTTCTACCTGAACACTGGAAAAAACTTCTTTACTGAGCACTGAGAACTGGAACAGGCTGCCCAGAGAGGGTGTGGAGTCTCCCTCACTGGAGATACTCAAGAACCATCTGGACACAATCCTGTGCCATGTGCTCTGAGATGACCCGGCTTGAGCAAGGAGGTTGGACCAGATGACCCACTGTGGTCCCTTCCTGACCCATTCTGTGACTCTGTGATTCTGTCTTTGCTTGAACTGACAGTGGGGAGAGACCCCTTATACTGGGCAATTGCAGCTTCATAATTCCACTGTTTTTAGATCCCAGTATGCCAAATGCAGAGGGAATGATGGAGAAGCACCTGTTTTCAGATGTGTTCCATTTCACCTGCCACTCAGAGAACCTGAAGACAGAATCCAGTGAAAAGAGTATTTGAGGATTGAGCTCACTTTCTCTTCAGCAGCGTACTGACTGCTTTTAATGTTTGAAAAGCTTTTGGCTATAAAAGATGTATATGGCTGGGAGGTTTCTCTTGGTCTGGAGTCACTGCCACAAAGGAATTCCTCCAGACTCCTTTTCCTTTCTTCCTTAGATCCTCAGAGACCTCTGCTGCTGTCCCTGGCAGAGGACTAAGGAGAAACACCTTCAGTTGGAGCTCCCCTTGTACCAACAAAACTCCACTGATCAGCCACATCTGTCAGTGCCAACAACTTTTGAAGCTGGCACTCTTTTAATGCCCAGCTTCTCTCTGTATTTAAGGTTCGGGTACACAATGTAAAGAACTCCCCTGGAGAGTAATTTTCTTTATTTCATCCTATTTAAAAGAAAATCTCCTGCAGCTGACCAGCCCTGAAAACATCAGTTCAGATCCATTTCAGGCCAGGCATGGGAGGTCTTGAGGTCCTGTTCCCACCCTCAAGTGAGCTGCCACTGAGCATTGGGAACACCAGCCTGGAGACATCCAGGCTGGGATTAGAGGCCCTGGGCTGTCCTCAGCTGCACTGCTACTTATTCAGGGCAGTCCCTTTAAGTAAACCAGAGGTATTTTGTATTTATACCTAGGTACTTAATGGGCCGTTGCATTGAAAGATCCTAATCTTGCTCTCACCCCTGTGTGGATATTGATTTTCAGAAAATACTCTGTGCTTCATTTCTCAGGGTTGCAACACAACTTAATAGATCATATACTTAGGGATCCACTCCCATTAATTTCTAGCTTACGTTCTCACTCTTTCACAACACCAAAATGTCAGTGGCTTTAGCCTTTTCAATATAATTTCTTCTGAGAGCATACAAGGAAACAAGAAGGCAAAAAATAAGCTTTTATTTAAATAACACCATTCACATAGTACCTTTGAGCATGGAGGAAGAGTTATATAAAGGCCCTTCCACTTACCTTTTCTTTGAGCAGGCTAGAACCCCCACTTATTCCTTGATGATTGACTTTTGTTTGTTTAGTGTGGCCCTTATTCCCTTCTTGTTCACAAATTTAGCAAGCATGAAGGTTTGCTATAGTTGATGTCAATGGAATTTTATCAGCAGAAAAGCAGACAAAAATGTAAGTACTACTGACAGAAGAGGCAGTGCCTGAAAGAAAAAAAATATGCATTTGCTGTTACTGAAATGAAGGAAATTAAACTTATACTTGTCTATTTGTAGCTATATTCCTTTGAAGCACTACAAACCCCCATGAAAATCTAGATGTTAGAGACTGTATAATCACTTAGAAAGTTAATGTGCATAAACATACATAAAACGATTGTTTGCTTTTTTTCCTGCCACAGCCCTTTTACGGTATTACTGTATAAATCAGACCTACTTTATTTTCACTTGCTTAGCTTTGTACTCTTTTTAAAGCATCTCAGTGAATGAATACATATTTCTAGATCCTTACAGCCTTAAACCCCAAATTTACTACTGTATTTTCACAGCAAAAAAGGCCTTCCAGACATTTTTCTATGAAACATATTACTGGAGAAAGAACTGGGAGATTTAATGGCTCAAAATATGATTTCCAACCTGGGAGGTGCATGACAAATCTGAGTGAAAATGCCATGTCACAGAAGAGCAGAGAGTCTTCACCTTGTCACTGGAAACTCCCCAGCCCTGCCCTGTTGTGGTGGCAGCTGGGATGATGATGGACACAGTTCCTTGAAGACTGGAATATTTTCTTTCCTGCTCCTGCTGGTACCCAAGAGCACATGGCCATGGTTGTATGGATGAGATAGGTACAAGTCATAGCCATGCAGAAACCAGGGCAAAATCACCCTGACCATTGGAAGCATATGGATCCAAAGAGGCTTGAAAGCTGGGCTATGGCATGCTCTGCTGGCACTGCATCCCTGTGTGCCTCAGAAAGGGTCATCCTGCAACACAGGAATGGAAAAGGATGTCTCCCCCATGCCAAACGCAGTGCTGGTCTAGAGAGAGCAGGACAAACCAGAAAGGGTGGTAAGGGAGGTCCTGCCTCAGGATTATGCTCTCAATGTAGCAGATTTACAGGAGAAAAAGCACAGGCAGGTTAGGGAAGTGTTGCAGGGCAGAGAAGAGTCATGTGCTTACCAATTTCTTCTTGTAATTGATCAGGGATCTGTTAGAAAGCAAAGCCCTGCTTGTCTGTGCTGCATGTCACACACTCAGAGAGATGTTTTGCAGGCACACAGCATCTCTTGTTGCAGCAATGCCTTTGGCTGTGGTCACATGTGGGACTGGTTCAGAAGGGAAAGAAGTATCACCTCCCTCCACATAAGCCAGACAGCCTGATAGGTTTTTCTTGCTGCTCTTACATCAGTCATGGCTTTCTCTGTTGGTCCCTATTTGCATTTTACCCAAAAGCCCTGCACATGCACATTCTGCCCTCAGGGACCATGGAGGTTTTAAGCATGAGTGGTGCTGGGGAGAAGGGACCAAAAGGGGTCAGCCCTACTTCCAAAGGGGGACTTCAGTGAGAGTATGTGTCACAGTGCTCCTTGCCATGGCACAATGGCTCTGCCTGTAACGTAGATGTCTGTCTAATGTGCACTAAGACCAACAAAATACAAGTCATACAGGCCACTGAACAGCTTCTGATGTTAATGACTTCTGATTATCACCGGCTCAAGCTGCAGCTGTATTTTATTAACACTGTGTACAGAGTGAGTAGAATTCCAGATAGAGTACAAAGTACCTTTTCTCTTGTTTTGCCTGTAATTGCAAAAGCTTAAATTGTACTTGCAGCTGTTTTATGATTGACCTTAAACAGCGCATTTGCTATTGTGGAGCATTGCAATTTGGAATGGAAACACCACACAGAGCTGGTCTGTGATCTCTATGATGCAAATAAAAATAGTGCCATGAGTGTTCAAATAAATATTTCTTTCCATTTTGTCTTTTCATTTTTATTGCTTCTCTAGGTCACTTGAAATGAAATTGTCCTTCACAGGTCAAGCTATGGCTGCTTTGCAGACAGGATAAAAGACAGTGCTTTAGATCATTAGAGCCCTGGAGATGTTATAGCAATCCAAATGATTTGCATTTCTGAAGGAAAGGCTTTTGTTTCTGAACTCTTCACCTCTTATTGATCTAAAAATGTACCTTTTTTTTTCCTCATGAAAATCCCTGTCCTCAGAATTGAAAAAATAAGACATACTCCTAGCCTTGATGTGCCACCTCTCCACCAGCTCCCTGAGGAGCTGCCCATTGCACTTTCAGTGCAAGTGATGGTCATGAAGGAAATGATCACTTTGGGCTGCACTAGGACTCTGGGTCTTTTTATGGCTCTTATTTTCAGCCCTTGTGGTGGCTGTCACTGGTGCTGCCAAGAGAGGCCAGAGCCATGCCCCGGGCAGTGCCGACCTGCAGAGTTCAAGTCAGGCTCAGGAGATGAATGAAGATGCATGAAAAAAGTAAGTGGCAAAAGTTAATGTTAAATAATGCCTCATTGCTCACAGAGAGGTTATTACATTTCTAAGGCATTTATGAACAAATAAAATGCATCTACAACTGGAGAAAGAGCTTACCCCACACTTGCCGTGTTCCCCTCCCCACCTTCCAGCAATCCTCTCATTTATTAGCATTTCAACACCACTTTGCTTTGAAGTACAAACTGTATTTTACTAATATTATTTCCATTCATGCTGTGGAAATGAAACTTATGACAGTGTTGATTTCTCAGATGTCCTCAGAGTCTTTGAAATTTGCATTAGATTATTCTAATCACTTAGCCTTGTTGTATATATTTACAGAAGTACTTTTAATGTTTAAACATCAGGCTGTGATGAGATGTGCAGGGGGAAATATATACCCCTAAGGAAAGGAATGCTCTTTTTTCTCAGACCACATCTGCAATTAGAAGTTGTCAGATAAAACAGTGGGTCAGTGCCTTGGGGACCTGAGGGAATGACTGTTGGACAGGGAAGATGGAGGGATTGGCTTCAGCAGCAGCCCAGGCAGAGATGGAGTAGGGCTGGGTCCCTGCGAGCAAAAGGAAGGTGGTGAGGACTCGTCCCTTATCACCAAAGTAACCGTGCTGCTGGCCATCTGACAGAAGAGATGGTCCAGCTGAACCCATGGTGAATGAACCCTACAGACACAAGGTTCTGGGGACGGAGCAGCTGCCAAATCCCAGCTCCACTGAATTCAGTGGGAATAGTAAAATGTCCTTTGGGGACAGCAAAGAGCCTGGCACTGTGGTGCAGTTGTGGTAGCTCTGACCATGACATCCAGGCACATCCTGCAGGAGCTGTGCTCCTGTGGGCAGAAGGCAGGGTATCTGGGAAGCATTGCAGCCATATGTTCAAGTTAATTAATTTGTTTTCAGGGCTGGCTCTGTGAGATCCAGAATGAGAGGCAACAGGAGCAGCCTTTACACAGGAAATGTGACTAGGAAAGAAGTGGTGGAGCAGGCCAGACAAAGGAGAAACAGATCTCTTGAGGGCTGAAGGAGATAATCTTTCTGGATGATGCAGGATATTACCAGCTATCTCACGTGAAGTTAGCTTCACAAAGACTGGGGATCATATTTCTATTTGCAATTCTTGAGGTATTGTAAAGGAAGAATATTCCGGATTATGATGTTAACTTTATTTACAATGAAATCTGGAGAAAAGCCCTTTATGGCCATTTCCCTGTATGGCCATTCACTGAAGAGTTTGACTTTATGATCTTTGTGGGTTCCTGCCAACTGAGAATATTCTGTGGTTTTGTGATTATCCAAAGTATTACCATTAAAGACTGTAAAACCCATGACAAACTGTTTCAACACAGTTTTGATTCTGTAACTTGAGATGGTGAAGTTTGTGTATTTGGACCTTAAAAAGAGAGGAGCCTGCTCCAAGAATATGCACTTCCATAAACTCAGAGAGACTTTCTCACTCACATACTGAAACTGATCTATCCACTTAGACACGAAAATAACATGTTTTGCATAAGTCTAACATTTTGAATTGTCACCAGTGAGGACATCTTTCTCCAAAGGCAGAAAAGAGCTTTTAGCTCTCCTAAGCTTGAAAACCATGTAGAGTCAAGTGAAAAGATACAGAACAAAAATTATAATACTCTGCTTTATGAGGATTCAGAGATGTAAAGAGGTTTTAAAGATAACATTTTCAACTTCATAACCTTTTCACAAGCAAAAATTTCTAGGAGCAGTGCTCTCTCCCTTCCTAGGACTACCTAAAGGAGGGCAGCCAAGCCTGAGCTGGAAGAGCAGTGAGCTCATTGCTGATGCTGGATGGGCAGTCACAAAACTCCTACTGTCCTCTGAGGATGCAGCAGAAGGAACACCTCAGGGCTTTCATTCTGGCTGATTTATTTTGTCCTTATTCCTAACTCAGAAGTTATATGCCTTGCTGCACTGGTGAAGAGATACTGTGACCCATGTGAGACAGCCAGGAGAGAGAGGCTAATGGCCACTTCTCACCTGAAAGGACAGGAATCTGTGAAGCAATCAGAAACACCATGAGATTCATAACTTTTCTCCTCCCCAAAACTGTGTTAGCACACACAGCAGTACTCACATGGGGGTTTTTATTCCCGGAGGAAACTGATTTCAACAGGGCCATTTTGACTTATGGCCCAGGTATCTGTACATCTGGAGAGGGAGAAATGCATTTTGGTAGAACCTCCCAACATGGACAGGCTCATGACATATTAGGCTTTGAGATCTAGTTCAAGTTTTGGAAGGAAATTCTTTAAGCAAGTATTTATGACTAGGAATGAGAGGTGTAATGAATGGACAAGTGCTATGAAATGGCTCCTGAGCTAGTTTTGCTCAAGTTGCTCATTCCTAATGAGGGCACAGATAGTGCCTGTGCTAGGGAACAGTGAACAGAAAGATTTGCTTGTGAAGTTTCCAAAAGCAGCTGTACTTTTTCCTAAAATAACCTAAAGTGATGGGAAAAAACTCCTCTCTTCTCTTAAAAAGAAGCATATCCAAAGTGCATATTTTGGCATGCTTCCTCCCTGAGGATTCCTCAGTCTAGAAGAAAAAGGATGTTTTTTCCAATGGCTTTCAACATGCTTGTGTGTCTGCCAAGTGTTTTGCATCTGACAGTCAAATACTGCTGGTGAGAACCACCAGTTCCTTCAAGGACTTGACATTGCAGCCAGTTTTTAACCCAAGTGACTATAAAAGGAGGTGACTGCAGCCATTATTTTGTTAGATTTAGTCAAAACATTCCCAGAAGAGGCAGAGGAGGGCATGCTGGGAATTGTCTGATAAGCCTGCTGGGAGAATAATTATGTGGCTGGCAGTTTGTTTGCATCATCTTTTGTAGAACTTTCTTAGTGGGTTTTGTGTCATTTGAGCACTCAGCTTTTTGAATTAAAGAATCTTTACTGCCATTGTCTCTTTAGCTAATTCCCAGATTATGCAGTCTTGCATGTGCATTCCAGGGCTGCTTCTGTATTACAGGAGATATTAGAAAACTAAACCATATTTTTCAATATTCCCATTCTTACTTGTGATGAAATTTTCTGCACTGTAGCTGTGACTGAACTACAAAGAGTTCCCTGATCTGATTGCAATGGTTACGCAGACATCAAGCCCTTCTGTGTTTTAACCATGCTTCTTTGAGCAGGATGAGCATCAAAATTTTCAGTACCTTTTTTTTTTTTTT